>JAVSMK010000018.1:0-368675 GCA_032719365.1 Prinsepia uniflora
TTTTGTTTTAGGATTTAAGTCGGTTTGACGTAAGATGGAGATCGGAATCCAGCGTGGCAAAAACGGAGGTACCAATTGGTCGCTTTTTAATGAGTGTTATTATCTCCATCGTAGGACGACGACAGTAGCATATGCGATCAAATTTTTTTTAAAAAAAAAACTGAAACGGATGGGCCCCTGGGGTGGCGTCGGTCTGTGGGACGTGCTAGACGGAGAAGAATATCCCTTAGAAATAACGGGGACGTGGCTGGCGGAGAACCAGGGTAGCAAACGCCGTTGAATTCGGAGATAAGGGAGTGCGAGTGGGCCCCGTTGGATATGCTTTTTCTCTTTTTTTTAGTTCTATTTATTTTTAGGATTTTTAAAATTGAAAGAGAAACCTGTGGGAACTGGAAAGTCTGGAAGTGGGGAGTTTGAAGTTTTGACGATTGACAGAAGTTCCGTGGAGTTGACGCGTGTCAGGCGAAAACAACGGGTTGCCAAGTAAGAGGTTTTTTTGCGTGGCTTTTTTGCAAGGACATCGAGTCATTGACAAGCTCCTTCCTTCTCCATCGGCTGTGTTTTGTTTTGTAATGGAACGTGGGGCTTATCAGTACACGTGGCGTATGGGAGTGGCTACAATTTACTCGGAAGAGAGAAACGAGGACTTCTTCTATTCCCTCGGTTCTTTGTTTAGAAAGCGGTAGTTGGGCAAACTAGATGACAAGAGGGTTCGGTTGCAATTTTCCAAAGATGGTAATTTGTTTCTATAATTTTGTCCCTATTTATCGACTATAGAAAGGAGAAGAAGGAACACATTCGACTCAATTATACCGTAAACGTTACAATCTTTAAATTCAACTTTAATTATGACATATTCGACGAAATTTATATTGATATTTTTTTTATACAATGATAATAATTGTGATAGAATTGATCTAATCATTATTGCAAAGCAAATATTGGTTGCATGTGATACTCTTTTGATGGGAACTAAAAGAAAAAAGAGTATGTCTCTAAGGATTTTGAGAAATATTAGTGGATGAATTAAATAATGATTACGTTGACGGAATAAATCTAGTAAAAAATAAATTACTGTCATTCCCACTAATTCATTGCATCCTGATTGCCCTACAAATTACAATTGCTCTCATCTAGCTCACCGGCTTCCTTAATCGATGGTTGTCCACCCTTTCCCCTCCCTTAGTCTTTCACCCCTTTATCCTCGCAATGCCATGGCAAAAGAAGCTTGTTTGGAAATGCAACCTTATGTATTATCAATGCGGATAAGAGATAGGTTAATTAAAATTGAGGAAGCATTGTATAGGTGATGGAAAGCAAACATCACCTTCTAGCTAGGGTTTTGGAACATATAAGAATTTGTTTGGCCTTGTGTAGTTGTGTGCATATTACTCGCAATTGCAAAATACAAATTCTTCACAAGATTGGTGGGTCTAGACGTAGCTACCATGTGTAAAATGCAACTTTAGAGTAGCTATTTTAATGTATATGATCATTTATATACGTGCTATAATATTTAGGGTAGTTATTTTAACTCGAAATGAAATAGACGTTTACCTGAATATCATCAACTTCATAATTACAAAGTGAAAATTAATTAACCAATGAAATAATTAGGAAAATAATTTTTTTTCACTCATCGTTGATGAATAGTTTAGCGGGTGAGTAAATCATTGAATTGTTACGTTAATTTTATTTTTTTAAAAAAAAAATTATCGTTGAAAAAAGAAATATATGATTGAGTTTTTACACTTCCTTCCAAATGTGATTATTATATGCTTCATCGGACCTTCTTATGAGGTTTATGTACAAAGGATTTTATTCATAATCTATTGGAGGCTAGCTAGCTAGCTGTACATAAGGAATATTGAACCAATGTGCCTAGAAAAGGACCACACTGATTTTACTCTTGCATGTTGTGTTTCAATAAATTTAAAGGCTGGATTTTATTGCTTACTTGTTTAAGTTAAAAAATTCAAATTCAATATGATACAACGATAATTACCAAGTTCAAATCCCGGTAACATATTGTATGAATAATTTTCAAAAATTCTCCTATCCCTGTAATAAATAAAAAAACTGTTAATTAAGATTACATATTTGATTAATGAGTTCCACCCGCTAACATTTGGGTGTCTAGGATACCAAATTGTTAGTTTGGTCCATCCTTTAGAGAAAAAAAGTTACCATCGGCAGTAAAACATTGGGTAATAACATATTATTCTTTAGATTTAACATCTAAACTAATTTAATCGCTTGTTAATTTTGCTCTAAAATTAAAGAAACATAGTGCATGTTAATAATCCAGCTTGATTGTTTGATGAGTTAATGATAGGCACATGACAAGTTAGATGGTTTGGCTGGTAGCCTATTAGCTAAACTGGCCCATGCATGCATGAAAGAGAGGGCTTTCATTTCTAAATTTAAATAAAGCAGCCCCAACAAAGCTGGAAAAAAAAAGTGCAACAAATTGTTCTTGTTTATTATTCCAAGAAATCAAGTTATTTCAAAATTAAATTTCAACTATAATTACTCTAATATATGATTCAAGAACATGCTGAAAATTGTCCATTAATATTACAAATTAATAATATTTTTTTTTACATATTATATATAAATTTTGAATTCGATTTTTGAAAATAATATATATTTCCTCTTAAATTTAAGAACTCCAAGAAATTAAATTATTTTAAAAAATGGAAAGTTAGAGAAGCACCCACCCACTCATGATGGTGATGATATATGTAAATATATTTTTATACCTTAAAATGGTCACCTTGTTGTCAGCTGCCTTGTTCAAGTGCCAGCTGATTTTGATTGGAAATTTGGAAATCCCAACAATGGGACCGCTACATGCTTCATTAGCTGTCTGTCCCCTTATACTAACAAATTTATCTATTAATTATAATTAGCATACTCTAGTTTATCACAAGTAAGAATTTATAAAATAAAGAAATTAAAATTAATTTTTTAAAATTTATTAAGTTTTTTCTTTGGTTAATATAAAAAGAAAATGAAATTTAAATGCGTAATTTAATATTCACATATAAATGGTAATAATAAAGATAATATATTTTTATATGAAATTTAAACTTAGATATATGACGATCTTTAAAAAAAAAATTATATGCGAATAATTTGATTACGAATAAAAAAAACGATGTACTAAAGTAATTAAAGAAAATGGGTAGATCGAGAAAAGAAAAGTGTTGAATATAATTATATGTTTGTTTTTAAAACCGAAAGTCTGGAGGAGGCTTTAGTTGAATTGAAGTTCACGTAAGACAATGAGGATTTCTTGACGTAAAAGTAACAAGCAATCTCCCATCACATTTTCAGATTCAGATTTCACTGATTCATCATCCAGTGGGTGAGACAATTTCTCCAACTCTTTTGCTGCCTTTCTGTTCGCTGGAGCCTTTCAAACACAAGACTCCGTAACCTAACAACAACAACCAGCTAGAAATTCTCGCACGAGCCGTCTTAAATTCGATTCATAAATTTATAATAATAATAAATTTAATAAAGGGAAAAACTAAATTAGTGTTAATTATTTATGCTCTTATAATAATAATAATAATAATAACATCATAGTTGACTTCATCTTGGATTTTTAATGACAGAATTATAACAAATTACTTCGGTTAAAAATAGGTTTAATTATTCAACGAGGTTAATACGAGTAGGACTAGGCATATGAAACCAAAATACCGAAATCATATCGTTCTAAATTAAACCATACAAAAAAAAAATCGAATAGTAAAACCGATTTATGATTGATACGGTACCGAAACCGTACCGATATATTTGGTACAATTTCGGTATCGATGTTTTGAAAAACTGTCCCGTACCAAATTAGAATTTTTTTAAAATAATTAAATTTATTTCTTATTAGTTAATTGGGCCATAACTAATCAAAATCAGAACACCCAAAAGTTATAACTCAAAACTAGTGTTGATGACTCGATATTGTTGTTGAATCAACTATTATATATATATATATATATATGTGAAAGGTAGATTGGTCGAGGAGAGGGTTGAAAATAATATTTCATATTTCTATAAAATTTTGACTCAAAACTGAAATCGTACCAAACTTAATTGGTACAGTACGATCTGATTTCACTTTTAAAATATGGAATACTGAACCGTACCGAACCGATTTAAATTAAATGATATGGTTCTGATATCGATCAATTTTGTACCATATCAAACTGTATCCAGCCCTAAATACGAGAGAATGAAGTTCTATTGATAAATGTTTTTAATCCTTTAAGTTATAAGTTTAGTATAACCGTTGTACTATTAGATAAGATTTTGACGGAGAGATGGACCAAATCAAAGAAAGAGGTATAAAAGAACTTGAACTAGACAAAGACCATATGGAATCTTGCAAGAGAAAGATAAGATTTATGACCTTTTCTAATTTGGAATTTAAATAGTTTAATTAGGAGGTAATTAATTTCCCCAATCTAACCAAGCATGGCAGAACAGAGTTGACTGTGATAAGTTATTATTGACCAAATGACTCATCCAGTCCAGTAATAATGGAAGATTCAAAACTGTGTTTATTTTAAATTTAATTTTTAAAAATTATTTAAAAAATTAATTAGCTAGCCCCAACAGGTTTTGGTTTTGGGTCAATGCCCCAATAATTATTCTCCAACCCATATTGTAAATGGAGAACATATTCGGATTAGTAGATGATTAACATTTGGTTCTCAACAGAATGCACTACCATTAAAGGGCAGGGGATCATTTGCAATGGAGGTGGAGCCCAAGTTGACTAAGGAAAAAAATAACATAGAATTTGAAGGGAATTTTAAAGTTTAATTATAACGTGGTGAAAAAATAGTCGCAGTTAATTGTAATATCGTGATATATTTACGTGGTATAATCAATTCATTTAACAACATCGGAATATAAAGTTTTTACTATGTGTACCTCAACATTCCACATTATGACTGTATCATACTGATAATAACTAGAAATGAAAGCCAGCCTAACTGTATTCTAAATTAAGTTGCGAGAAAATATTCGAAAATCGAACCCAAGACCAAAAAGAAGAATTGAAAATTTGGAAAAAGAAGAATTGAAAATTTGGAATGGCAAGCAAATTTTTTTATTTTTTATCCGACGATTAAATTATTTATTAGAAAAGGCATGCAAAGCCCCATGAGAAATATAACAATACACATAGATTTTACAGGACCCATATTAAAATGTTGGAATGGCAAGCAAATAGGTAAAATGCAAGTGCATTTTGAAATGTTCGATAGGACCCACCCCATCTCAATTCAATTGTTTTAAGAAGAAAGGAATCTGGTAAGGTATATCCAGGACCAGTTCCCCTCCAATTTAGGCATTTCAAGTTTTAAAATTCAAAGAGGGGAAATCTATTGATGATCATCAAACCAAGCCAAGCCAAGCCAAACAGCAATCAAATTTGTTGTGGGATTGGGAGGGCAATCTCTTCACCCAGGTCCATCATGATAGTGACTCTAAACTCATGGCCATGGATTTCAATATTATTGTCCATCCACAAGTTTTGACATTCTAGGTATAAGAGTTTGCATGGTACCTTTGACGTAGATGATTCTCAGCTGTTGATCATTCTCAGCCACTGATGCACTTAATATTTGAGATATAAAAGGACACTCAATGTGTGCATCAATGACTAAGAGTCACACGCTGGTATGTGAGCAACTTTGAAACTCAAATATCAAATAAAAGGTGTCACAACAAAGAGGCAACCTGTCATACCGAGGATGCAAAGCAATCTTCTTACCCCGATTCCAGGTTAGTAAACAAGTCATTAGAATATAATGTGGAGTAAAAGAAAATCCATATTTTGTACAAAGAGACTACTGTGTTTTCTTATCCCAGCTCAGGACTGGGGCACCCATAAAGAGGTATACAACAACCTAATAATGAGAGAAGAAACATGTCCTTTCCTATAAGGGTGAAACCAAATCAGTAAGGTAATATGTCATCATCAAATGAGAGAGCAGCAATGTTGCCTAAGCACATATCCTTTCTACCGCACTTCAAATGAGCCGGCAAGGCTTCACCCAAATATCATAATACTTACCAGGGAGACTCGGCATAATCTTTCTTCAATTTCTTTGCTTCTCTATTTCATACGGTAGATGAGATCAGTAACAAACAGGAAAGAAAACCAGAATAGGATCATGGAATATGGGATAAGTCTGATAAGATGTACACATGCCAACAGCTAACAGACTGCTTCTACAATCCAATAAGGTAGAACAAAGGTAGGTGCACCTCATTCTGCCGACAAATTACTATACTGCCATGGATTGAATTCGATTGATTTAACATCAACCTCATCAACGGAGTCAGAGCTATCAATTGTGGCTCGGTGCTCACTGTATTTTTTGTTATATTGATAGACTTCCAAGTCACCCCAAGGTGTAGGTGTAACTTCTTCAGTCAAGTCAAACCATCTTGGTGCAAACTGATGATGCTTGGTCTCTCGTTCTCTCTTTTCAGCTCTCTGCCTCTCCTCGAGTCTGAAAGAGAGAAGGAAAGGATAATTGAAAACTTTGTGAGGGAGCAAAGACTCGATGTAAGAATGTACTTGATGTTTCTTATTCAGCTAAGAAACATCTTTGTGTGCAACGATCCTCATAATGACATCAAACCACAAAAAAACAACTATCTTAAAAAAACGTTGGGCTTGGAACCATCCCGATCTTTACTATAATTTTAGCAACCATCCCTATACGTCAATATTAGTGTCCCCCGTCCTTGAACTTTACCCTAACGTTTCTGTTAGTCCATCCGTCTATTTTTCAAATGAATTCCGTTTAAAAAAACAGGAGCAAAATTGTCAATTCAGATGCATTTCACGTGACTTTATTTAAAGGAATTCATTTGAAAAATAGATAGAGGCTAATGGATCCATTAGAGTAAAGTTTAGGGACGAGGGCTACTAAAATGGAAGTATAGGGTCAGTTTCTAAAATTATGATAAAGTATGGACAGTTGCAACTCTATAGCCAAAAACTTAAAATGATTTAAGCCTGTTAAAAATGTTCCAACTTAGAAATAATACCTGCTCTTTTCTGCCCCGGATTTGGAGAGATCACCTTCCTCAAGTGCATATCTATCAGGCCTCAAACGAGAGTCCGATGCCAACAACCTTTTAGGAGCGGTGTCAAAGCTGTTTAACTTATGAGCAAAATATGTGTACTGAAACTTCTCATTCTTTGGATAATCAGCAACATGCCAAACCTGCACAAAAAGTAAAATGTCAGAAGCTAGATTAATCAGTAAATTTTCCCAGAAAACATTATTGAAATCATACAAGCTATGATCCAATTCAAACAATGTGGTCGAGACAGAGAAATTTGCAAATTAAGTACTCATCATGTTCTCTTAAAACTTTTGCTTCTGTAACAAAGAATGCAGCTGAAACCCGACACAAATGCTATTGAAGACTTTAAATGCTATTGAAGACTTTAACTAAGAAGGAATAAGTAACACGCCTTTTACCACACAGGTGATAAAGATACACGAGAATCCCAGGAGACTGAGGATCAATCTCCCTGATTCCCTGATCTCAATAGTCAAAGGAATCCCTCTGATTCCTTCCTAAATCAGTCCTAAGATCTCTGTTGATACTTCCCTAGTTAGGTCCACGATTTCTTACTTAGTTTACAATTGTATTGCCTACTTAGACTTACCTAGAAACTGTATATATAGGATCCTCCTATTGTAAAGCTTTAATATATAAAATACACAAGGAATTTCATACCTGTTTATGGTATCAGAGCATTAAGGCTCCATCGAGCAATAATCCTTTTATCCTCTCTTAATGGCTGTCCCACCCACCTCCCCTGTTCTCCCTACCCCAACAACCGCCACCGATACCACCTCCCCCTTTTCCTCTCTCATCTCCATCAACGCCGCCCAGTTTCCTGTGAAACTGACAGCCACCTACTTCTTCCCGTGGAGAGCACAATTCAATGCTCTCCTGCTCGGATACCATCTCATGGGGTATGTTGATGGTACCCGCCCCTGCCCACCCACAACTCAAACCCTAGCCCGTGCCCTCTGGTTTCGCCAGGATCAGCTCATCCTCCATGCGATCCTTGGCTCTGTCTCTCCTCAGGTAGTAACCTTGATCGCTGCTGCCAAAACTTCAGAAGCAGTCTGGACCCGCCTTACACGGCTCTACGCTAGCAAGGCTGGAGCTCGTGTTCTAGGCCTTAAGGAGCGGTTGACCCTCCTTCGCCGTGACAATCGTCCTGTCACTGAATACCTGCAGGAGGTTGGTCTCCTCTCGGATGAACTGGCTGCAATTGATGCACCTTTCTCAGACGATGATCTCCTCCTATACGTCCTTAATGGCGTCGGCTCTGCCTTCAAGGATATTTCTGCTGCTGGTCGTTCTCAAGACACCCCTGTCTCCTTTTAGAACTTGCACAATATGCTGGTACAGCATGAGGCCGCCACCTCACGTGAAGCCCCTGCTTCCCCCCAACCTCCCATCACTGCCAATACGGCCCAAACAGCCCATGGCCCCTCCTACAATCGCCAGCCCAGAAGCTCTTCGGACCACCGGAGCTTCTACCCAACCTCCCATCACTGCCAATACGGCCCAAACAGCCCATGGCCCCTCCTACAATCGCCAGCCCAGAAGCTCTTCGGACCACCGGAGCTTCTACCAGCACTCTAACAACCGCAGTTATTCCTCCAACCGCTCTTCCCAGCTCTCCACCAGCAATCGCAGGTCCAACACCAACTAGGGCAGTGGATATCGAGGGTTCTACCAATTGTGTGGCACACAAGGGCATAGCGCCAAGCGCTGTCCACAACTTCAACACAACCCTGCTGCCCAATCCGTGGTCAACCCAACCAACCCGGGCACCTCCTCACCCTGGCTCCTCGATTCTGGTGCGTCTCACCATGTGACTGCCTCCCCCCAACATCTGTCGGCTGTCTCTGAATACCAACGCCCTGACGAGATCATCATTGGTAACGGTAAAGGGCTTGACATCACCCATGTCGGCTCCATCACTCTATCCTCTCCCTCCTCTAAATCCTTTGCTCTCCATAATGTTCTCTGTGCACCTAAGATAACTCGAAACATCCTTTCAATTTCCCAGTTTAACAAACAGCACAACACATCTATTGAACTCTTTCCCTCTTGTTTTCATGTGAAGGATCTAAGCACGGGGGCGGTTCTCCTTCAGGCCCAAGTAAGGATGGCGTCTACGAATGGTCACCTGCAACCTTACACCAACCACATGCACTGGTAGGCATTGCTGTTTCTCCCAATCTCTGGCACCGTCGTCTTGGCCATCCCCACTCAAAAGTACTCCACAACGTCCTTCGTCAATCCTCCATCAATCTGTCCCCCAAGCTCAAAGAGTCCCCATGTCTGTCATGTCTATGTAATAAGAGTCACAGGCTGCCATTTGGCACCTCCTCCCTTCACAGTCATCGTCCTTTACAATTAATATACACCGATGTGTGGGGTCCTGCCTCTTACACTTCTATTGATTGTTTTTCTTATTACATTATTTTTGTTGACCATTACACGAAGTATACATGACTTTATCCTCTAAAGAAAAAATCTGATGTCTTTTCCACATTCATTGATTTTAAAACTCTCGTCGAAAAATACTTCCAACACCCAATTCAAACCCTATACACTAATGGTGGTGGTGAATTCACCAAACTCAAACCCTTCCTTGCCACCCACGACATCAATCATCTTCTTACCCCACCTCACACTCCCCAACACAATGGTGTGGCCGAACGACGCCATCGTCATCTTGTTGAAACCGGCCTCACCCTCCTTCATCAAGCCAACCTTCCCCTAACTTTCTGGACCTACGCCTTCAAAACAGCAGCATACCTCATCAACCGTCTTCCTACCTCCATTCTCCACAACCAATCCCCATACACTGCCCTATTCCAACAACCCCCAAACTATCATCGCCTCCGAACCTTTGGCTGTCTTTGTTTCCCCTGGCTTCGCCCCTATAACTCCAATAAAATGCAGCCTACATCCATTCCTTGCCTCTTCCTTGGCTACTCACTGAACCAAAGTGCATACCTCTGCTATGACACTTCATCCCATTGCCTATATGTCTCCCGTCATGTCCAGTTCGATGAGTCTACCTATACTGGTCTCAGCCTCCCGTCATCTGTCCCTCATGTCACCCCAGATGCCTTCCAACATTGGCTCTCCTCCCTGCCTCTCGTCTCCTCTCTCCCAGGTCCTGATTCGACTGCTTCACCAGTGCCTACACAGTCTACACCTTCCCCTGAAGGCCACTCAGATTCATCCTCCTCACTTGCTCTTGAAGCCGCAACTGTCCCTGACCTGGTTCAACCTCTGCCACTACCACAACCGACCACCAGCACCACGGCCCCAACTCCACCCACTGCACCTCCGCCCACTGCACCTCCTCCTCTTCGTACCTATACACGACGGTCCTCACGACCACCACACAACCCTACTTCCCCACCCCCACAGCCAGCCCCCACGGCTCTCCCTCCATCCCCAACCCCTGCAACACCAGCATCCACACATCCTATGCTCGCTCGCAGAAAAAAGGGCCGTGTTCCCCAAGTCCCCAGCTATGCCCTCACAGCAACCGCCCACCCCCTACCTCCCATACTTGAACCCACCTGTGTTTCCCAGGCTGTGAAACACCCACAGTGGCGCTCTGCAATGTCCGAAGAGCTGAACGCCCTTATTCATAATGGCACGTGGATTCTGGTCCCGCCTCAGCCTACCTAGAATTTAATTGGCAACAAATGGATCTTCCGGATCAAACGGAAGCCCAATGGAGCTATGGACCGATTCAAGGCCCGTCTAGTGGCCAAGGGCTACCATTAACTCCCAAGCCTGGACTTCTTTGCCACATACAGCCCAGTAGTCAAGCCCAAAACCATTCGACTGATTCTCCACCTAAGTGTGACCCATGGTTGGCCCATACGACAGCTGGACGTCAACAATGCGTTTTTGCAAGGAAACCTCACCGAGACCGTCTAAATGGCCCAACCTGCTGGGTTTGTGGACCCCCACAACCCCACTTATGTCTGCCAGCTCAAGAAGGCCCTCTACGGCCTCAAACAAGCTCCCCGAGCCTGGTACCAGAAGCTCCAATCTTTTCTTCTGGCCCAGGGTTTTGTCAACGCCAAATCTGATGCATCTCTTTTCCTTTACAGGCAAGGCTCTCACGTCCTTTATTTCCTCGTTTATGTTGACGACCTTATTGTTACAGGTAATGATCCTTCCCTTTTCTGTCAAGGATCTAGGCACCTTGAACTACTTCTTGGGCGTGGAAGTCCTTCCCACCCCTGATGGCCTTTTCTTGTTGCAGCATCAGTATCTGCAGGATATCCTCACCATGGTGCGTATCTGCAGGATATCCTCACCATGGTGCATATGGAGTGGGCTAAACCCATGTCCACACCCTTGGCAGTCTCTTCACCTCTACTTCTCAACGATGGTTCCCTGCCAACTGATGCCATTCTTTTTCGTCGAGTGGTGGGCAACCTCCAGTACCTCAACTTAACCCGCCCAGATGTATCCTATGCTGTCAACCACCTCTCTCAATTCATGCATGCCCCAACGGATCTTCATTGGCAGGCCCTCAAACGTGTTCTCCGCTACCTCAAGGGCACAGTGCTCTTCGGTCTTCCCATCCGCCGCACTGCCACCCATCACCTCCATGCTGTTACCCATTCATTCAGCACTCTCAGTGCCTTTTCAGACACAGACTGGGCTGGGGACCAAGACGACCGAGTTTCCACCATAGCATATCTTGTTTACCTAGGTGGTAACTTAATATCTTGGAGCTCACACAAACAAAGGTCGGTCTCTCGCTCCTCAACCGAGGCAGAATACATAGCTGTTGCCTTCACCACTGCAGAACTCCTCTGGGTTCAATCACTCATGCGGAAGCTCAGAATTCAGGTCACATGAACACCCACCATTTCCTGCGACAACCTAGGCACCACTTTCTACTGTGCCAATCCCGCTCTACACTCCAGGATGAAGCATGTGGACATTGACT
Source organism: Prinsepia uniflora (assembly GCA_032719365.1). Taxonomy (NCBI): domain Eukaryota; kingdom Viridiplantae; phylum Streptophyta; class Magnoliopsida; order Rosales; family Rosaceae; genus Prinsepia; species Prinsepia uniflora. Next base: position 12,062 of record JAVSMK010000018.1, read on the forward strand.
TCCAGTTCGTCCGTGATCAGGTCACCCGTGGCCTCCTTCATGTCCATCATGTTCCCACTGATGATCAGCTCGCAGATGCCCTCACCAAACCCCTGCTGCGCCCACGCTTCCAGCTCCTCCGTGCCAAGATTGGTGTCGCTGACGGCTCCACCATCTTGCGGGGGCGTGATAAAGATACACGAGAATTCCAGGAGATTGAGGATCAATCTCCATGATTCCCTAATCTCAATAGTCAAAGGAATCCCTCGGATTCCTTCCTAAAACAGTCCTAAGATCTCTGTAGATACTTCCCTAGTTAGGTCCACGATTTCTTACTTAGTTTACAATTGTATTGCCTACTTAGACTTACCTAGAAACTGTATATATAGGATCCTACTATTGTGAATCTTTAATATATAAAATACATAAGGAATTTCATACCTGTTTAACAGGTGGGACACCAATTGTCTTTAATTAATCATACATCAGATAGGTCCCTAAGAAAATAATTGCATCAAAACTCTCATAATTGCAATCACATATATATGATTCAATCCAAGAAATTAAATGAACATATTGTGGATTAAACTTAACTAACTTTATGAATAAGAGAGTCGAACCCACTGATTTTACCCTTTTCATATCCTCGACTAAAAATACTAGAGCACCGTTTGAATAGCAGAGAAAGTTAAACAACAAATAGAGATTCTATTAGTAACCTCTTTTAATTCTGTGCCTGCAAGGGGTTCGCCTTCCATGTCACATGGTTGATAACTCATTGACTCATTCCATTTCCCCGTCATCAATATCTGAGGTTCCTCAGCAGCATTATAAACATATCCATCCACTTCATATCGGCCAGCTCTGCAACCAAATATAACTTTTAATTGGACACCACTAGCAGGTGACGCAGGGCAAAAAACAAACACATACAACTACTAAGATAGTTGCAGAAACTAAATTTGGGAACTACTAATGGAAGTGATGAACAAGTAACAAATAGATTTTAAAAAAAAGTTCATTGTACAGTTGTACCGGAAGAGTGTGCCTGCAGAAAATGAAGCAGCCTTCTTGGATTTTTTTTGCCATAAATTAAGAAAAAAAAACGGTTCAAAGATATATTTAACGCAGATGCAATGAGATAAAAAAGCGTGCAGAAAGTTCTAATCTCACTATACCACAAGAACCACTGGTAACAACTAACAAGGCTACAAAACAATTGAATAATTCATATTCAAAAGAGCAGATGTTTCATGAAATTCAAATAAGAAAAAAATATACCCAAACCATCCACATGGCTGAAAATATAGCACAGCTTTGTCCCCAGTCGTCAGATTGGTCATGATCATCTCCCCTGGTGAATCAACCCATGTCCGACCGAATATTAAGTTGTTTACCTTTGTGGGAGGTGGGACTAAATCTAAGACTACACCATCTCTTTTAAGAGTCACACGGGTTCTGCAGACAAATGAATAGTACATAAACATAAATATTCTTTCCAAGATTTCAATTTTTTTTTTTTAAAAAAAACACGAAAAGAAAAACCCGATGTTAGTAAATGAAACTGCACTTCATAGTAATAAATTTCCTAAAAACCAAACCAACTCTATCAACAAAAGGAAAAATCAATAAAGTTGAACCAAGGTCACAAATATTCATAAATATAGTTCACCTCATTTGTTAGTAAATGAAACTGCATTTCATAGTAATAAATTTCCTAAAAACCAAACCAACTCCATCAACAAAAGACAAAATCCATAAAGTTGAACCAAGGTAACAAAAATCCATGAAGTTGAACCAAGGTAACAAAAATCCATAAATATAGTTCACCTCATTTGTTAAAATATGAGTTGCCATATAGAAATGCAACTCCTATACAGAAGGTCAACCCTCACAAACAATTAGCTGTAAAAACTACGCAATAACAGAAGAAAACAAATGGGGTAAGGAATAAACCCTTATTCATACAAGCTAATGGCATCCTGAATACAAACGATAACTTCAGGTGAACGTAAAATAGATCCAGAACAAAATATGTGATTAAAGAAACAAGTAAACTGTGAACTACCTTCCAACAGGGTAAACATCAAGAGAGTTCCCTAAAAATTTAGTTTTCAGCTTTGATGTCACATCATAAGAAAAATGCTCATTTTCAGCATGCCCAGCACTCATTGGGGGATGATGACTCACCTGGAATAGTGATATAAGTTGAATCATTGAAGATCACTCACAATTTTTAGAAGAAGAAGAATATAAAAGAATCTAACAAAGCACTTGAAATACAACAAAAGCTTATCCAAGCAGATGGTACTTTTTCTTTTAAGTGGGGCAAAAGGTCTATCAACCAAAAAGTTGTGACAAGTATTTTCCATCTCAAAAAGATCTTCATAACTGTCCAGAAGCAGTCTCAAATGAAAGCTCAGTAGTGCAAAGTCACCAGAAATAAAAAACAACCCAGAGGGTTTTTCTGGAACATCAGGAGAGGTGATCCCTCTCAAAAGCTCATACTTGGACTGAGCATACTTAGAAAAGTCATAGTCCTCAAAAACTCACCTGCTCTGCAATAAATGTAACCCCAGAGTGATTAGCCATTTCATAAGTCTCCCCTAGGATAGGATTGAATGGCTTCCATGTTCGCTGGTAGGCATAGTAGACCGATATAGCCCATGATGCTGCAAAGAATAACATGCAATCTGAGATCAAACAAATGGTACTTGCACACGCATCACAAAAAATTATAAAGAAAGACATACTCACTGGCATACACCAACCGCATATAAGGATCCTCACATTCATCTGCGCGATCCAACAAGTGGGCATACTCCATTAACTGTCACAGACATTGCAAAATTTATACAATAATCGAGTACATGATTCAGGAATTACAACAATGCAAAGGTCTTAAGTAGCACAAACCTCAGCCATTTTCTGCAGCATTGTCATTGGCTCAAAAATAAGTACAGGAAGAGTCACCATTGATGTTACATCTGAGCCTATATACTTCTGCATCATCCTCCAGTAACTATCTCGTTCCTTAAGCAGTGAAAATGCAAAGATCTCAATAAGGCAGGAGGCATAAGCGATGATAAAAATAGGATTTTCATTTAAATTAGAACACAGAAGCTGATGCATCTTATGATTTGAAGTTCGGATGCCCATCCTAAAGGCAAAACCATCTTAGTTTCCATAAGTATTGCACTTTGAATCTTTAATTGATGAGATTAAACATTTAAAATGGCATATTATAACATCTGAGCATATATGATTTGAATAAATCAAACAGAAGGTGTCTTTTTGAACAGATTGCCAACGCTTCATATAAAATCAAACACTTGAAGCACTAAACTAGAACAAGGCTATACTCTTACTCCTAATAGCCAACTTATCATCAAGAAAATGATAGCTAAAAGCAACACATCCCTTGAGAGATAAAATGTAGAAATAAAAAGCAGCATACATCTTGCTTCCATCTTCCTCTATGAGCTTCCTCCTCCGCATCTTCTTTGCCTCCTTCTGGATTTATGACTTCCATCCCTTCATAACCAAGCAACCTAAAACAAACAGGAGAGCCAGATTCTCAATTGACAGTACTCTCTCCTTAGTAAATCATAGGGACCAGGACACTTTTCTCAGTTACTGTGGTACAGAACCAAATGAATGTAAAGCAAGAAAAGTACACCAAAAGTACCCATAACATAAGGAACACAATAACATAGAGCATGCAAGTTATAAGAAATCTAATTAATGGCTCAAGCAGAGATTCAGAAGCCATGAAATCACAGAACAGAACCAAGGTATTAATATGACGTTTACTTTCTGGGGTTGTCTGAAAATTATTTTTAATTCCAAACTTCTAAACAAATTCGAAGCAAGGCTGAGTAACCCAACCCATACACATAATAAATTAAGACTTTTATTCCAAGTTATAGGTCTGCCCTACAAATCACTGGAGTGCTACCCAAGGCACCATTGGGAAGCAAGTATAATACATCTTTGTTCAAAGAGCTTTAAGGCAAGAGATCCAAATTTATACTCATGACATGGCAAGGACCATCTAATCAAACAGTCAATTTTCCATTTAAATGACCAAAATTTTCTATTCAAATCTAAACTGGCAGGATTACTTTGATCTTGGAGAAGCACAAATACACGAAATAGAGATATAGTAATATGGAGAAGACAAAATTGTTTCAAGCACCTACAGAAGCGCCCCTTGTCCAACTAAATCCACCTTGCCAGCTGAATAAAGCACAGACTCAAGCTAAAAATCCAACTGATATCAGAATTCAGGAACTGATATCATCAATGCCATATTGTCTATATAATTAAACAAATAATCCTAAAACCTTCCAAACCCAAATTCGCATCCTTCCATATTAATAATCAAACCACAAAAACCCAGAACAGAACACTCTCCATTCGACAAATCGTACAATAAGCTGCTCACATATAAGACCGACACACTGAATATCAGTCATCAACGCCATGCAGAAGCGTCTAAGAAACTCACACATTTCCAGATGAAAGAATCTGATAAAATCCTATTTCAAGCAGGATTAAAATTTCACAGCTCAAGGCGATAGCCATATTAATACCTGATTAAGAGTATATCTATAGAGAAGGAAAGCAATTAGGGTTCGAATTTGATGACACAATGAGTAACCTCTAAAAGAAGGAAAAATTGAATAGGAATATAAGATTTTGAGAAACAAAGAAAAAGCTAACCCTCCAACAGATCGGTGCATGGCGTTGCTGAAGACGGAGAGGCCAGAACTCATGGCTGCGAAAAAGCCCGTGCTCTGTTCCTTCTTTGGGCTACCCATCTCTCTCTCAGGATTCTCTGTGAAAAGTTTAAAACCCTAAATTCGAAAATTTCAAGATAAAAAAAAATAAACAAAAAAAGTATGAAAAACAGAGGAAAAAGGGTTTGTCAGTTGGCACGAAATATGAAATGAATCCAGAAGAGACGAGGAGAGTATTTAAAAATGGAGTGAGGGGCAAGGCTTGTAATTTCAGATAACAGAGAGGACCTCACGTAGAATTCGTTGGCGGTTAGTTTTTGCTTTGCCCTCCGTTTTTCGGTGCATGCGCATGTTTACGTTTTTTTGGAGCAATTAAATCATAGATTCTTATTTATATATAAATTTATTAAAAAATTTACATATAAATTTAAACTTATAATTTATTTGACTAATAAAAAAATTATACAATTGAAAATAAATTATAATCTAGCAACAATAAAAAAAATTTTACCAAAATCTATCATAATTTTAATATTACTTTTTATTTTTTTATTATAAGATTATATTGAGAAATATGAAAATATTACTCATATTTATATATATATATATATATATTTTTTCACTTGCTCATTTTAAAAGTAATATGAGTATCTAATCTAATTTAAAGTAAGATAATTAAAAATAATAATTTTTCAAAAATACTTTTAAAGATATTAAATAATTTGGTTAATTTAATGACATCGTACAATTTTCCACCATCTCACCCCCCCCCCCCCCCCCCAAAAAAAAATAATTAATACCCTAATGCCCTAATGTTGAACCCAGACAATACAGACTTTATTTTTTATTTTATAGTAAAAATTCAGTTGTAACTATATACAATATATATAGGAAACATATATAATATTTATTATATGCATAATATAATAAAGGGTCCAAGATGCCAAAGAAATCAAACACTAAGGGGCACATGGGACAAAGAGGACAATAAATAATAATGTTTTTTTAATTGTTTAAAAGAATTCTCAATAATTCACTCATCCTCTTTATTGAGATATAAAATGGTAGATGTGGAATTTATTACTTACAAATTCTATTTAGGGACTTTTGAATAAAAAAAGTTTGAGATAAGATCTTATTTTGTTTAATATACAAACATTAAAGGTTTTAAATAAAAGTAAAAATTGTTAAAGGTGTAACAATGATTTACTCTTTTTTTAAACGAGAAGTCCTTTTGTTTTAATAAGATTCCTTACCTTTTATCGTTTTTTTTTACGAGAGAATACTAATGTTTATGTTTTTTTTAAACGAGGAGTCTTTTTGTTTTAATAAGATTATTACCTTTTATCTTATGTTTGTTTTTACGAGAGAATCGAGCTTAAAATTTTTCACATATTCTTCAGGTGATATGTGGATAAGATACTACTAGACATTAAATTGCAAACTTTATTTTTTGTTAAGTTGAGAAAGAGTGACATCTCTTTGTCAACTTTTCATTTTAGTATTATAATTTTGTGACATTTTTCTTCACATTTTATATAGGAAGTCTCTAATTCGACTTTCGTTAAGGACAGATTTTTAGTTTGATTCTCATAAGAACAATTGATGTCGATGTGTATAATGTAATTGCATTTCCCAATATCATTGTACTATTTGAAATAAAAACTTCTCCCTTATGAAAATGATCCACACACAAATAAAGGTTTATTTGTAGAATTCTTTTGACAACTATTTTTTTGTTTTCTTACCTATCTTTGTGTCCCTAAAGAATAATCTATGAGTTTTGACGTCTTTTTATCTATATATATAAAGCCAGAAATTAAATTTGGTTAAATTTTCAATAATCACTAAAATATCCTTATTTAATTAATTTTTTAAAGAAGGAGAGTTATTGACGGGACGGTAATAGTCTAATGGTTAAATTTTTATAATGCCAAAAACATCCTTCCTTCAACAATTGTTTAAAAAAGAGATGATTTAATAATTGAGGGTAGGGGGGTAATAGTTCAAAATTGAACTTAATATGAAAAAAGGAGACTTTGCGAATAGAAAAAGAGAAAACTGCTCCTTCTACGAACAAACCGCTCTTTCTCTCAATATCCATCTCCATCTCATTATCGTCATCGCCGGGATCTCTGATTGCGCTCAGAGGCAGAGGCAGTGGCAACAGCAACGTGAGAGGCAGCGACAACGGCAGTGGCAGAGGCAACGGGAGAGGTAGAGTCTTCAATTTCGACGCTTTCACGGAATCCTCCTCAGGTTCGAATTCAAACGCTCAATTTTCAGGCAGTTTTAATAACTATTTAGTTACCAATTTCAATCCGTGGAAAGAACAACGAAAAGAGTGGGAGATAGGGGCGAGAAGCAACCGTCCGGTAAGCCGTTGTTATGTTCATCGGTAGATGCTGAAGCCTGCACTGCACAGGCTTCCCAAGAAATGGCGCTTAAATTTGCAGGGGACACACTGTCTAATGTGTGTTTGGGTAGTTCAAGCATGCCACCATTGGCACTGGGGCATAGGCGCGCCCAAAGTGAAGTTTTGATAACGAAGCATAGGCGAAGTAATAGCTTTAAGAAACTGAAATTTCATGTGCAGAAGGCTTGGAAATGGGGTAATAATGCACGGGATGATTTGCAATTAGCTTTCAATCCTGAGGTTTTATCAAATAAAAAACACCAGTGGTATCAACTTCACTCCAAATCAAAGGTGTTCTTTTCTAATTCTTGCAATTCTTTTTAATTCATTATTTTACTTTATTTCAGTTAGTCTATTACATACTTTAGCGGTTTAGCCTTTAGTCATTGTTCAAAGGGACCTATGAGAGTTCTTGATACATTGTTACTTATCCAACGAGGAAAAACATAAAACAGAACTCATTTACTTACGAATATCATGCAACTGGGCAATAGTACAGAGAGGGTTTAATTTTAGGTCCCATTTAGATGGAGTGATTCCAAATCTAGGGACTTAAATGACCGTATATTCCTTTCAAAAACTCTACATCTAGGGACTAATTTGTGGCTCAATTTTGTTGTTGTATAATGGTTTACTGAAGTTGAAATTGAATGATCATCTTCTATTATGATAAATATTATTGTTACTTATGCTAAGCTCTAAAAGAAATTTTTAGTTTTTGGGTTATTTTTCTTTGCTGATTGTTCTTCAAAGATGCCCACTTTCTTTGCACCAAATTGATGGGTTTTGATTTTTTATAAAAGGAAAACTTGGTCACAAATTGGCAGATTCTTTCTTGAAGCAAGAGAAGAATTGAAATTTTCATGTTGTATATATTTAATGTGCATGTTTATTGGATGAGTTGGTTCATGCGGCATGGGTTTTGATTTTCATCTTGCCAAGTTATATGGTTATGGTGGGATGTTGTTGATTTTGTGCAGTGGAGATGATGAAAGCGTGGAGGAAGAATGAGAAATGCATGTTGAAACCCCAAGGATAGTGATCAAGTTTTCCAAGCATTAGAGGTAGCAAAAGCACTAGGAAAAGCTTCCAAAATTACTAAAGGGACCAAATTTAATGACATAACCGATGGGTTGAAGAAGCTTGACATGGAACATTATGATGAGGAGGAGGAAGGTATTTCCATTTGATTTTTATTTTTTAAATTTGTATTTGGAGTATAAGACGGGATCCGTTTCAATTTTTCTTAAGCGTTTGTTATTGTCATATATCTTTCATAGCATTTCAACTTATGTTTGCCCCGAACACACACATACAGGTATTTGTGGCCCGGATTTTGCATGTTCTTTGGATTCTGCTTGGTTGATGTAGGAAAGGTACGAAAACGAAACAAGATTGAATTCTTAGTGGTGTTGATTGATTCACATGCATGTTTTTCGAGGCTCAGAATGTGAAATTTACGATTGAATTGATTAGTTATTTGGCCATCAATGGCAATGCATCCATGTATTTTACAGGATTTGGTTTAGCTTTGGTCTTTCTCTGAAGTGGGTATCCAACAAACGGGTTTTCCCATAAAGTTCAATTTAATTATATGGTTCTTAATTTGGGTATTATAAACTAATTTGCATTGGGCATAGCACTATAAGTAGGTTTTTAGAGTTTTCTTGGGGTGCTTATTTTCACTGATTGAAATATCGGCAGTTTCGTCGATATTTCGATCGATATATCGAAAAACTTAGCCTTCGACATCTAAAAAAGGGGGGAAGAAATTTCTTCCCTCAATATCCATGGTTTCGTCAGATATCGAAGTATATCGGCGATTTACACCGAAATCCACCGATTTCACCGATTTTTATCCATTGTCGCCGCACCTTCGAGCTTCAGTTCGTCCGATTCCGATGTCGAAGCAGGCTTAAAAGGGCTGGGCTTTCCTCATCTTGTTTACCGCGAAATGGGGAATGATTTTTGTGAAAAATATGACTAAATTTAGTCCTAATTTGATTAGATTTGGCTATGGAGTTGCAAGCTTGCAGAGAAGATGAATACTGGGAACTGAGGAGGTCTTTGGGAGGGGGAGAGAGAAGATAGGAAATTAAATATCGATAATATATTATATTGTTTTGTTTTTTCCCTTGAAATATATATATTGTTGTTTGAAAAGGGGTTTTAATAACTTAAAGAAAAGGATTTTAATAATATAGAAATATAGACTGAATTGGGTACTTAAAAATCGGGGGTTTCAATTCAATTATGCTATATAGCCTATATGTATTCAAATAAATTATAATTAAATATAATTTAGAATTTATAATTTAATTAAAAATAATGTTATATTTTATTTTATTTTAATCTAATTTCTTTTCGATTTTTTACGAATTCGTTCTTTTCACTTTGAATCTCATTTTTTAAAGATTGCCAATAAATTTTTTGAATTACCATGAAAAAATTGAAGTTAACTTTCAATTTAGTTCTATATTACGAAGTCTATGTTTGTTTTTAAGTTTTGAGTTTAATGGTACAACTTTTAAGTTAATTGGATACTATATGAGTATATTTCTAAATATCTGATATAATATGTTTTAGATTTAAATTAGTATTTGATGTAAGAAAATTTGAGAATATAAATCTAAGGTTGATTTGAATATTAATGGATTTTACAAGCAAATTATGTTGAATGGAAGAATTCGTAGAGATGGTTAATTTGAAGCAAATTATGTTGAATTGAATCAAATTATGTTGAATTGAATCAAATTATGTTGAATGGTTAATTTGAATATTAATGGATTTTAGAAAAATATAAGATGAACATACAGTTAATAAGAATTCATTTTACGTCTAATTTTCACTTATTATGTCTAATTTTTTTAATTATTATATAAATTTAAACTCCTCGATTTTCTAAATTATTATGTAAATGTAAACTTCATTATTATGCTTATTGTTATGTTTTTAATTATATTAACATTCAATTATAGTAATTTACTTCAATTTATGTTTATGTTTAAGATTTTATATTATTAGTCATCGGCAAAACTCTATAGTATCATATTATTCATTATATATTTATTATATCAAAGTTATTTTATAATTTTTATTAGTCCTATATAACCATCATTGGGTACTTTAGTTTTTCCCAAAGTTTCATTCCAAATTTCCAATTTTAAGACTAAATTTCCGTCATTTTTGCGGACCGTAAACGATATCGATATTTGGAACGAGATATCTGTAAATTTGACTAGCGATATATCCATCGATACCGATATTTCAATCCTTGCTTATTTTATTGTCTATTTGTGTGATTTTTAAACATAATTTGGATTCTGCCTGCTATTCAGGTATTTGGAGTTTTCTTGGTTGTTTTGTTTGTATGGATTGGTAGACGTAGTCATGCTGTTTGATGCTTTTATCCAGGTTGCTTCTTGTTTGGGTGATATTTAAAGTTTCTAATTAGGTGATCTATAAAGAGGTGTGTGAGTTTTTTTGGTGTTTTCTATGTTAGTGTTTATAGTATAGCGGTGATAGAATAAAAAAGAAACTGGGCTAACAAGAGAAGAAGAAATATATAAACTTAACGACCTGGAAGAGTACTTCACTACTGATAAATGTTGAGAGACGAATTAGAATAACAAATGTCTTTCAGCTGGATACACGTATCCTTCAAAAGAATAAAGCGGTTTTGAGCATTCGTATTCAAATCAAAAGTATACGTACAAAGGGATAAATTTACACATTTGTTGCTGAATTGATTTAGAGAAGATCTGGATTGAAATTTTCATTGTTTGATTCCATCTCTGAAGTACAAATGATTGTTTCCAGGTAAATTTATCCCCTATTTTTTTCTCTAATATGTAAGTTATTGTTTTTCTCCCCCTTTTGATAGTTTCCAAGAAAAAAAAAAGATCCAGGATTATGAAAGACATACAATTCTATCACCAAGCCAACATGACTTCTGCACGTTAATATCTATTGCAGCTTGCCATTTTGGTTATGGAAAATGATTGTTTCCATGACTACGTATGAGTCTTGCTGTGCACCCCATTTCTCAAAGGGACTTGGCAAAGGCAGGATCAGCTGCCAAGATTCTTGAATTTTTACTTTGCCAAGCTGACTGGAAGTCTCAAGTAGATGTAAAATATAAAGGCGTCAGACTAACCCAAAAAAGTTCTCTTTTTTTCTTTTTCTTTTTTCGAAAGTGTTACAACAGAGCAGAAGACTTGCTGTGGAATTTCAGAATTCTCTCTTATGGGAACATAGATTTTACTTGCATTGTAAATATTGAATGAGTTGGCATTAGTGGACTTTGATTTGTTGTCCTTTACTCCTTGCCAAAGAGATTAAAGAAAGAGAACCCAGGGTCGTTGACTAGATTACCAGTCTGTAAATCAGTATTAACCCATGTGCCAAACTCTAACCCTTTTTTTAGATACAATACTAATCAGATGTGGCTGATTTACAATAATAACCACGTGATGAGAAAGACCATATTCAAAACAGTATAGTGTATGCAAGCATACAAGAATATCCACATTATTAGAGCGGAAAATGGTCCTTTACAACTTGATTTTTTCATACAAGTTGATTTACATAACAATTGAAAGGAAACTTAAAAATGATTGGACTTGGAGAGAAGGTGAACATATTCACGTGGATGGGTTTTATGTAAATTGTTTATTTATCTATTTATAAAAAGGAATCGTAATTGTAAACCAAAGGTTAAGCAGTTTGTGCTTCAGACCGTGGGCGAGCCTGCCCAACGGATGTATTAGAAATGATACCTTGGGACGGATGTAAAGCTAAGCAAATCGCTTATGCTCCAAGAACAGAGGACTGTGTCGGTTGTAAGAGATGTGAATCCGCCTGTCCCACGGATTTCTTGAGTATTCGAGTGTATTTATGGCATGAAACAACTCGAACTATGGGTCTAGCTTCGGTGTATGCATTGCATGGGTACATCTTCTAATTGTCTTTTCTTTTGTATTCATGGTAGAAGTATATTTGTAAATACTTTAAAAAAAAAAATTCCACATGAATAAAAAACAGTGGATGAGTTTTATGTAATTTTTTTATTTATCTATTAATAAAAAGGAATCGTAATTGTAAACCAAAGGTTAGGCAGTTTGTGCTTGGACCGTGGGGGTGTATGCATTGCTTGGGTAATCTTCTAATTGTCTTTTCTTTTGTATTCATGGTAGATGTATATTTGTAAATACTTAAAAAAAAACAAATTCCAAAATTCCGAATTTGATTTAAATACAAAACTAGCCTTACTGTGGGCAGCTCCGCGCGCCATTTTTTGTTACCCGAAATTACGTTATTTCCTATTTACAATTCTCAAGTATAAAAAATACTAAATCATATAATAAAATTGGATCATGTACAAACTAAATTTACATAACAAATATGTCTAACTAGGGAGATTTTGAATTTTCCTTTATATAAAAAATGCCTATATCAAAAATGAAAATTCAAAGTCTTCATAGCTAGACATATTTGTTATGTAAATTTAATCTTTTTTAATCTTTTTAAATCTTTTTTAATCTTTTTTAATCTTTTTTAATCTTAGTTTGTACATGATCCAATTTTATTATATGATTTAATCTTTTTTATACATGAGAATTGTAAATAGGAAATAACATAATCTCGGGTAACGAAAAATGGCGCGCGGAGCGAGCCGAAAAGCCTCGCGCGGGAGCGGAACCGCCTGCAATGAGACTAGTTTTCTTTATGACATTAATAATTATGTCGCCTTTTATTTTTTATTCTCTAACTTTTTAAAATCTTGAAATATTACACCCCACAAAGTTAAAAACCTAAATCGACAAAAATTAGAACCGAATCTCATAAAATAAGAAACTGAATATCGAAATTATAACCAAATATCATAAAATAACGGTGTAATTTTCTCCCACATCAATCAACCCATCTCCCCAATTTTCGTACGTATAGTGAATGGAAAATTACAATTCATTGCATTTATAATCCGTCAAATGTAATTTATTTGAAATGAAAGATAAAATTATACATATAAAATATTTTAATTTACTCTCTTCCGCTTGTTAATTTATTTAAAATCTTTACCCTAATTACATTCTCATCTAAAATTTCCATTAAGTGCCTGAAATGGCGGGATTTTAGCGTCATCGCTATCTATGGAAGTTAGTCGTGAGACATCTCAAATCTCAATGATAACTAATCTGTGACAAGTGGATAATTTTCCCTAATTCATTTATTAAAAAGAAAAATCGACTATAATTTAAGGACAAAACCTGAGAAGGATGCCAAGCCCGAGTAGCAGTGGAGGAGCCCCCGTTGATTGAGTTTGCGCAAGACGACGTCGTAGGAATCCACTTGGTTTTGGTGTTTATGTAGGAAGCTGACTTCATCACGTGCAGTCGACTGAGAAATCAGCAGCAAATATTTACAACTAAAAACACCCAGTCACAACCAAACCCAATCGTCTCAGATCTACAGCGAAGATCCTTCAATTTTCTGTTCAATTTTTCCCTTTTACTTCCCTTTCTTTTACGAAAATTTACTTTAATTTAATTACTCTCTACCCTCTATATTTCTCTCCGCCCAATCCCAAAACCCTAACGAGTCTCTGATCGCAACAGCCAAGCCCGTTTAAGTTCGGAATCCCACTGAATTTCCCGGAGGTTTGCGTTGATTGTTATTGTTTTGAGTAAAGTTTTGTGAATTTTCAAAGCATGAAAGAAGGGAAATCAGTGAAATTGAACGGCCAACTGCAGCCGCAACAGCACCAGAACGGGAACGGTCACTTGTCTCCGTTCAAATTCGCCAAGTTGTTGGATCCAGAAGTTTCATGGGACAAGGTACTCATCCAAATTCAATCACTATAATTCAAAAATTCCTTTCCTTTTTAATGGTGCATTGGAAGTTATAATGGAGTGTCGCGATTTTGAATTAGGGTGATTTTGAAACTGTCGTATTCATTCAGTATTAAGAGGAGTACTTAATAGCTTCAGCTTGGTTCATAAACCCTTACTTTACTCAGTTTTGGATTTACTTTAATTGCAGGATCAATTGGGAGATGTCTTGCATTGGATTCGACAAGCTATGGCTGTTGTATGCGGGTTACTATGGGGAGCGATACCGTTGGTCGGAGGCATATGGTTCGTCATGTAAGTTGATGGTTGACTACCTTTCTTCATTGCTTGATACAGTACATTTACTCTGAACCAAACCATCATTTTTTAGTGTTGCTAATCTCTAATCACCCGTTTTAATGAATGGTCGTCGAAATTGCGGCTATGTAGGCATAGACTATCCTTGTTTTTGTTGTCAATGCTCAAAGGTCCAACACCGGAGTTTTTAACTGCCTTAGTCCTTCTTTTTTCTGAAATCAGACCCATAGCTGTGTTACTAATGATAGCTCCAGTTTTCATTTGAAATGTTGAGGAATTTGTTTGATGCCTTTGTCTTATGTAGAATTTCCTTGTGGAAGTGAGTCCGAATATCATTCTAGTTCAAAGTAGAGTTGGAAGGAGAATACTATATATGGGCATGATCTTTAATTTGGACCTTTCGAAGATGTTCTGGAAAGTTATTAAATATGTGAACCAGAGAGTTTATGAATTTGAATGGAAATTGAAAAGAACAGTTAGGAAAGCATAGGAATCAACCTCATTTGGATAGGAGGGAATTTTCACCAGCCAATTTCCATGTATCAAAACATAGAAGGCATGTTTTTGAGAATCAACATTAAACAATCCACCAAAGAAGGATAAGATAAAGCATAAGGACTTTCTGGAATAGAGTAGTTATTATTAGCTAGTCTTAAGAAATTAGTGGTAGTGGGCACAAAAGCTTGTTTGGGGCTGCCCCCCCTCTTTGGATTGCCAACTATATCAGAAATTATGCAGAAAATTGGATTCTTTAGGTTCTAGGTGCAACTTTCAAAACAGAAACCAAGTCATCCAGGATTGCTGTTTAATCACAGGCCTGTTGAATCTCCATTTATGACTCTCGAGAATCTCTTTTGGTCTGATTCCCTAGAATCTTAATTGCATTTGTATATATAAAACATTATTGTTTTATATTTGCTAAAGTTATGTTCCACATTAAGCGAGAAACTAGCGGATGCTGGTCTACGTGTTTAAAGAAGAACTAGTGAACTCTAAGTATTGCGCATAATGTCAGAACAGTTACAGGTGCTGCTGTGTTGAAATAATTGCTAGCAGAGTTGCCAAGTTAAACTTAAGTTTTAATTGCAAAATACTTTTCCTGACATAGAATTGACCCTTGTGAGTTCAACTGTAGAGATAGATCATTCATATAGTTTCTTCTGCGATCTCTGGTAAAAGTGGATACATCAACTTCTAAATGACTTAATGCGGACAGTTTTCAATTTTCTGTTACCAATGCAATGGCTTTTTGTGGTCATGTTATGCCATTTGGATTCATGTGGCCAACTCATGTGAAGATTCAGGCTGAGAAAAAAGGACTTATCACTTAGTTGGGCACCTTACTTCCCACAACTTGCTTTTAGAAATATTATTTGATGGTTTCAAATTTTCACTAATTTACCATATGCTTCCACTTTCATGTGATAACATTTTTGTTAATCTTGGAATTACTGTCAAATATTTTATTAACTATGCGGTGGACTTTGCTCAGTTTTCTAGTGATGTCCTCTGGAATTATATATGGGTACTACGCAATGGTACTAAAGGTTGATGAAGAAGACTTTGGTGGCCATGGAGCTCTCCTCCAAGAGGGGCTTTTCGCTTCGATAACTCTTTTTCTGGTAGTTTTACATCTTATTTCCTCTTCTTTCCTGAGAAATTACCTTCTTGTTTGAATTAAGAATAATGCGGTCTCTCTTGGTGTTTACCTTATTCACATTACTTCTTTTTCTATTTTTCAGCTTGCTTGGATTCTAGTATACAGCTTGGGACACTTTTGATTGGCAATTTATTCAATTTCGCTCTGTTTCGGTCTTCTGTGGTGTTCAGCAATAGGACTTGGTTGCATGAAGAGTGAGATTACCTTGGATGCAATGGAAAGTTTCCTTATGCGTCATTATTGCTTGCTCTTTTCTTTATGATTAAGCAACATTACGAATATGAGCATGAACGTTCTAGAATCAGATTATGGTGAATAGATGTTTAAGTGAACGTTCTTTCTTAAACATCCACGCAAATGCATGGCCTTGAAGCATTAGTCTTGTAGACTTAGCTGATAATAATTTGTAGTTGACAATCAAAGATATTCTGTTCTCCTACAATAATGAGTGGCATTTCCCAAATTTGAAGTTTGAAAAGCTGTCAGGTCAGAAAATTAGGGTTGGTGAAAATGTTCGACCTCATGTTCAAATAAGAATTTAGTTGATCAATACTTCAGATCGACGATTAGGGTGTATCAAAATGAACATTTTCATAAAATAGAACTATATACTATGGTATATGCTAAACATCTCTGTGATGAATGACAAATGACAATACCTTGTAAAAAATTACATTTACTTGAAAGAGAGGCAATCTATAGAACTAATTCTAATCTTGGTAAGATTGAGCTAGTTTTATTACACTATGATTTGGAAAAAGGAGGACTGGAAAGAATCGTCCTACTGCATAAGCTTCAAAATGGATTTGGTTGGACTTGGGAGGCATATCATAGACTTCTTTGATGTCGGCTTCGCCCTTTTCGTGAAACAAGATAGATTCGACCATATACCCATCTTCTACCTAGTGGTGAAATAGATTTCTGCACAAAAATTACTTCAATGTGAAGGAAAATACGTACTCGAGAAGATTGTATTATACAAAACGTAATGGGGCATGTACTTTTATCACCTATATTCATGCATTGACCAAGTCTATAATCATTTCAAAAGGACAAGGCAGACGAATTTGAAACAAAGCAACGGTTTGATTGATATGAGCAGTTTTAGCACCATATAACTCTCAATACCGAACATAGTAAGCCTATAAGAGCGATGTTATATATAGCATTGCAGACAAATCTTTGCTTAGGTAGGCCTCACATAAGGGAGATAATAAGCAATGTATTTTGTATATGTATTTTTGTTGATGTGGTAATATTTGTTTCCAGATCATTATACAGTTGGGAATTATTTTAAAACGCATGGATCTTATGTTGTGACAAAGTGAGAAAACATTACCTCCACCATGGTACGGAACTCTAACAAGCATTCACATACATGACAATCTGCTCTATGCGGGGAGTTATTAGGCTGATCGGATTTCACAAATGCAAACACCTGCAGAAATATCCTATTGAAATCAATAAAAACGGATGCCACATAAATTAGAAAATAACAGTTCTTAGTTCTAAGACATACAATCCGGTCATGTTCAACTGACCTCTTCCCCACAATTTGGGCATGCCCCTTTTAGTGCCACCAAGTCATTCCTCCAAAGGCCTTTAAGTACTTTAACTGTGAGAAATAAAACTTATGTAATTGCTGACATTTTAATAAAGTATAATAACAACGAAAGTTGTGTGTTTTCCTACTGGTGATTTTCAATTTCAGAAGCATAACACGGAGAGCCCAACATAACACAAGAACTTGACATTATATCGAAATTTCCATTTTGAAAAGAGAAAAAGGAAAGAATAGATACAGGTTAACTTACCAGAAGCTGATGCAATTGGGTAACCAATGGCAGAACCCAATGTCATGAAGAGAAAGGAATTTAGCATGGAAAGGGCAGAAGCTTGGTTTATATTTGAAAACCCTGGATTGAAAGCATCTTGATAAGCTAGGCCAACAGTGTAAGCTATGGGCAAAAGACACGCTGAACTGCCAAAAGCAAGAAAGAGGATCCATATGCTTGCTAATGCAAAAACCTGTGAAAAATCTTCCTGCCCTACATCCATGTCACTCAATATTCAAGCAGAGAAAGAAAGAAGGAAACCACCTTTCCTATTCACGAAATAGCATGATAGATGGTACACTAGCGTGCTAAATGGCGAAGTTAGCAATAGTTCAAATGCATGAACGAACAATTATCAACCACCGACGTATGCAGGTTACACAGGGAGTCTCATTCACATAAATCAACATGGACAATCATCCAGAGTGATACAAAATGAAAAGCTCAACTATTATAAAACTCAAAAAAAGAAAACCACAGAGAAGCATAACATTTAAGAACCCCAAATGCCATAACAAGTTAGTAGCTAGCATACTGTATGCTTATTTAACCAAATGATTAACAAACCCAATACCGCAAGAATCGATAGAGCATAGTTTGAGTTTCACCAACTCAATATTTCCCTATTTAATGGGAAACTCATAACATCCAGAGGGTAAAGCAACACTTAGAGATGACACTAAAAAGTCGATAAGAATTAATTACCTCAGCATCAGCATAAGTTGATTGTCTCCTTAGACTACAACGAGGGTATTTCACAACGCATTTCGAACCGTACCATCTCAGCTTCAACTGTTTTACAATCAACCATTAATAAAAAAAACTTGTAAAATCCAAAGTTTCTAAGTACTTATGAGTAGCACTAGCACATACCTCTACTCTGTCAAACATATCATCAACTATCAAAGGGTCACCACTGTAGTAGGCGTCACGTGCCTGCCACACGCACCACCAACCAATCAATTTTCAAAATTTTATCCAAAAAGCAACCATTTTTAAGATTTTGCAGAAGAAAAAAAAAGGGCTTACTTGACGGTAGAGCGCTTCAAGGGTTTCTCTACTGGCGGTTTCAATTGGGCCGACGTAGACACAGTACGGGCCAGCCGCGACGTCATCGCGAGTTGTTGGGTAGTTATTGCTGGAAGAGATCCGAACGGTGAACGGAGCTCCGGTTCTATGGTTTCTGGAAAGTTCAGGTACTGTGGACCCGATTAAGTGCGGAGTGCAGGAGGCGCTCGTGGCCGCCATGAAATTAAAGCGTGGATGGTAAAAGCTCAAGTAAGCGGTTGAGAAGAGAGAACAAGAGGCAGAGAGTTGCGGCCACGGAAATGGTTTTGGCGCGTTAATATCTGGTTTGTTTGATTGGTTGTGGTTCAATGGTCCTTCAGGTCAGAATCAGGGAGATGATACTTTTCTATGAAGACATGCGACGTCGTTTCACGAAAGACCGAAACAGAGTGGGAAGGTAAAAAATAGACGGCCTACGTCTGCCGGGAGTCGAACCCGGGTCTATTGCTTGGAAGGCAATTATCCTAACCGTTGGACTACAAACGCTTGCTTGACAGAATTTTGCATTACTTTTACTTAACACTTATCCGGCCCTAGCAGATTTGGCATATAGTTCAGTGGTAGATTTGGAGGAAAATTTCACCTCCCTCTTCCTCTTCCACTTCCGTTCTTCTCTCTTCCTCTTCCACTTCCGCTCTTCTCTCTTCCTTCCCTCCCCTTTAACCATAACTTTTCTCCGAGGCTTTTGTTTCCAGTCTCATCCATTTTCTCTTCGTTCGTCATTGATATCGGATCTTGAGTTTGGTGGCACTGATCGGTGCTCGTGGTGAATCGATGAAGTCCATAACTTGTCTATCTCACCATTCATCGCATGTTTCTTGGTCTTTTTGGCCACTTTTGGTTTCTTTATTTTGGCCTTTTTCCTTTCAACCCATGTCCTTCTTCACTAAGTCACACCCATTACTTCATTTTCGTCTGCATCCCGTTCTCCATCCACATCATTCATCTTCCCCAAATTCATCGCCTTTGGATATATTTTAGTTTCTCTCAGCTACTCTAACAGGTTATATCATTGTTGATTCCTACTTACAACTCTTTCCCACATATGTGTTTCCGATTTAGGCGTATCGGTTGTGTAGTATGTCGGTTATTCTTGTCTATTATGATTACTTGAGTATGATGATTATTGGCGGCTTTGTGTCTCCAATCCATGCTCTACTGATCAATCTCTTCGGTTTCGAACTGTTTTGTGTTTTGCAAGGGTGACATGTTGCTAGGAAGTGGCAGCTGATGGAGTTTCTTTTAGTGTCTAGGGTTTATTTAGTTATGGTTTGAGCTTTAGTTTGTTTTGGGCTTTTGCTTTATGCTGGACTTTTTTATTTTTTTTAGTTTGAACCTTTTAATTTCTGAATATATTATTGGACTCGTCTAATTAATGAATATTTATTCCGTTGACTAAAAAAAAACTTGAGTTAGCTAAGGATACACTCTAAAATCTAAATTTCATAACCACTTATGGTCATTTGATAAACATTTGATTTATATTGTGATTTTGCTTTTCATTAGTAAAGCGTGAATTGAAATTCAATCGCTAGTATAAATTCTCATATTCCTCACCAAAAAAAAAAATTCCTTGAAACTCTTCACAGTAAAAAAAAAGAAGGATAAACTACATAGAAGTACCCAAACTATAGGCCTGATTTCAAAAAGTACTTCAACTAAAAAAAGTTTCAATTAAGTACCCAACATATACTCGCGATTTCAAAATAGTGATTCAGTCACATTTTCCGTCTGAATGACAGTTAAATGCAGACGTGGCAATTTTTTAGTCCAGTTAGCTTCTTAGGTGGCCAAAATTAGAGGGGAATTTAAGTTATTTCACTATTTTATCATCCTCTTCCATATTTCCTTTCTTGTTCTTCTTTCCTTTTTTTTTTTTCCAGATCTCCATCTTTATCATCATAAAAAAAAATTAAATTCAGCAGGTTCTCTCTCTCTCTCTCTCTCCCTCTCTCTCTTTCTCTCTCTCGTTCTCTCTCTCTCCATAAACTCTCACCCCAACAAGCTCAAAACACAAACAACAACGATTCATCTTTCATTTTTTGTAACATGCATGCAGATATAGAATCCAATTTCATAAAAGTCTACAATGCATTTTTACCACAAAAAATTCTATCCATTCATAATCAAAATAACAAACATATACAAATTTGATTTACAAAAGAAGAAAAAAAAAACTTTGTAAAGTCAGTTGAAAAAACCCAGATCCATAAACAAAACCAAGATCCAAAAATAAAATTGACCGATTTCTTCGTTTTTGCTTTTTGAGTGAAGAAAGGGAAAGTAGAAAAGAGTTGGGTTGGGGGATCACCATGGGGAGATTGACGGGGTCAAAGAAGCTGGGGATCTTGGAGAAAGAGAAGAGAGCCACCAGCTGTCAGGACCTGACCCTCCTCGGTCAGGACCCGACTCATCTAGCACCATATTGTCCGCTTTGGGCCTCGCCCTCACAGTTTTGTTTTCGGGAGCTCATGGTGCAACTTCCCAAGGGGTCACCCATCATGGAATTGCACCAGCCTCAACTCGCTTAACTTTGGGGTTCCAATCCCCCCCAAAGCCACTTGAGCTCCCAAAAGGCCTAGTGCTAGATAGGTGTGTGCCTACACCTTTAAGGCACACCACCATCCTCTCCCAGACCATTCCCCCTTGCAGGAATGTGGGATTGTTCAGCGTTCCCTTTAGGACACAGGTCTTACAATCCACCCCCTTAGGGCCCAGTGTCCTCGCCGGCACACTTCCCGGTCGGGGTCTGGCTCTGATACCAAATTGTCAGGACCTGACCCTCCTCGGTCAGGACCCGACTCATCTAGCACCATATTTTCCGCTTTGGGCCTCGCCCTCACAGTTTTGTTTTCGGGAGCTCATGGTGCAACTTCCCAAGGGGTCACCCATCATGGAATTGCACCAGCCTCAACTCGCTTAACTTTGGGGTTCCAATCCCCCCCAAAGCCACTTGAGCTCCCAAAAGGCCTAGTGCTAGATAGGTGTGTGCCTACACCTTTAAGGCACACCACCATCCTCTCCCAGACCATTCCCCCTTGCAGGAATGTGGGATTGTTCACCGTTCCCTCTAGGACACGGGTCT
Organism: Prinsepia uniflora; assembly: GCA_032719365.1. Classification (NCBI taxonomy): domain Eukaryota; kingdom Viridiplantae; phylum Streptophyta; class Magnoliopsida; order Rosales; family Rosaceae; genus Prinsepia; species Prinsepia uniflora. Next base: position 33,995 of record JAVSMK010000018.1, read on the forward strand.
TACACTAGTGCTATTGAGCATATAGCGCACGTTAGCACCCTCTTCATTGTCTCCAATGTTCTCCAGCTCTTCGTCTGCATCTAGGTATCTGAAGCTCAGTCATTCAAACAGAGGAATCAAGCAAAAGTCCAATTGAAGAGAATTTGAGTAAAGACGGCGTCTTTGGGTTATGGGTAGGTTCACTAGCTTCAGGAATGAGAGAAGTTGTTCTCGCTTGAACTCCACTCTAACTTTTCTATTTGGGATTGTATTTTTTGGTTGTGTTTTCTGGACTTTTGGCGTTTTGGTGCGTTCATTTAGCAATGGCAAGTGGCATAGAGATTCTTGTCCGAGAAACTCCGGTGCTCGAGCCAAACTCCAATGTCGAATGCTCCAACGATGAAGTTGGAGTCACGGTCAGACTCAGACCAGAGGTTGTACTGGTTCATGGGGTCCAGAAATTGGGGGAGCGAATGTCGTGGAGATTCCAGCGACGGTCTTCTAGGATGGCGAGGACAGAAAGGTGGTTTGAGATGGAGGCGACTTGTTGAGGGGTGAGAGAAGCAGAGAAGTTATGGAAAACTATGCCATATACGTGGAGGATCTGAGGCGAGTCGACCCAGAAGTGTGCTAGTGATAATGTAAGACTCGTGTCCTATAGGGAACGGTGAACAATCCCACATTCCTGCGAGGGGGAATGGTTTGGGAGAGGATGGTGGTGTGCCTTAAAGGTGTAGGCACACACCTATCTAGCACTAGGCCTTTTGGGAGCTCAAGTGGCTTTGGGGGGATTGGAACCCCAAAGTTAAGCGAGTTGAGGCTGGTGCAATTCCATGATGGGTGACCCCTTGGGAAGTTGCACCATGAGCTCCCGAAAATAAAACCATGAGGGCGAGGCCCAAAGCGGACAATATGGTGCTATATGAGTCGGGTCCTGACAATTTGGTATTAGAGTCAGACCTCGACTGGGAAGTGTGCCAGCGAGGACGCTAGGCCCTAAGGAGGGTGGATTGTAAGACCCGTGTCCTGTAGAGAACGCTGAACAATCCCACATTCCTACGAGGGGGAATGGTCTAGGAGAGGATTGTGGTGTGCCTTAAAGGTGTAGGCACACACCTATCTAGCACTAGGCCTTTTGGAAGCTCAAGTGGCTTTGGGGGGGATTGAAACCCCAAAGTTAAGCGATTTGAGGCTGGTGCAATTCCATGATGGGTGACCCCTTGGGAAGTTGCACCATGAGCTCCCGAAAACAAAACCGTGAGGGCGAGGCCCAAAGCGGACAATATGGTGCTAGATGAGTCGGGTCCTGACCAAGGAGGGTCGGGTTCTGACAGATAATGGGTGGGGAAATGAAAGGCTTAGATTGCCTGTCGACTTAGAAGATGAATGTCTTGGGTGATTGGTCGGCGGACTAGGAGATGATTTGAGCTGGAAATTTGATGTAACGACCCGTCCCTAATTTTAAGAATTAATTAATACTAATTATGGATTAGTGAGGCTAATCGAGAATTAGCTAAGGATTAACAGACGTTCAGGGCGAAATTACTAATTTTGCCCCTAAATGAGGGCAAAAAGTTAACTTTTGACCCAGGAGGTCCAATGGTAGAGGGTCGAGGACCGTTACGTAGATCGGGACGTCACGAGTCCGTAGACAGGCGGCACGACGAAATCGGACGTTTGACGAAAAAGTTACGATTCACGGAAGTTCCGAGTAACTATTTACGACATCACGTTTTACGAGGCAAAAGTGGACTTTTTTCCTCAAGTGGGCCCAGATCTTTTGAAATGGCCCAATGGATGAGTGATAAGTGTCACCCATCCATTGCCCCCTTCCCTTCATTCATGCATATCATCTCTCAGCTGTTCCATTCCCACCAAACCCGATGAACCCAAAATCGACCTTTCTCTTTGAATCTGTGTGAGGCCAAGAGAGTGAGGCTGAAAGGAGAGGATGATGGTGGCTGTTCGATGGCAGGATAGCCGTAGACGGTGGTGGAAACCACGGACAACAGGTAAACCCGTAGACCCATTTAATTCGAATTTTTGGATTTTGTGATTTGAACATTAGGGGGGTTATCTATTGATTAGGTTGTGTTTAGGGGGTTGGTAGGATGTTTATGGGAAGGTTTTGGGGGCTGAGGACGGCTGAGCAAACCCAGAATGGCAGCTGGGGAATTTTCGGTGGCTATCCACCAAATTTGAATTCTGGCCAAGTTAACCCAAATCGAACCCCCAAACCTCTTTCTAGTGATCCTAGGAACCTATTGGGACCTTTAGGATGAAGGTTTGGCCCCTAGAAATGCCCAGAACCTAGGATGGAAGTTTAGGTTCAAAATGGTTTTCTGAACCAACGGGTTTTAGGACCTTTTTAGGTGTTTTAAGGACATGGATAGGTAGGAAGTGAAGAAAGGAAACCATAGGAATTGAAAGGGGAGAAAACGAGCAGAAAATGAAGGGGGAAACGGACTGGATCGGTTCCACCAGTCTGGTCGGACCGAAAAACCAGAGGTCGGTTTGGACCAGCCTGGTTGAAGGAAGAAGACAACTGTGCTGGGCGCGTGGCTCCCACGCGCAGCCCCTTTGGGCGGCTCGCGAGGGCGCGTGAGCCACCTTTTAGGGAAGTGTTCAACATACGAAATCATCTTTTCGATGTAACGAACATTTTGGGACAAGTTTCGAGTCGATCAGATATCGTTTTGATATAGTTCAAGGTGTCTGAAGGTTTAGGATCGACTTTAAAAATAGTTAAAAATTCAGAAAAATTACGGGGCTTTAGTGAGGGGTTATTTAAGTATTTATTAATCCTCTAAAATGATTTGGACAGGTTTGGGAACCCCGGAGATGGTGATTAGCCCGGGAAGGCGTATTGGCGCGCGTATCGAGGCGCAGCAAGGACGGTCTGTGAATGGACCTTACTTTCTAAATTGATGCATGCTTAAATGTTTTATACGTGTTTTGCAATGCCATGAGTGCATTTGTTTGTGATAGTTAGTATTTACGTATTTGCACGTATTTCGAGATTTTCGATTTTATACGATGCTTATACATGCTAGTATTTTTATGATGGTTTAATGGAAAGGTTTTGGATTTGAAAACATGGAATCGGACATGAGACCCATTTGATTGGAAATTACCGGACTTGGAGTCCATTTGATTTGATGAGAAATCGGGCTAGAGGCCCATTTGAGTTATACGATCGGGCCGGGGGCCCCGTTGGTTTACGAATTTGGGTTGGAGTCCCAGTTGATTATGATATCGAGCATGAGGCCCAGTTATAGTTTATAAAGGTGATTTCGGGTCGGGGACCCAATTGTGGATTTACGATGGTTTTATGGAAAACCCGGGCGTAGCCCTTTGAGATGATTTGTAAAATAGTTTTTTCGTATACCATCCTCATGAACGGATGCCCTTCAGATGTCTCGTAGTATCCTGGAGTGGCGGGTTGTCTCCTCTAGACGTCTTGTAGTATCCTGGAGTAGTCACGAGGCATTGCCTGCGAGGGATCATTGCACGGAGCGACCGGTCCGTATTGTGATTCAGGAGCAGGATTGCCAGAGGTTAAAACCTCTCCGTAGGGAGGGCCATTGATCTACGGGTCATTGACCTGGGTGGACCCTGGGGAGACTTGAGATTTGAGACCCCGGGTAGCACGCGTAGCTTATAACCGTGACAGAATTGGTTGTGACATCTCGGATGTCAGGCATCAGGGATGCCGAGGATCGGTTTTGGACTGAGACCCACATATGTTGGATTTGGGGTGAGACCCACATGGATGGTTTTGGGCTGAGTTCCCATATGCTTGATTTACGGTTTTGGGCCAAGGCCTTAATGGTTTCATGACAGGACCCATCCCAATCCCCCCGGGATTAGTGCTGGATGACCCTGCTCCCGTCTGACACGAAGTGTCAAACAAGGGATATTTCCCACCTTTGCCCTCCCGGGCTATTAGAGTACGCCAGGATCCGGAGGAGGTATGTTATATCTCGGTCTCTGCTACAGTCCACATCCGATGTCAACCTGAAGGGCAGTCAAAACATTTAAAGCTGTGAGTGGACAAAACAAAAGTTTATAAAACATTTTCCATAAAGACATTTGTACCCTTCACTAAAAAGCATGCATGCATTCGAAAACCATTTAACCAAATGGACCACATGTGGGAACTAAGCCCAAATCAGAAATAAACCAAGGTCGAAAAGACCACAATGAAATCGACCATACGGGCCACCGCCCAAATCCATAAGAAAACCAACAGGGGACTCAGCCCAAAACCATAACCATACTAAAACCAAGTACACGAGCCACTGCTCAAATCCTCTGAACACCTGTGCGCGCCACATATCAAATCCATATATCATATATACATATAAGTCACACAACCAACCCTGTCACGGTATCCAAAGCTACGCGCGTGCTACCCGGGTCTCAATCCGAGTCTTCTCAAAGTCAAGGTCAATGTCCGCAGACCACTGATCCTACTCGAGGTAATAGTAACCATAGCCTTCCTGAGAGTAAGGAACCCAACTGGGGGGTGACTCCACTCAGTCGGTGCTCCGTGACTACTCCGGGGTCCACCCAGGCCAATGACCCTCCCCGAAGGAGATAATGGAAGTAAAGGAAGGTATATGAACATATATATATATATATATATATATATATATATATATACATAGCACAAATATCCATGCCCGGTTCCCCTGAACCGTCATGATCCATAATATCCATTCCATTCATATATATATATATAGACCATATCCTCTATGTCTGGTTCCCATAAACCGTCATGTACCATAATAACATAACCAGGGTTCATGCTGGTTCCCATAAACCGTCATGTACCATAATAACATAATCAGGGTTTATGCCGGTTCCCATAAACTGTCATGTACCATAATAACATAACCAGGGTTCATGCCTGTCCCCATAATCCGTCATGAACCACGATACCACAACAAGGGTTCATGCTGGTTCCCATAAACCGTCATGAACCGGGAAATCCATTTAACGTTCCCTAACTTGAAATCAAAACCGTAGAGTAACTGGGTCTCGTGCCCGAACATAGGACATTAGATGGGCACCGTGCCCGATATCTGAGGTTATATGCCCGGGACAAAACCAAATGGGTCTCATACCCGAGTTTATCCTTTTGAAATCCAAAACCATTTCATTAAAACCAATAAAGACATACCGACCCGTATAGGCACCGTATAGGGCCGAAACCTCGAAATACGTGCCTATACGTAACCACATACAAATGCACCCATGGCATCATAAAACATGTATGAAAACATATAAGAAACATTTATGCATGCACCAATTTAGAAAACAAGGTCCACTCACAGACCGTCCGAGCTGCCGCCTCGATTTGCGTGCCATACGGTTCTCCCGATCCAATCACCATCACCGGGACTCCCGAACCTATCCAAATTCACTTAGAGGGTTACGAATAGCCTCATTAACCTCTCATTTAAGTCCCATAATTTTCCCGATTTTGTAACTATTTTTAAAGTCGATCCTAAACCTTCGGACACCCCGAAACATATCGAGACGGTGTCCGATCGACACGAAACCAGCCCCAAAATGTTTGTTACATCGAATAGATGATTTCGTATCTGGAAGACACCCCCAGATTCCCCACCACGCGCTGCCAAGCGCCGTCCAAAGGGCCCTGCGCGTGGGCTCACGCGCCGGTGAATAGTTCATCTTCCTCAGCGATCGAACCGGGTCTGGCCAGTTCACTGGATCCCCTGGACCGGCGTGACCGGTCCGACCTGGTTCCTCCCTCAAATCTCTTCCGTTTTGTCCCATTTCAATCCTAAAAATCCTATTTTCAAGTTTCCTATCTAACCCAATCCCTAAACCTAATCAAAACCCTCTAAAATCTATGGTTCAAGTTTGAACCTCACGGTTCATTTTTCCCAAAACCTTCCATGGCTTCCACAGCCGTGAAACCCCTTCCAAAACTTCCTCTACACAACCTAAACAACCTAATAAACCTACTCTAAACATCCAAAATCGCCCATAACATCAAAATCCAAATAAAAATTGAAAATGGGCTTACCGGGTACTTGCTCTGGTTGATGGTTTCAGCCGTGCATGGCGGCGTCGCCTGGCCGGCCACCATCTTCCACCGTACTCTCATCACTCCCCAATCTCTCCAGTATCATTTGGGGTTAAGGGTTTGGTGTTTGGGTTGCACAGATGAGGGGAATGAGATCGGGAAAATGGGTTTGGGTTTGAAATGAAGAATGATCGATGAAGGGATGATATGCGTGAATGGGAATTAAGGGCCAGTGGATGGGTGACACTTGTCACTCATTCATTGGTCCACTAACAAATATCTGGGCCCCACTTAATTCCAAAAGTATCCCGTCTCGTAAAACTTGCAATAGTACATTCGTACTTCCGTGAACCGTAACTTCTCCGTCGAATGTCCGAATTCGACGTGCCGCCTGTCTATGGATTCGTATCGTCCCGATCTACGTAACGGTCCTTGGCCCTCGGCCATCGGACATCCCGGTCAAAAAGTCAACTATTTGCTCATTTTAACCAAAATTACCCAAAATGCCCCTAAACTTCCGAACGTCATAACTTCCTACTCGAACGTCGGAATTGAACGTGCCATATGTCTGTGAACTCGTGACGTGACGAACTACGTCACGGTCATCGGTTAAAGTCCATTTGACCGCCCGAACAAAAAGTCAACATTTTGCCACAACCAGGGGCAAAACGGTCATTTTGCATCGTTCGTCCGATTTCGCTCAACTAATCACGATTATTAGCCTCACTAATCGTGATTAGTCACTAATCTAATCTAGGAATTTGGGACGGGTCGTTACATTTCATTTTGATAACTAGTTTTCGAATGCATGCATAATTTTTAGTGAAGGGAATAAATGTCTTCTTTTTATGAAATTGTTTTTATAAATTATTTGTTTTGTCCACTCACAGTTTTTCGTGGTTTTAATGCCCTTCAAGTTGATCGCGGATGCGGGCTGTAGTGGAGACCGAGACATCACATTTCTCCTCCGGATCCTGGCTTACTCTGGAAGCCCCTATAGGGCTAAGGTTGAAAATTTCCCTTGTTTGACACTTCGTGTCAGACGGGATCAGGCGCGTCCCGCGTTAACCCTGGGGGGATTTGGGACGGGTCCTGACATTTGAGAAATGTGAAGAGGGTGAGGAGAAAGAGGAGGGAATTGGAGGCCATTGGAGAGGTGCGAAACTCATAGTGAATTTTGGGCATCGATAGGTGATTAGTTAGATCTGTACGCGAACTTGTTTTGTAATTAGTTAGATATGGAGGCGATTGGAAAAATGAATTTTTTGGACGTGATTTTTTTACATCATCCATCTGGACATAAAATGGGAAGAAAGAACTCAGATTCAGAGAAACTCAGGAAAAATTGAAATTTTTCTTTATCGCTAATTCATAAAAACTCAGGAAGAAGGGTAAGATATTTCTCTTTTTATTGTTCTTTCAATTTCCTGGTGATGGAATTGGTTCAGATGATGAATTGGGAAAGAGAAAAAAAGGAGATTGATGATCGATGAAGATGATGAATTGGGGGAAGATGATAAAATAGTGATATGACTGAAATGCCCTTCTAATTTTGGCCACCACATAAGCTGACTGGACTAAGAAGTTGTCACGTCTGCATTTAACTGACATTCAGAAGGAAAATGTGACGGAATCATTATTTTGAAATCACGAGTATATGTTGGGTACTTAATTGAAATTTTTTATAGTTGGGGTACTTTTTAAAATCGGACCAATAATATGGATATTTTTATGTAGTTTATCCAAAAAAAAAAAACTTAAAACACCATTAATGACAAGAATAAAAAACCTCTCAACCCAACTATTACTGGCTTACGGCACCCGCCACCCAACAATACTTGTTAACAGGTGCTGAGTTTTATCGTTATTTTCTTTATTCAGAGTGATTTGTGAAATATTTCTTATTTCTTAAGTACTACACCAATTAAATTAGGGAGAGGTTTTTTTTAGAGGTTAAAAAATTCAAATGTATTGCTTCTATGTAAATGAAGATGGAGGGCTTTGCAATATGATTCAACAATGAGGTGTCAACAATACAGGAAGAATTATTATGTTCGTTAGAAGTCATCTAAGATCGGTAACTTTGTAAGCATATTATTCTTGTCGAAAAAATATTAGAAAACATCCCGGGTTCGAATCTTTCTTCCAATCGTTAATCAAACCCAAGAAGAAGAAAAAGACTTCTTGTCACACTATTTTTTTTTTTTTACTGGATCTTGTCACACTATTCATTTGCAATGTTAATGAACAAGCAAATCACGCAAGAAAAAACTAGTTTAATTAATTACTTTTCATTTTTGATCTGGTAAAAACTACAAAGTTAATCTGTGTTGTCTAGGCAATTTAGATGTGTCCTCTCTCAAAGAAACTATCCCATTCATGTTCTTCCACAGTCCCAAACAAATTATACTTCCAGCTCACTTTCTCTGCATAATCAAAACTCGTATTCTTCCCGTCTCTCATGTCTCTTCTGATTGTTTCCACTCTCTTGAGCACCCCTTTCACCGCGATATCAAAGGCGTCATCCAATGTCTCCAATCTCGAAGCCGGATCCGCATATATCACTCTCGGAATCAGCTTTACAACCTCTTCTCTCATCTCCTCAACTCTCTGCCTCGAGATTCTACTCAAAGTCCTCTCAATGCTCGCCTTCCCGGCTTTGACATCGTACGCTGATATTAAAACAGAGTATTTCGTGTAATCCTTTGGCAGATGCCACACATACTGCACATACGCCGACCCCGGGTGGAAGAAGACCGGAATGCAACCTGCCAAGATTGAATCGAAGATTGATCTTCGTGTCAATGAATCCCCGGGAGGTTGTAGGCAAAAGACAGAGCCTTGAAACATTTTCATCACGAAAACGGGCTTGTGACACTTGTCAGGGCCAGAGGTGCACTCCAGCAACTGGCATTTCCTCTTGGCGGCTCTGCATTGATCAATGATTTCGTTTCGGATTGAGTTCTGGAGATTCGGCCTCGGGCCTCCCGCGAATGAAAACAATATCCGCCTCCTCTGGTTCCTCATCCGCTGCTGCCATTGAAACACTTCCTCATCTGTTGAAGGGTGAAAATATGTCGGATATGGAATTGCGAAATCATTGCTGTTCCAAGGGCTTGATTCAATCGCCAACATTGTCATGTTTTTCGACTCCGGCAAAAGCATCAGCTTGTTCCCCCACTCAGAATCTAAATCCGTCCACCTGCGAAAATCCCACGTGATTCTTCCGGCCACCATGAAATGATCTCTCCCCCACATTTTCTTCCACTCTGGTTTACGTCTCAGCCACTTCGTAATCTCATGCGAACCCCAATCCCTCACAGAAATGTTGGACCCCCAGAGGAACCGGGCCACATCTAGACCGGCATAGTACGGGACAAATATTGCTGAGGCCAAGGATGAGTCTTTTGTCAAGCAATTGTATTGCCTCATTCTGCTGTGGAAAATGACCTCCAACAAGAACTGATTTGTTGCAAACCAGCCTGTGTTTGAGTAGACTCGTTCAAAATTCGGAAGATGAGGACCTAAACCATGGTTCGATGCAAGCTCACACATGTCGGTCCAATTGCTAAGTGAACCACATTTGGTCAACAAGTCCTTGTGAAACATTCTGGGGATTTCATGGACATAAATGTATCTTCCTAAGCATGAATCAGAATCGAGATCAGAATTAGAACCGGACCGAACCGGTTTGTCCACACGTTCTTCTAGATCAGACTGAGTTTCATTTTCAATGGAATCACCACGAACTTTAGGCTTTGGTTCTTTCTTGGTAAGATGGCTGTATTTTTCAATTCCATGTTCTTCGATTCCGAAAACATCTTGGGTTCTCAAATTGAAATCTCCACCACTTCTATCATGGAAAACAATATTAACATGATCATCATCTCTTAATTGGGTGGGTCTACTTTCATGTTTTTGCTCAGGCAAAGTAACCGAATTAACAGAATTAACCATAGAAACATCGGTGTCGTTGGCAACATTGAAAGAAATGTCGAGGTTGTGATTGCCTAACAAGGCAGTGACGTTCTTGCCTACCATGAACTGTGAGTGATAGATACAAAGCAATAAAAACCACAATAAAATTGAGGCACATACAAACCAGGATTGGTTGCGGCAGGCTGCGATCGTCAAAAAAGGCCTTCCCATGTTGTCACGAAAGGCCTTTATTCGCAACCGCTTTCGTTGCGTCGTCGCAATTGTGTACGTTTGGGTTTCTCAATTTTGGATCTATAACGATTGATAAACCTCAAGAGACGATTTGATGTAAATTAAATGAAGATGAATAAGTTTATTATGGAATTAAATTGCATGGGATTGGAATATTTGTGCATGGCTTGAGCTGGAGAAGAAATTATTAATGTCTGGACTGGACTGTTTGGAAGAGAGGAACAGAAATAATGAGATGATGGGACTTTTTCTTTGGTCATCATAGCGCAAGAGTAAATAGCTGGCCGTTAGATCAAAACCTTGAAACTGAGTTGTTACCGTCTGAGCGAAAATATTGTTCGCTGTGGCATACTCATCTACAGTAAATATATAGTCCATATTTTACAATATTTGGTCTATAGTTAGCAGATTTGTGCTTAAAACTACAAATCCCTCGTAATTTTGGTTTTTATGAATGAAGGATGATATGGTCCATTCAATGGTCGATTATTATTATGGGATAAATTATCTTAATTAGCACAGTAATGGTCTTAAAAATATTATTATTTTGTTATATATAATAATATTTCAGAAATAAATATATACATTAAATATCAACTTTATTTTTATAAGTGGAGAACTAAAAATCTGATAGCAAGAACAAGACTGTTAGATATCAATGATAATTGGACATTACTGATCGGAGTCCTATGCTATGCCTGTCTTAGGTGCATACTACAATGCACACAAAAATCGTCACATTAGTATCATGGGTAATAGTGAAGTTGGAAGCTCTTTGAGAAGATGATTGAGAGATGTTGATTCACTTGATTGTGTGTGGAACCCAAAAATCACCCGAAAATTGTGGAGCTGTCACGTAGCCTATAATTTCCGAAATGACCAAATTGCCCCTGTCAATAATACAAATGACTTACAGACACTCACACATTAAATAATCTATTTACTGTTAAATACGTTATTTAATCGAGTTAAAAGTCTCCGTAATATTAATATTCTCTCCGAGAGTTAATTGTCATTATTCTTAATAACGGAAAATTAACTATTAATATTAAATCACAATAATTATCATTATTATCATAATGAGCTACTATTATAATTATTAAATAATATATTTAATTAATAATATATTATTTATTAATTACAAATTCAACCGACCAATCAGAACGCTCCGAGGCTCCCAAGGTTTTCCTATAAATAGCGGAACTCATTTCACTTTTCAGGTAATCCTGTTCAACGCTACTTAAACTCTTGAGATTTCTCTTTCGTAGCTGACTTAAGCATTGGAGCATTCTTAGTCGAACACCCCCGGGTCTCGATCATTGAACGAACGATAGCTTATTGTTTACTTGTTTGCAGGGATCCTTGAGTCTTTTGAGTTCAAAGGACGAATTCAGTTTCTACAATTGGTGCTTTCATTGAGAGATTGAAGATATTCAAGAAGAAGCTCTCACGATTGTTCATCGTTCATCCTACTTCGTTCATCGTTCTTAACGTTGATTCGAAGATCTTGAACGTGTTCATCGTTCGACAAATTTCCATTCAAGATTCGCTGATCAAGCATGGCTAGGGTTCGACGATCCGTTCACTCAGCTGGAGAAGGTGTTTCTGCCTCAACTGCTCAGACAAGAAATGAGGCTCGCATAGAAACTTCGGAGGAGCGGCCAATTCGACCCAGGCGTGTGTCCATAGAAGTGCCCATGGAGACACTCGGAGGGAGGCCAACCTTCAGCTTCGGAGCATTCCGCTCTCCAGTTAACCAAGTGCCCGCGCTAGGGGAAGGAACTTCGGCTCTGTAACAGGCAGGCGGGCGGTTGATGAGAAGTGCATCACGGCATGATCAGCCCACAACAAACATGGACCTAAGGGACTTTCTGGTTGGGCGTCACAACGTCTCCGGGAGAAGTCACCACCAACCTCCCCAGGACAACTTGGCGCAGCAAGTTAAAAGGTTAAGCAGCCAAGTTCAACTTCAGTCAGAGCTCTTGCAGCGACTCCTGGTAGAAATACAGTCCAAGAGCTAGACAGACATTCCAAGTCACGTGGAAGACAAGAGAATGCTTTAAGGCGTCCTGGGAAAGAATCGGTCCGCTGCCGAACAATGTCACGAGACACTTCACTAAGCGACTCTGGTGAAGAAAGTCATGCTCACCGAGCAAAGAGCCCACAACGCCTAAGGCCATCAGTACATGAGCGGCTAGGAAGTAGGATTGGGGCAACTTCACGGGTGAAGCGCTCACATCGCTCGCATGGGAGGAGGGGGCAAACTCAGGCTATTCACAAAGATCCAAGATGATCTGCCCATGGCAGTGAGAGGGAAGATGAAGCCTACTCCCCTGCACGATCCCAGATATCAAGGGGAGAAGCTCAAGGAGGTTCTCGGCGAATAGCACGAAATGACTCACCGCCTCAGCAAGGTGCGTTGCGGGCTAATGATGTTCAAAGAATGCTGGACAGGCACCTTCGTGCTCATGGCGATCTAGAGGACGATCTACGTTGCCAGATACAACTCTCTACGCCTTTTGTAAGGGGTATTGAGGAGGAGCCATTCCCCCAAAGGCTTGCAATGCCAAACTTCACTCCATTCAAAAGAGCTTCCGACCCGGTAAAACACATAGTTTATTACCAGGGAGTCATGGTCCCCCACAAGCATAACGATGCGCTCATGTGCAAAGTTTTTCAAGCTTTTCTTCAAGGCCAAGCCATGACTTGGTTCAATCATCTCCCCCGGAGGTCGATTGCATCCTTTGAAGAGTTGGCTCTAGCATTTGTGAAAGAGTATGCACAACTTCGGATAATCGAGGTGAAGGATGACCATCTTTTCTCTATTCAAAAGAGAGCAAAAGAAACTTTGCGACAATACATACGAATATTTTGCAAAGAGAAGTCTCGGATTGTCGGCTGTAGTGACCTTGTTGCAGCAATGGCATTTAAACAAGGACTCCCTCGGGACAACCAGCTTTACGGGGACATCGTCATGAGCAATGCACAAAGTCTCACCAAAATGCTTTCGTTAGCAGAGCGACATGCAAGCTGGGAGGACGAGAAGAATGCCACTCATACTCAGGACCATGCTGGGGCTAGTGAAAAGGCCTTCAATAAAGATGAGTCCCATGGAAAGCTTGCGATTGGAAAGTCCAACAAGCGCAAGGTGGGACAACCTTCCCAAACACCAGCTATGGGGAAGCCTAACTTGTAGCTGCCTTTGCCAGTCCATCAAATCCACAATGAAATTAAGGACAAAACATGGTTCAAAAAGCCGGTGCCAGTAAAAGATGATCAAGAGAAGGCTGATAAAACGAAGTGGTGTGCCTTTCACGAGTGCTATGGGCATAACATCAGAAAATGCATATCTTTCGAGAGATATCTCTGGAATCTCATCAAAGAAGGACATTGCACTGAGTACGTCAAAGGGAAGGCTGTGGATCGACCAGCTGACAAAGGACCAAAGGAACCTGCAGCAAAGATGATTCACATCAACACCATCATAGCAGAATAGGAGTTGCTAGGAACCACCTCCAAGCAGAAGAAGAGAAAGATCTGGGATCCACTGGCTGTTTCTCAAGTCTCCCATGTTTCCACCCCCGGGGTGGCTAACGACCTTGTCGTTGGATTCTCATTGAGGGACAAGGTAGGACTTGATTGGCCGCATGACGATGCTTTAGTCGTGTCAATTCAGATCGCTCATGCTCAAGTTGATCAGATTCACGTTGATGAAGGGAGTGCAGCAAATATCCTCAGCTTGGATGCAGTGCGCAAGATGGGGTTAGAAAGCCTTACAACAAAAAGGGATGTCCCGCTCTGAGGTTTCAATGAGTCGACCAACATAACCGTAGGCACTCTCCAGCTGGATGTACATTCTGATCCCGTAGTCACGTCTCATAATTTCTACATCATGGGCGAGTACTATCCATACAATGGAATTTTTGGAAGACCATGGCTTCACAAAATCCTCGCAAACATGTCAAGCCTTTACCAGAAGATTCGGTTCCCTATACCCGGTGGTGGAATCAGGGAGATCAAGGGTGATCAGGCGATGACTTGATGGTGCCTTATTGAAGGGCTAAAGGAGGTCAATGAGGCAGAGTTTGTTCCCCAGGTAGGATCATCCACTGGGGGCAAGCTTTCTTCTTCGTCTCCCAAATAGAAACTAATCACGGGTTAAGATCCTGACATTCATGAGGAACCACCAACTCCGGAAGGATGGAAACCGGAGGATGACGTCATCCTCATTCAACTTGACCCTCAATATCCTGAGCGAGAAGCCCGCATTGGTGCTCGGTTGAGTGACACAGAAAAAGAAGAACTCATAGCATTCCTGCGTGAGGAGAAATAAGTTTTTGCTTGGTCACTGTCTAACATGTCGGGGATTAATCCTACCATCGCTTGCCACAAGCTGCACGTCAATCCCAAACCACAAGCTGGTCAAGCAGAAAAGATGCAATTTTTCCCCCGAGAAAATTGCTATCATCCAAGAGGAGATTGACAAGTTACTCGTTGCTGGATCCATTGAAGAAGTTCCGCACTCTGAATGGCTAGAAAACGTCGTACTTGTCAAGAAAAAGGAAGCAGGATGATGGAGAGTTTGTGTTGATTACACCGATCTCAATCTTGCGTGCCCAAAGGATAACTATCCTCTGCCCAGAATCGATCTCTTAGTGGACTCAACCGCAGGAAATGAGCTCTTGAGCTTCCTGGATGCATACTCGGGCTATAATCAGATTTTCATGTATGAAAAGGACAAGGACAAAACTGCATTCGTCTTTGACCGAGGTGTGTACTGCTACAAAGTCATGCCATTTGGCCTCAAGAATGCGGGAGCAACGTACCAGAGACTTGTCAATCGGATGTTCAAAGATCTCATCGGAAAGACTATGGAGGTCTATGTGGATGACATCATGGTCAAAGGAGAAAAACGAGGAGATCATATCACCAACCTGCGAGAGACTTTCAACTTGCTAAAGAAGTACAAAATGAAGCTCAACCCTTTGAAATGTACCTTCGGGGTATCAGCAGGGAAGTTCTTGGGTTACCTCGTGACTCAATGTGGGATTGAAGCAAATCCAAAGAAAATCAAGGAAATTCTAGAGATGAAGCCCCCATCAAGTCTGAAGGAGATTCAAAGTCTCACTGGATGAGCAGCAGCATTGAACAGGTTCCTGTCCAAGTCAACTGACCCGTGCCGACCTTTCTTCCAAGCGGTAAAGAAAGCATCCAGGGATAAGTGGGATGAAGCTTGTGAGAAAGCGTTTCAAGATCTCAAGGCCTACTTGACGTCTCCACCGTTACTATCAAAACCCAAAGATAACGAGGACCTGTTCCTATATCTGGGGGTCTCTAATGTTGCTGTAAGCTCTGCACTTATCCGGGAAGAGAATGGGATTCAACTGCCTGTGTTCTACACATCCAAAGCCCTTCTTGATGTTGAGACACGATATCCAAAATTCGAAAAGCTGATTCTCGCATTACTGGTTACCACAAAGAAGTTGAGGCCTTACTTTCAAGCTCATCGGGTAACTTCATGACAGAATATCCACTCTGTTCATTACTTCATGCACCCGACGCATCGACACAGGTAATGAAATGGGCCATAGATTTGAGTTAACATGATTAGCTCTATCCTCCACGAACAGCTGTCAAAGGCCAAGCCTTAGCGGATTTTGTTGTGGAGTTCACACCGGCATCACCAGAAGGAAGCAATAAGTTTGGCAATGCCCCCAGGGCCGCCGACACTTCCTTGTCACAAGATCATGGCGACAATTCCTCTTCTCTACAACCCTCAACTTCCAATCATCTATGGAAGCTCTTTCTTGATGGTTCCTCGAACCAGAAGGGGGCAGGAGCAGGGATTGTCCTTATCACACCTGATGGCTCAATAATGGAGCAGACAGTACAGTTTGAATTCAAATCCTCTAACAATGAAGTGGAGTATAAAGCTTTGATTTGTGGACTCACACTTGCCAAGGAGTTGGGAGTCAAAAAGCTTGCTATTTATTCGGATTCGTAGCTGATCACTTGTCAGGACCCACCCCGGTTTCACCCCGAAAACCTAGGTAAATCCTGCTCCCGTCTGACAACCCGACACAACACAGTCAGACGCAGGAGAAAATATATCACATATCTCGAAGTCAACAGTTTACAGAGCATAGTACTCAAGACAGAAGAAAGAAAAACCGAAAAGCTAAGTTCACGCACAACGGAAAATTTAACACAGTTCGGGATCGCTCTCGTGACTTCTATGCCTCAGACGCTGCCTCGACGCCGAAACCCAGCGCTAGCTCCACAACCTGGAGGGCAATTTAAAACAGAAGGTGTGAGTGGACCAGAATAAAAGAAAAAATGTCGAAAACCATTTTATAATAAAACCGGGTTTAGCCCTCCGTTTTGAAACCACATGCATAACCCAGTTATTAAAACAGTTATAAATTAAACACTATAAAACATCATAAGAAACAGAAACACTATAAAACAGGGATAGAAAACATATCATAAGCACCATAAAACGTATCATAAAACGTGAATATCAAATCATCATTTTCCGATCAAACCTGCTGGACCTATCTGAGTCTTTAAACTCCCGAGTCTTTAAACTCAATCCAGGCCTCAAAACAGGCCTACGGGGGAAATATCAATATATCCGAGTCTTTAAACTCCGAGTCTTTAAACTCAATCCGGGCCCGTCCCCCGTCAATCAATATCCGGGTCTTTAAACCCAATAACCAGATCCAGCAAATCCAATCAAAACCATTTGAAAACCATTTCCAAATCCACATCCAAATCCGAATCCGAAACCACCGGTCCGATGCCCTTCTGGCTCCCCGAACCGTCATTTCGAACCCAAATCCGGAAATCCACTTTCCAACTTTAAAACCAAATTTTGTTTCCAAAATCCTTTTCTAAAACCAAAAATCCTTTAATCACCAAATCATGTTTCAAAATCCCTTTATAAACATTCAAACCCGTTATCCTTTGAAAACCTCAAAACCATGGCATGTTCTCAGAAATCGACATTTCTCGTAAAACGTGCCAATTACCTTACTTTCTCGAAAACCGTGCAAGTATACAAAACCACATCATAAATCCAACATTCATGTAATCACATATATAAAAAAATTAGAGAAAAGCAGTTATGCATGTTCGAGTTTAAGGAAAGGGTCCACTCACAGTACTGAGCCCTCAATCGTGTCCCGACCGTCTCGTACGTTCCTCAGCTTCCCCGGGAACTCCCGATCCTGTCAACAACCATCAAAATACGTCACTAACACATCTACGAAGGTCCACCTAATTTCCCTAAAAAATCCCCGGTTCCTAAGCGTAACAAATCGGAACCCTAAGCTTTCACCCTCGCAAAACTTCTTCGATTCGACGTCCGATTAACCCGAAACCAATTCCATTAGACTCGTCACAACTCCTAGACCAAAAACCATGTTGACACCTTCCCCAAAGACCGCCGCACGCTCCCCCATGCGCCGCCCAAAGTGGCTGCGCGTGGCCCTCACGCGCCGCCCAAAGTGGCTGCGCGTGGCCCTCACGCGCCTGCTACAGTGTATCTTCAACCTCGAGCAAACCCGGTTCAGCACAGTATCCTGCAATCGAACCGGCGTCAGCGGTTCACCTCCTTCCGTCCACCAAATCGACTCCTCGCTTCACCGAAAGCATCGTCCAATCCCCTGCAACCTAACCCAGTCCTAAAATCGAAGAATCACGGCCTAAAACCCTTCGACTTCATCCTCGAAACAGAACCCGAACACTGCCCTGTTTCCTTCTCCGGCCACCCAGGTCACCCCCCATCACGGTGGCTAGCTTAAACCCTTCCTAAGACCATCCTAAACCTCACCCAACGCACCAAGACCGTCGACTCTACCCTAGACTTCACGACTTTCGATTTGAAAGTCGACGGCAAAACAGAGCACATCGGTACTCTCCGTCGTATAGCCTCCACCGTGCACTCCTACGTCACGACAACACAACCAACAGAAACCTAGAACCCTACTGAACTCCCTAGACCTCACAGGACTCCTCGATTCTATCCCTAAAGTCACGACTTCCAACTTGAACCTTGACGGAAAAACAGAGTATCGAAAGGGAAAATAAGAAATTACCTGCCTCCTGTCGCCGTCGTGAGCTCAGCCGTGAAGCAGTAGCTCCTCCCATCCTCCTCCGTCCTCTGGACACTTCCACTGGCTTCGATTGGTTGATCACGGCCACAACACCACCCACAAACACTCACTTCCTCCTTGTTTTTCTCTCTGATTTCCCGTAGCTCACCACTCACGCACAACCCATCACCACTCCTCCAACCTCTCTCACTGTCTTCATCTCACTCTCTGGTCACTCTCACACACTCACAAGTTCACCAACATCCACGATCACCCCTCACTTCCTCTCAATTCTCAGCCTCTGTTTTCTGTTCTTCAAACACACGAGCACCTACACGGGTGCCCCAATTATTTGGACCGTGCACCAATTACTGGAACCCTCTAGTTCCCCCACACGTGTCACCATCTTCCCCATTCTCTCACAAATGGCCCCATCACAGCCATCCACTTGTCCCAATCTGTTACACCAAGCCCAAAGCACAAAAGACCAAAATACCCCCCTATGAACCCAAAATTACCATTTTGCCACTACCTTTCTAGACCCGTAACTCCCACATCGTAAGTCCGATGAATACGTGCAGCATGTCATCGAACTCAGGACGACGAGATCTCTCTAACGGTCTTAGGTTAACATACCAAAACCCGTTCGTACAAAAAGTCAACTTTTTCCTCTTAACTTAGTCAAATTACGGTTATGCCCTTAACCTTCCGAACATCACAACTTCCTCCTCGGATGTCGGAATCGGGCGTGCCACTTGCCTACGGATTCGTGTCGTCCTAGCCTGACACGACCCATCCCAATCGCCCCGGGATTACCATGGAATGTGTCATGCTCCCGTCTGACAAGAGGTGTCAGACAAGGGATAACCTGTTGCCATTGCCCAACCGGGCTTCCAGAGTGCGTAAGGATCGATGGAGGAGGTGTATGATGTCCCAGTCTCTGCTGCAGTCGCATCCGGAATCAACCTGAAGGGCATTAAAACAAAAGCTGTGAGTGGACGAAAATAAACAAGTCTGTTTAAAACATTTATAAGACATTTATGCCCCCCAGTAAAAGCATATGCATGCACCGTAAACCACTTTTCACATATTTATTCCGAAATAACCATTAGGGCCTTAGCCCGGAAACCAAAGCATAGTTTCAAATTCCAAAAGTCAATCCAAGAGTTATTTCATAAATCCAGTAATGTTCATTTATTATTTTTCCATCTCCAGCATTCCCGATGCCTAGCGTCCTAGACGCTTGACGTTCCTAACGTCATATCTCACGGTATTAAGCAACGCGTGCTGCCCGGGGTCTCACCGGGTCCATATCTCTGACATCCCCGATGTCTGACGTCCATGACGTCTAGCAATCCTGCTCCTGGATCACTATACGGTCCGGTAGCTCCGTACAATGAGCCCTCGCAGGCAATGCACCGTGACTTCTCCAGTGTCCCCGACACTTGGAGGAGACCAGGATATATATATCCTCATATCGAGATGGTTTTATGGAACACATTTTATTATTCAATTCCAAAATATCACAAGGGCCCTGCCCTGAATTTCCATAAAACCGTCATAAGTCCAAATAGTTGAATCAAATCCGAAATAGTTTATTCAATTCCATTTTAGGGTCCCCGACCCGAAATCACATATATAAGTCAACTGGGCCCCTGGCCCGATTCGTAAATTAACTGGGCCCTTGGCCCGAATTCATAAGTCAACTGGGCCCCTAGCTCGATTTTACTTTATCAAATCCGTAACCGTTTCATGAAATCATATCCATCCATATTTATGGAAATCAGTGCAAATTCAGAAAACCTCGATTCACGTGCAAACACGTAAATCACCTCGAAATATGTGAAAACATTAAATTCACTGATATCCAAAATAAATCATATAATCACAATTATAACAATCATGAAACAGTTATGCATGCATCGAATTTATAAAACCAATGTCCACTCACAGACCGTTTAACCGAGTGCCTCGATACGCGTGTCATAGGCCTTCCCGGGCCACATCACTATCACCGGGACTCCCAATCCTGTCCAAATCACATTAGAGGATCACTAACCTCATCATTAACATCCCATTCAAGTCCCGTAATTTTCCCGAATTTTTAAGTATTTTTAAACTGGATTTAAAACCTTCGGACATCCCGAACAATAACGAAACGGGATCCGATCGACACGAAACCAATCCCAAAATGTTCGTTACATTGTATAGGACAAAAGTCATGTTGACCTCACCTCGAGATTCGTGCCCACGCGCCGTCACGCGCCGCCGTGAGTGGCTGCGCGTGGAAGCCACGCGCCTGCTATAGTGACTGCTACAATGTTCCTTCTTCACCCGTTTGTCTGGTAAACGGGTTGGAAAGCCCGCGATAGGATCCGGTTCAAACACACCCAATTCGACATCAATTCGATCCGTTCTTGATCCTATAACAATCATCAACCAACCAATTTCAGTTCTGTGTCAATGATCAACATCAACCATTGATTAATCGTGTCAACAACCCGTGATCCCCCAAAACGGGTCAATCACCAAAACTCCATCAATCCTCAACCATTGTCAAATTAACTTCACAGGAAGCTTATAAGGATTAATACGAACCAATTCACATGATTAATTGAACACGACGTTACCTCAATCACCACGACTCAAGCTTGAGTTTTCCGGCCGTCCACCTCGTCCGTCCACGGCCCTTGGAGCCCCAATGCTTGCCCCATTTGATCTGGTTCGACACGTTGAAGTTCCAGGAAGCTCAATCCATCATCAATTAGGCTTGGGCTGGCCTAAAACTAGAAGTTTGCATTTGAATTTCCCAGAAACCAGTTTCGGGTTTTCAGAGAATTCCAACACCAATTTCCCTCATTTCCTTTCATTCTCAATCCCAGAGTAACCCACTCGACATATATTCCATTCCTTTAATCCAATTTAGCCGTTAAAGGCACCCAAAACCGTCCTCAAACGACTGTGCAAAGTTCCCCTGCACTGACCTGAAACCATTAAACAAACCAATGCCCATGTCGTGCAATCGATTGCCAGCACAATACATGTGCAATCACACCTCACACTGTCCCAATTCAGCCATTGAATTGATAAACAAATCATGGGATCGATCGCACAAAGCATCCACTTCACGGCCAGTTCAATGAAACAGTGTCCCGTGTGAAATTACAATTCTGCCCTTGTGCAGAAAATTACCAAAATGCCCCTCACGCATCCTGACCCGTAACTCGGTCAAACGGACTCCGATTGATGCGTGCCGCCTGTCTACGAACTCAGGGCATCGAGACCTTCCTAACGGTCCTCGGTCCTCGGCCATCGGACCCCCCGATCAAAAAGTCAACATTTCCCCCTATATCGTCCAAATTACGAAAATGCCCTTGCACTTCCGTACATCATAACTTTCACCACGAACGTCGGAATCGAACGTGCCACCTGTCTATGAACTCGTGACGTCCCAAACTACGTCACGGTCATTGGTCAAAGTCCATTTGACCGTCCGAATAAAAAGTCAACGTTTTACCCACGCTCAGGGCAAAACAGTCATTTTGCACAATTCGTCCGAAATCACACAACTAATCCCAGATTAGTAAATCACAATTAAATATTATTAAATCCCGATATTCGGGACGGGTGGTTACAACCTTCCCTCCTTAAAGAATTTCGTCCTCGAAATTACCAATAACCTTATTCCACAACCACCTTGTGGAAAACAATTCGATCACACATCGGTGTACACTTGTACACCCACATACTGGGACAACACCAGCCCCGTCTATACCCGGACATCCCATCATAGTCATACGTCATAATCAACAACACTCAACCACCTCGAGTGGACATAATCACTTGATCCGCGATAAGATCGCTCAACCATTAAGCTGACTCCTTCAGCTAGATGGTTCCCTTCCATTGTCAATATATCCTTACATTTGCTCCCATTGGGAGTCACCAAATCTCATTTGTCAGTCTATGCTGACACCATCAGTCAAATTGTCACCACTAAACTTTACCGCCCTGGTAAAGCCCCAACCATCAACCAGTTAGTGACACACCACGCACTACATCACTCTCGATGTAGCGTAAGATCAACCACATGATCTCAATTCGCAGGGCAAGCCCATTCCTGCGACATAACTAAATCTCAATGTCCATATCCACCAACTCCCTCAGCGAACCAAGACGCTGGGAAATCACGGTGTGATCAAGTCACACAAGGCTACTCGTGGTTACTTAGACCACCAATTCACTCATCCTGAGTGTACGTATACCGTCAACTTACTCCATCAAGTGGTGTAACTGGAACACATTGAATACCAGCCCAGCAGTGATCACACATCTCGAAGCTAGGGTTCAACAAGCCAACCATGGCTAAGAGCACCTGCTCATAAAATCACTGAACCCGACAAGATCAATCTTCCCAGCGAACAGTATCCAATGTCCAGTCCACAACACAGCCAAACAAATGATATCGGAACCAAGCCGTTTACCAACACATTTAGTTACACACCACTGGTACATCCCATGTACCGCCATTAGGCACCACTCAGCCTAACCAGTATCAATCCTCGTACAACGTACCCTATACGCACCTCAATCCATCAATCTGCCTATAACCACCCAGGTCATAGCCAAACACGTTCAAATAATGGAGTACATTTGCCCAAACCATCATGAGACAAAACGAGCTCCACCCGTCATCTAGTTCCAATTCCGAATCTGAATCCGTAATTTCGTAAGAAATCCCGAATCCAAGCCCAAACATCATATTTATAATCCATTTCCAAATCCGAATCCGAAATCATTACTCCGTAAGCTAGCATTGGAATAATCATTCCGTACCCAAATCCAGTAATCCATTTTCGAGCTTCGCAATCGAATCCTGAATCGTCACGCAGAAATTCGATTCCAAAACCCAAAATCTTGTTTACGTCCACCAAGACGTAACATAACCGAACCTATCGGTTGCCTGTCCAAAACACTCGATTGACTTCATAAGGAAGCCAATCCCAATATTCATACGTCGAAGGTTGACAAAATCCGACCACATCGGAAACCTACTCAACCAAGTCACAACCCATATGGACTCACTCCGAAAAGGAGTTCAGTCCCGTCATTTACGACTCACATATCAAGGTAAGAGTGATAAACTCACGTCCAATCTGGATCATCACAATCACGATCCTGATCCATCACTATGTCACCCGACAAGTAACATCACGATCCTAGATCGTCACATCGTCCAAAGTCGACAACGTCACAAATCAGATCCACCTAGGATCCACACATGCTCGCATAGCTAACAATCCATCTGAAAGCCGATCGTAGGGTCTTACACCCTCATTGAATCATTCGCCAAATTTCCCTTGGTGGAAAGATGACCTCGCATTTCACCACCAAATCCAAAATCGTACACAACTCCTTGTGTCCAAAGGCTTCAAGCCAAACATGGGTCCACCAACCAATACACGCTCAACGTACTAGTAGCCACAATCATCATCTGCCACGGCAGGAAATAAGAAGTCAACCCCAATGACTTCGGAATACCAATCACCGATGCGGAAACGAGCACTCCTCCCATCTCCCAATCGCAACTCTCCCCAAATCGGGAGTTCCAACCTTGTTGGAAACAGACATGCTCCCAATGAGATGTCAAGTCCAACCACTGGACTGCCCATGTCCATACCTCACTTGGACCATCACGTGTCCAAAATCAATTCATTACTTGGACCTCACGTCCGCCAATAATCATGTACGCACACACCCCGATTCCGAACGGGATATCGACAATTTTGCCTGAATGTGCATACCATACTGCCATGTCTCACATCTCAACCTTTACAGGTTCAATCCTCAAGTTCCAAGTGATTCACAATCACAGAATCACACATCAATACCACGAATGATTTTCCCCGACCTTTCCAATTTCAATAATTTCCTTGTAGTTTCTGGGAATATAAGAAGTGTACTATCATACCAATCTCGGAGTTGACAACAACTCCCCCACATCCACCAATTCTCATGACATAGGGAACATCATCCCTAGATTCCCCAAGTTTCAATCATACCATTTTATCCGTTCCTCACATGTCATCATATATCTGTTGGGACTCATCCCAACACGACACAACCTCCACTGGATCCCATCCAGTCCATGACTCAACCACCACTGAGTCGCAGATACCAATCATCTGTCCATCATGACGGAGTCACACCCCAACTGGTGGCTCATCGTCATCACAATCACTGACACCAGCACCAGTGCTAGTACCAGTACCAACGCACCATCATCAACACTAGTATCAGCACACAGGAATCCATACTAGTATTGGCATAAAAGTACCAACATACCAACATCCATACATAGCACACGAACATCCACACTAGCACACTGTGTGCAAAGTTGTTACCCTGGATCTCCGTTCATTCCGAACGACGATCCCGTAACAGCACTCGTACCCCACGACTATGGGTACCCCCAATTTGGCCATCCACACATCAGGATAATGAACGTTCCCTGAACGTCCCCTGATCCCCAAGTATTAAAACCACACTAAACACCCTCGATAGCCAGTTATCTCGACACAACTGTCGACCAACAGTCATCGTTGTCAAGATCCGTAACCACACATCACACTAATATTCGATCCAACACGGGATTCCATATATTATCTCTTAACCGTATCCGTAGATCGAAACCCATAAGACTCACTAGAGTCATCCACATGGTCATCCAAGACCACAGCCGCTCATCGCAGCACAAATCCTCAATTAAAGTTCACTTTTCCAGTCCATCGATTATAAATTAGGGTTCCAAAATCACACCCTAGGGTTCCACCGAACCCAACTGCCTTCTGCAGTAAAATCCACAAACTGACCGACCCCGCGGTCCTGACATCGTATAGACGTCCAATCCAATCCAATCATCAACTCAACGTGGGTTCCATCGTGGGTTCCACCACGAAGGTCATCGGCTAACTCCGATGCACCAACACCCCGTACACTAGCCAACATTACCAGGGTCCACACTTAGACCAATACTCAACTGAGTTTCGCATTTCCAATACATTATTCAAATGGGGTTCCCTGAACCCAGCTGTGCCCAGCAGCACAGCAATCCATCATCACATGACCGAACTGACGATCCCACATTACCAGTTAATCGTATACAACCCCACTTGGGTTGAATCGCATCAATGCACGGCGTATCGGGCCAAACACACCCAATCCACCATTCAAACCCAAAATTATCTATCAGGTTGACAACGGAACTGCAGCCCAACGAGACATCACACCCTCGATCTTCGCGCACACAAGAGTAAAACCTGCTCTAATACCACTTGACACGACCCATCCCAATCCCCCCGGGATTACCATGGAATGTGTCATGCTCCCGTCTGACAAGAGGTGTCAGACAAGGGATAACCTGTTGCCATTGCCCAACCGGGCTTCCAGAGTGCGTAAGGATCGATGGAGGAGGTGTATGATGTCCCAGTCTCTGCTGCAGTCGCATCCGGAATCAACCTGAAGGGCATTAAAACAAAAGCTGTGAGTGGACGAAAATAAACAAGTCTGTTTAAAACATTTATAAGACATTTATGCCCCCCAGTAAAAGCATATGCATGCACCGTAAACCACTTTTCACATATTTATTCCGAAATAACCATTAGGGCCTTAGCCCGGAAACCAAAGCATAGTTTCAAATTCCAAAAGTCAATCCAAGAGTTATTTCATAAATCCAGTAATGTTCATTTATTATTTTTCCATCTCCGGCATCCCCAATGCCTAGCGTCCTAGACGCTTGACGTTCCCGACGTCATATCTCACGGTATTAAGCAACGCGTGCTGCCCAGGGTCTCACCGGGTCCATATCTCTGACATCCCCGATGTCTGACGTCCATGACGTCTAGCAATCCTGCTCCTGGATCATTATACGGTCCGGTAGCTCCGTACAATGAGCCCTCGCAGGCAATGCACCGTGACTTCTCCAGTGTCCCCGACACTTGGAGGAGACCAGGATATATATATCCTCATATCGAGATGGTTTTATGGAACACATTTTATTATTCATTTCCAAAATATCACAATGGCCCTGCCCCGAATTTCCATAAAACCGTCATAAGTCCAAATAGTTGAATCAAATCCGAAATAGTTTATTCAATTCCATTTTAGGGTCCCCGACCCGAAATCACATATATAAGTCAACTTGGCCCCTAGCCCGATTTCATAAGTCAACTGGGCCCCTGGCCCGATTCGTAAATTAACTTTGCCCTTGGCCTGAATTCATAAGTCAACTGGGCCCCTAGCCCGATTTTACTTTATCAAATCCGTAACCGTTTCATGAAATCATATCCATCCATATTTATGGAAATCAGTGCAAATCCAGAAAACCTCGATTCACGTGCAAACACGTAAATCGCCTCGAAATGCGTGAAAACATATAAATTCACTGATATCCAAAATAAATCATATAATCACAATTATAACAATCATGAAACAGTTATGCATGCATCGAATTTATAAAACCAATGTCCACTCACAGACCGTTTAACCGAGCGCCTCGATACGCGTGTCATAGGCCTTCCCGGGCCACATCACTATCACCGGGACTCCCAATCCTGTCCAAATCACATTAGAGGATCACTAACCTCATCATTAACATCCCATTCAAGTCCCGTAATTTTCCCGAATTTTTAAGTATTTTTAAACTGGATTTAAAACCTTCGGACATCCCGAACAATAACGAAACGGGATCCGATCGACACGAAACCAATCCCAAAATGTTCGTTACATTGTATAGGACAAAAGTCATGTTGACCTCACATCGAGATTCGTGCCCACGCGCCGTCACGCGCCGCCGTGAGTGGCTGCGCGTGAAAGCCACGCGCCTGCTACAGTGACTGCTACAGTGTTCCTTCTTCACCCGTTTGTCTGGTAAACGGGTTGGAAAGCCCGCGATAGGATCCGGTTCAAACACACCCAATTCGACATCAATTCGATCCGTTCTTGATCCTATAACAATCATCAACCAACCAATTTCAGTTCTGTGTCAATGATCAACATCAACCTTCGATTAATCGTGTCAACAACCCATGATCACCCAAAACGGGTCAATCACCAAAACTCCATCAATCCTCAACCATTGTCAAATTAACTTCACAGGAAGCTTATAAGGATTAATACGAACCAATTCACATGATTAATTGAACACGACGTTACCTCAATCACCACGACTCAAGCTTGAGTTTTCCGGCCGTCCACCTCGTCCGTCCACGGCCCTAGGAGCCCCAATGCTTGCCCCATTTGATCTGGTTCGACACGTTGAAGTTCCAGGAAGCTCAATCCATCATCAATTAGGCTTGGGCTGGCCTAAAACTAGAAGTTTGCATTTGAATTTCCCAGAAACCAGTTTCGGGTTTTCAGAGAATTCCAACACCAATTTCCCTCATTTCCTTTCATTCTCAATCCCAGAGTAACCCACTCGACATATATTCCATTCCTTTAATCCAATTTAGCCGTTAAAGGCACCCAAAACCGTCCTCAAACGACTGTACAAAGTTCCCCTGCACTGACCCGAAACCATTAAACAAACCAATGCCCATGTCGTGCAATCGATTGCCAGCACAATACATGTGCAATCACACCTCACACTGTCCCAATTCAGCCATTGAATTGATAAACAAATCATGGGATCGATCGCATAAAGCATCCACTTCACGGCCAGTTCAATGAAACTGTGTCCCGTGTGAAATTACAATTCTGCCCTTGTGCAGAAAATTACCAAAATGCCCCTCACGCATCCTGACCCGTAACTCGGTCAAACGGACTCCGATTGATGCGTGCCGCCTGTCTACGAACTCAGGGCATCGAGACCTTCCTAACGGTCCTCGGTCCTCGGCCATCGAACCCCCCGATCAAAAAGTCAACATTTCCCCCTATATCGTCCAAATTACGAAAATGCCCTTGCACTTCCGTACATCATAACTTTCACCACGAACGTCGGAATCGAACGTGCCACCTGTCTATGAACTCGTGACGTCCCAAACTACGTCACGGTCATTGGTCAAAGCCCATTTGACCGTCTGAATAAAAAGTCAACGTTTTGCCCACGCCTAGGGCAAAACGGTCATTTTGCACAATTCGTCCGAAATCACACAACTAATCCCAGATTAGTAAATCACAATTAAATATTATTAAATCCCGATATTCGGGACGGGTCGTTACATAACCTACGTCCTGGTCACCAGTCAAAGTCCATTGGACCACCCGAACTAAAAGTCAACTTTTTGCCCGAATCAGGGGCAAAATCGTCATTCTCCCCTAACGACCCCAACGAGACCAACTAACCACTGATTAAGCTCACTAATCCCATCTTAATCACTATCTTAACTGGGACGGGTCGTTACATCACTAACCAATCAATCGGTGAATATGATGCGCGTGATACAAGGATGTTCAAATATAACAACAAGGACCAGGAAATGCTTGTTTTTTTTTCTCGGTTTTCACTTTTCATCAACTTCCACGAGCCGAAAATACACAAGCAGACGCGTTGGCCAATCTAGCGTCATCACTTGACTTTCGTTTCAAGCGCTCAATCCCGATTGAGTATCTCGAGCAGCGAAGCATTGATGTGAAAGGGATTGAAGTAAGACAAATTGATTCATCTCCAATTTGGCAAGATCATTTTATCAACTACCTAGAACATGGTACATTTCCTGATGAACGGTTAGAAGCCCGCAAAGTCCAGATGAAAGCTGCAAGGTAATATGTTGACAAAGGTCGACTTTTTCGTAAGAGGTTCACGGGACCAAACTTGTTATGCTTGAAGTATCCTGAAACATTGAAAGTCTTGGCCGAGATTCATGAAGGACATTATGGGAATCATTCCGGTGGAAGATCGCTTGCTCAAAAGACGCTTAGTGCAGGGTTTTACTAGCCTACTCTACGCCAGGAAGCTTTCCAGTATGCTCAGAAATGTGGCAAATGTCAAAGGTTCAAGCCTAACGAATTGGAGCCACTGGAAGAATTGCATGCATAGACGAGCCCTTGGCCATTCATGCAATGGGGAATTGACATCGTTGGACCACTCCTAAGCACTCCAGTCCCAAGCAAGAAGTATTTGATTGTTTCCACTGGCTACTTCACCAAATGGGTGGAGGCAAAGGCCTTGGCCACCATAACTCAGGCTGATGTTCAAAAATTCATCTGGATCCAGATCATCTGCCGATTTGGACTTCCCAAATTCATTCTAACAGACAATGAAACTCAGTTCACTGGCGCCATAATCAACGAGTTCTATGAGTCTTGGAAGATCAAGAATTGCACTTCAACTGCGTATTACCCCCACGGTAATGGCCAGACAGAAGCTTCAAACAAGACGATCCTCAACTGTATCAAGAAGCGACTCAATGATAAGAAAGTCTTGTGGGAGAAAGAGTTAGATGGCACGCTCTGTGTAAGACCCGTGTCCTAGAGGGAACGGTGAACAATCCCACATTCCTGCGAGGGGGAATGGTCTGGGAGAGGATGGTGGTGTGCCTTAAAGGTGTAGGCACACACCTATCTAGCACTAGGCCTTCTGGGAGCTCACTGGCTTTGGATTCCGGGGGTACTTCAAAGTTAAGCGAGTGGAGGTTGGTGTAATCCCATGATGGGTGACCCACTGGGAAGTTGCACCGTGAGCTCCCGAAAACAAAACCGTGAGGGCAAGGGCAAGGAGGCCCAAAGCGGACAATATCATGCTAGATGAATCGGGACCTGACAGAAGAGGGTCGGGTCCGGACAATTTGGTATCAGAGCTAGACCCCGACCGGGAAGTGTGCCAGCGAGGACGCTGGGCCCTAAGGGGGGTGGATTGTAAGACCCGAGTCCTAGAGGGAACGGTGAACAATCCCACATTCCTGCGAGGGGGAATGATCTGGGAGAGGATGGTGGTGTGCCTTAAAGGTGTAGGCACACACCTATCTAGCACTAGGCCTTCTGGGAGCTCACTGGCTTTGGATTCCGGGGGTACTTTAAAGTTAAGCGAGTGGAGGCTGGTGTAATCACATGATGGGTGACCCACTGGGAAGTTGCACCGTGAGATCCCGAAAACAAAACCGTGAGGGCAAGGGCAAGGAGGCCCAAAGCGGACAATATCATGCTAGATGAATCGGGACATGACAGAAGAGGGTCGGGTCCTGACACTCTGGGCTTACCGCACCACTCCACGTCGTGCAACAGGAAAGTCTCCATTCACCGTTGTATACGGCACTAACGCAGTCATTCCTCCACATGTTGTTGTTCCAGTGCCCTTTACCGAGCTCAATGATCCAGCAGTCAACTCCATCGCTCTAAGAACTTCACTTGATCTCAGCGAGGAATTAAAAGAGCAAGTGGTGAAGCGCATCTCCAGCTACCAGCAACAAGTGAGGAGTTCCTACAACAAGAAGGCCCAACTCTGGCACTTTCTCCCAGGTGACCTTGTTCTCAAGAAAAAGTTTGCAACACCCAATCGTCTAGGTTCTCAAAAACTCAAATCCCTATGGGAAGGACCCTACCGAGTCTACCAAGTAGGCGGGAAGGGAAGTTACACCTTAGAGACAATGGACGGAAAGTTAGTGAGTGGTTCCATGAACGCTCATCATCTCTGAAAATATTATGTATAATGCAAACTAGAGCTCAAAGCTAAGCTAGTCTTTGTTTTGTGCCAAATATAGACTTTATTTTCAGGAATGATGTGTTTAAACTTATCAATAAAATCTATCAAGTCATTCCTAGTTCACCTATGTGTTATTGTACTTTCGGCAAAGTTCTCAAAGCCTTCCTCCGGGAAGCATCCAAAGCCTTCTTCCGAGAAGCACTTAATAATAGGACCCACCCCGATTATCACCTCGATAACCGGGACGAACCCTGCTCCTATCTGACAATCACACTCAAAAGACCAAAATAACCTCAAAGCAACCACAAAGCATACATTGTCAGACTAGGGAGAAGTTATAATACAACTAGTCAACAGTAATACAAAGCATAGTAACAGTACAGGATAAGAACAAAAGTCCTACTGTGAGCTGACTAAACACGCAACGGAAAACTCTATGCCTCTACCTCTACGTTAGCCCCGACGCTTGCACCACGACCTGGAGGGTATTTAAAAACTATAAAAGTGTGAGTGGACTAAAAATAAATAAGAGTTTCAAAAACAGTTTAATAAACAAACCTGGATTTTACCCTCCGTTTTAAAAACATGCATGCATAACTAAGTATCCGAAACAACAATATAAATCATATAATAGTCATTATGGAAACATCATCATAAAAACATGAACTACTAAATATCATCATCCAATCGAACCTACTGGATCTATCTGAGCCTTTAAACTCCCGAGTCTTTAAACTCAATCCAAGCCTCAATATAATCCGAGTCTTTAAACTCCCGAGTCTTTAAACTCAACAGGCCTACGGGGACAAATCATAATATCCGAGTCTTTAAACTCCCGAGTCTTTAAACTCAATCCGGGTCTTTAAACCCAATCCGGCCCCCCCTCCCCCCTGTCATAATAGTAATCCGGGTCTTTAAACCCAATAACCAGATCCAGCAAATCCAATCCAAACCATTTTAAAACATTTCTAAATCCATGTCTAAACCCGAATTCGAAATCACCATTCGGAAGCCATGCCGGCGTTCAGAACCGTCATTCTGAATCCAAATCCTGAAATCCCTTTTCAAGCTTTAAAACCAAGTCTCGAGTTCCGAAATCCGATTCTAAAACCGAAAACCTTTATTATCGAAATCATGTTTCAAAACTCATTTATAGTCATTGAAAATCAGTTATATATTTAAATCCCAAAATCATAGCATCGGAATCATAATCAAATCATATCTCGTAAACGTGTCGAAATACGTATAAAGCTAAGAAACGCCTCGAAAAACGTGCAATTATGTAAAAGAGATATAGAATAATCAATAACATAAAATCATATTTAAAACCATGGAACGAGTATATAAAAACAGTTATGCATGCTCGGTTAGAAATAAAAGTCCACTCACTAGGTTCTAACGCGTCAATCGCGCCCCGTACGCTCCTCGACTGTCTCAGGAATATCCCAACGTGTCAAATATCACAATTCCAAGTCACAAACACTTCATTAAGGATCACACTAATTTCCCCAATTTTTCGGGATTTTTAAACGTAATTAAATTAACCCCTAAACCTTCGGACACTCAAAACTAACCCGAGACGGTGTCCGACCGACTCGAAACTTGTCCCAAAATGTTCGTTACATCGATCAGAGTGAAAAACATGTTGGACACTTCCCCAGAACATGCTCCACGCGCCCTCACGCGCCGCCCAAAGGGGTTGCGCGTGGGAGCCACGCGCCTGCTACTGTTCATTGTCAACCTCCAGCCAACCCGGTTCAAACCGGTCCAACCGAGCCGGCGAGGCCGATTTCCACCCATTTTCAGTATATTTCCAGTTCTTTGTTCACCATTAGGATCTTCCTTGAGTTTATGATTGATTCTCTTAACTAAAACACGAAATAAAACTCAAAACCTTACCTCCTAAACTTCGAACCAGAACTCTGAATTTCCAGTCGCGGTTTTCGGCCACCTTGAGCTTTTCCAATCACGGTTTCGAAGCATGGGGAACCTGGGTAACCTCCTAAGACGATAACCAATCACACAGTAGTTCAACAAGGAGCCAAAACCCATCGATTTAATCTAGACCGTGTCTGGGAAAAACAGGGGACTTAAGACAGCTTACCTGTTCTCTGCTCACCGTCGTGAGCTCCGCGGTGGCCCTGCACGTCCTGAGGCACTCCTCAGCTCCCTAAAAACCACCACAAGCCCAACTTCGATGGGTTTGATTGATGGAGGTTCACGGTCGTGCATGGTTGTTCTTTATTTTGCTTCTGGTTTTCCTCCCTTATCACACTCACTCAACCTTCCAACCTCTCTCACTCACGACCAAACAAATCACTCAAAATCCTTTGATCACTCACTCAAGCCCAAAGCACTCACACACTGAACACTGATCCATTTACCTCACGGCCTCTGTCTCTGTTTTCTCACTGAACGATTAACCAGCCATTTAAAATGTATAACCGTGTAAAATTAGACTAAAAACCTCTAGGAAGTCACCAAGTGTCAAACACCCTGTGGACACTGCCCAAAATATCAAATCCCAGCTTTGCAGATGGCCTTATCTGGTTGGACACATTGCCCCAAGTATCAAAAGACCAAACTGCCCCTGAAAGTCCAAATTACCATTTTACCCCTCACCTATTTAGACCCATAACTTAACCGTCTGACGTCCGATGACAGCGTGCCGCCTGTCGTTGTACTCAGGACGTCGAGACCTATCTAACGGTCCTCGATTTGTGTGAAAACTAGTGGTCAAACAAAAAGCAAAAAATTTCCCTCTTTTAAAACCAAATTACGAAAATGCCCTCGACATTCCGAACACCATAACTTCTTCCCTGATTGTCCGAATCGGACGTGCCACCTGTCTACAGACTCGTGACATCCTGAACTACATCACGGTCATAGGCTAACGTCTGTTCGACCTGCCAATCAAAAAGTCAACATTTGACCACACTATTCACAAGGGTAGAATCGTCATTTTATACAAATCTTTTCCAAATTTACATTTTTGCCCTTTTTGAAGGTCCGGGTTGTTACACTCAAGCCTTCCTCTTGGAGGCACACAAAGCCTTACTCTCAGAAGCACTCAAAGCCTTCCACCAGGAAGCACTCAAAGCTTTCCCCTTGGAAACACCCCAAGTCTTTCTCATGGAAGCACTTCAGGTCTTCTCTTAAGAAGCACAAGCCCTTCCTTGAAGGTAACACCAATGCAAATGCTAACAAAGTTAGTTAAACCCCAACGTTGAACGCCCATGGCAACAACTGGGGGCATTTGATGAACAAATAAGTTTGGGATACATCAAATAGTTGGAAGAATTTGACAAAGGGCCGGGAGAACCAAATTCTACGTAAATATTGTTTTCATTTATTCATTTGAAGAATGGTTGGCTAATCACATCTCGATTGCTCAAACCAGTTATTCAATACAAAAATGAAAATATAATAGTCAACATACACATATAAAAAAACTATGGATGCAAGTCTTCACAGCCCATGATTCTTCGAAACTCTGCCCACTCTTCTGCGGAAAGTAGGGAAATGTCATAAAAAAAGTGACTCGTTGGTTTCAAGAACATCTACTTTCTTAGCCTCGTCCTCAGGCTCAGGTCCAGCCTCGGGCTCTACTTCTAGTTCAAGTTCTTGCTCGTTGGTAGTGATTCCGCTCCAGCTCTCCATACCCAACTTTCGCGCTTCACTTTCCTTGAAGTACAAAGTTGTGGGGACATGTGGTGGTAACGAGCAATCAGCTTTCAGATTTTCTATTTCAGCTTCCCGGAGTTTGAGTTTCTCTTCCGACTCATGCAAATGCCCACGCAGTAAAACAGACTCATTAAGGGCAGTGTCGCGTTCATTCTCTACCAACAGCTTTTCTGCGTGACTTGTCTCCAGCTCAAGCATTTTGTTCTCTAATGAACGAATTTTCCCCACCAAGGCATTGTTGTTTCGTCTAGAATGGTCGCGACCCTCTCGAAGGCGGATGCACTCTGATTTCATTCGTTTGTTCTCCTCTTCCTGCCCCGCTTGTCCACGGAGTATGTCAACCAGCTTGTAGGCCCCCGCCTTTGCGATCCTGAGGTCTCTAGTAACTTTATCTGACAGGACCCGTACCAACTGGACTTTGATAAGCGTGTCCGGTCCTGCTCCCGTCTGACAAGTCAACTAAAGTCCCGAAAGTACCCTTTAGAACCTGTCAGACCAGGGATGACTGCACTGATTTCTGCTCATGCCTCCGCCTCTCGATTGGCCCCAAATGTCGTGCCATGGCCTGGAGGGTCATAAAAAACAAAGGTGTGAGTGGAAAAAAATAATATCATTTAAAATACATTTTAAAAGACATCATTTACCCTCCAGTTTATCAAACCATGCATGCATAGAGAAAAACAGATGAATAACAAAGCCAAATCACATGAAAACATCAAAATCCGGTTCTCAAACCCAATATGTGAAAACATTTCATAAAACCATTTTATCATACATATAACTCGGGAATTTCACATCTGAGGATCCTCTGGGAATTACATATCCAGAGTCGTCATCTACGCTGGGAATTACACATCCAGCCTCACCGGGAATTACACATCCGGTCCCTCCAGGAATTATGCATCTGGAGTCACTTCGGGAATTACACATCCTAAGTCTACCCAGGAATTACTCATC
The DNA here is from genome assembly GCA_032719365.1 of Prinsepia uniflora. Taxonomy (NCBI): domain Eukaryota; kingdom Viridiplantae; phylum Streptophyta; class Magnoliopsida; order Rosales; family Rosaceae; genus Prinsepia; species Prinsepia uniflora. Next base: position 69,576 of record JAVSMK010000018.1, read on the forward strand.
TGAGGGCATGAAACATTAATACACAATTTAAAAGCATTATTTCAAATCACGTATTCAAACCATGTCAAAATCATTATCACGGGGCCCCCTGCCCAAATCTCGTTTCACACTTTCGTAAATCCGTAAAAGCATTAAACGATGTAATATACGTAAACCGTGACATCATAATTGAAAACATCACAAATCCATCAATCAATTTCCCAATTCATCTAAACCAATCACAAATCCCGGGCTTTCGCCCAAAACAGTCATTTCATATTTTCTCGAAAAACGTGCCCGAAACACCGATTAAAATAATCATTAAATCACACAATAATCATATCAAAGCATTGCGATTAAAATAATGTCATAAATCATGTAAAATATTTAATTATGCATGCATATCAATTTATAAAACAACGTTCACTCACACACCGTCCAACTGCTCGTTTCTCGCGCCGCACGCGTTTCCGTAATTTCCGACACTTGTCAGGAATCTCGAATCCTGTGCAAAATCATTATGCAGGGTTACTAACAACTCAATTTATCTCATATTAATTCCCCATAATTTTCCGGGATTTAAATATTATTTCAAACTACAACAAAAACCGTCGGACCCTCGAAACATTATCGAGATGGTGTCCGATCGACTCGAAACCAACTCTAAAATGATCGTTACACTGTATAGAGTAAAACACCCGTTGGACACTTTCCCAGAAAAGCCACCACACACCCTCACGCGCCGCCGCAAGCGGCTGCGCGTGAAAGCCACGCGCTATGAACAGTGCAGCTACAGTGTCGTCCCTGTTACCCGTTTTACTGATATTCGGGTCTGCAATCCGCGGTGCAACCTAGTTTGTTTTCTATCAGTTTGAATCCAATTCCTTCAGTTATTTCACTCAATCTCATCTCTACTATATCTATGTTTGATCTGTGACCTCAATTTTATGAAACCATGCCCTGAATTCCACGACTCAACATTGAAACCCGACGGGTCCTAACTCGGGTTCTACCCAAAAACGACCTGTAACATTCAATTGATTACACCAGAAGCATCTAACAGTCATTCTAAACATGAAATCGAAGTCAATTTTAAGAATCATTACCTCTAAGTAATCGAACCCAAGCTCTCACTTTCAAAGGAGTCGCAGAGTCTGTTCTTGCTGATTTCCCTGTCAATTGTCTTCCTTTTTGATGTGGTTCGACTCGAAATCGTCCCAGAAGGCCAATTCTGATCTTAATTCGGCTTGAATTAAGCTCAAACTTCAAAATTGAATCTCAATTTCATCAAGCATGGTTTCGGGTTTTTCCTCTCGGGTTCACAGGTTCCTCCCTGTTTTCTCTCCTGTTTTCCTTTCGTTTTTTTCACTCACAAGTTTCCTCTGAATCCCCCTGTGTTCTCTGGTTTCCTTCTTGATCAATCTAAGTTAGGAATTTAAACAAAGATTAGGAGGTTGTTTTTTTCCGTATTAGGCATTCAAATAATGCCACCAATTTACATAAGCAAGTGACAAATGTCACTTAGTACATAATCCCAATCTAATTAGGCTGAATCAGCCAAGTTAAACCATTTAAAATCAACCACTGCACCGTTAAGGGCTTTGACGGCCCAATTTACTATTTTACCCTTCATGTCACAATTTACCATTTTGCCCCTGAACTTTCCAGACCCACAACTTTTTCGTCCGGGCACCGATTGACGCATGCCGCCTGTCTACAGATTCAGCGTCCCGAGACCTATCCAACAGTACTCTCGGAAAATCCAAACAAGGTCCCAATCAAAAAGTCAACTTTCAGCCCTTACCACCAGGGGCAAAATCGTCATTTTCCTTAAATTTTCCAAATTTTCGTTTTTCGAATTTCTGGATTGTTATATTATCATACGCAGCCTGTGGCACAACCTTCGCCATTTCTGCAATCTCAGGGGCAGCCTCTGTATCCACAACCCTAGAAGTTGGTTGTGCTCTTTCCACTAGACGTTTCGAACCATCATCCCGAAGAGCTTCAAACATTTCAGGGGAAGTAGAGACAACCTTCAGCTACTTGGAAGGGTCCGCCGCTTGCTCTGAAGGACCATCCGAGGCTCTACGTTTGCTGGATGATCCTACTGGACTAGCTTGGCAGGGTGTGGAGTCCGGGACATCTTGTGAATGCATTTCTGGACCTGATTTCCTTTTTGGGGGTGCAACAAGTCCTTGTCTATGGTTCTTCTTCTGGATGACAGCCCTCTTCAGACGTAGCGGAACACTTAACCACTCCTTGACTATGCTAGCAGGAGGTCTTCCATCATCAGCATCTCTGGATGGGCAAAGCAGGCAGCTCATCTTCCGAAACTCAAGAGGAATCTTCAGGGCTCTGTCAATCTTCGTAAGGTCAGGATGGTCTGGAAATCTGAGTACAGTTCATCGCGAGTACGGAAGCGAGATGCAATCCTCATATTCCCACAGCAGTTGCGATCCCATGTGCCACCCACCTCAAAGCAGCTCTGCCTGTATGCCCCGTCGGTGAATACAGTGTTCACGAACAACTCAACTTTGGGGACGACCTGTGTGAGCATTCCACCAGAGAGACCATCGTGCGCTATGGTGTAGCAGTGCTAGAATTCCTCGTCAGTAAGCTCCAGTTTGAAAAATTCGCTCAGCTTCTCAAAACACATGACGTGTCTGTAAGAGTCAACGTCCAGCTGAGCAGGCGAGCAACCCATCTGACTAAGAATCCCAGAGAAAAACTTCGAAAACGGGAATTTAAATCCACAGCTGACGATCAAAGGGTGGAATTTGGTCCATCTGTTGGGCTTTAGATTTCTTCCTCTGCTATTTTTGGGAGCTTTCTGGGAGGAACATCTGTCGCAAAGCTCTGCAAGTACCCCTTCTGGAAACGCATGTTTATAGCGGATCTTCCACGCCTGAAAATCTTCTGGTCCTTCAAAGTCCTTGTCCTTTCCTCGGAATGGAATCTGACTACACGAGCCACCCTGCTCCCACAATGCGAGCCTGCTAGGTCTCTCCAGAAGTACACTTTGACGCATCTTGAACTTACTGCTTCGAACATATCAAAAGTTCACCGCTTGAATCATGACCAACGGATGTCGTGAACTCCCAGAATTAGCAAAAACGTTCACCTGCAATAAAGGAACAAATTTGTTAGTTCTAGAATTGAATACATACCAAGTATATACACACTTGAATAAATACACGTATTGTCACTCAAAATACATATATTATACCAAACACATTTAATATATTAATATACTTATATATGCAAGGCCAATATATTAAAAACACATTTTAATATGTTGGTATATTAATACTCATTAAAAAAACGCATATCTAATGTAATATAAGTATTATATTATATATGTATATATAATATCAGTATATATAATATATAATATAATATATATATATGTATATATGTATATGTAATATAAATATCATGCGCAAACAAAAGCATGTCAAAAATATATATATGTATATCTAATATATACATATCCAATATGCGCATAAAAAAAGGGGGCAGCGAGCCTTCCGCGCAGACGGCGCCTTTTTTGGCGTCATGGGCTTCGGCGCAAGGTGACAAAAAAGGGCAAAGCAGCTACTTGTCCAATTGCATGTCACCCCCAACCACCAAAGTCTCACTTGCCGCGTCTGCTCCCTCAAATTGGCCACAAACAAAAGCTGCCACCTGCAGCTTGTCCTTTCAACTCGACCTGGGAAATCCCAAATTGGCCACTGTCCACACGCGGTCTGCCTGGCCCCACCTACTGTGCAACTGAACTCCAAAGCAGTCCAATATTTTCCATTTCTCTCACTTCTCACTTCCCACTTCACCAGTTTGGTCACCAGAAATCAAACACAAAAACCATAAAAATCTTCAAAATAAAAGGAAAAAAATTGAATATTTACCTCTCCTTTGAACTTGACGTGTAGCTTTTTTCTCCACCAAACAGAGTCAACCTTTTTCTTTTTCCTCCCTTCACTTAAACGCAGTGCAGGAGTAGGTATTAACCTCTTCCCTTTTGTTTATCTGTCTCAGCTGCATAGGTCCCTATAAATAAGACAAAAAACAAGCAAAACTCCCACAATGTTGCAAAAGGAATTAATTTCATTTTTTTAATGAGATTAATTGTCATAATTAGCTGGTTTAAGTCTTTGAATTCAAAAAAGAAACAGACCAATGCATTCTATGGAATGTCTTCTGAGACAAGTAAATGCCAAACCCGATTGGAAGCCCAACTTCCCTCAAGCTAAAAGGCTAATTCGTTCCAGGCAACAAGCCCAATGAAATTTCCCGGAAATAAATCAAAATTCGTACATCCCTTAGGATTCCCTGAATTCCTAAGCGATGTGGGGGCATTTGTGGAATCCAAAAATCACCCGAAAATTGTGGAGCTGCCACGTGGCTCATAGTTCTCGAAATGACCAAATTGCCCCTGGTAATAATACAAATGACTTACAGACACCCACACATTAAATAATCTATTTACTAGTTAAATACATTATTTAATCGGGTTAAAAGTCTCCGTAATATTAATATTCTCTCCGAGAGTTAATTGTCATTATTCTTAATAACGGACAATTAACTATTAATATTAAATCATAATAATTATCATTATTATCATAATGAGCTATTATTATAATTATTAAATAATATATTTAATTAATAATATATTATGTCAGGACCGGTCCCAAATCCCCCGGGATTAATGTGGGACCCGCCTGATCCCGTCTGACACCACGTGTCAGACCAGGGAAAATTCCTTCTCTGCCCTCGTCGGGGCTATCATAGTGCATCAGGATCGTAGGAGGAGGGGAGTGATGTCTCGTCTCTGCTACAGCCCGCATCCGCTATCAACCTAAAGGGCATTAAAACACGAAAACTGTGAGTGGACAATTTAAACTTTTCATTTAAAAACCTTTTCGTATAAAGACATTTATGCCCTTCATAAAAACATATGCATGCATTCCAAAAACCATTTAGTAAAACATTCATAAAATCAATCAATTCATCAGACATATTTTTGAAATCATTCAAGGGTTCATGCCCAGTTCCTATAAACCGTCATGACCCACAAATACCTTTCAAAGGTTCATGCCGGTTCCCATAAACCGTCATGAACCATAAATCCATTTGGGTCTTCGACCCGAAATCACAATCTAAAACATGGAATACACACCAAAACTCGTACCTCAAATCAATAGGGACTCAGCCCAAATCACATCACGTGGGTCTCAGCCCAAAACCATTCTCAAAATATCACAAACGGGGTCTCCGCCCCAAATCACTTTCACAATTTCAAATACGGGGGTCTCCGCCCCAAATCACTTTTTGAAACACAAAACACAGGGTCTCCGCCCTCAAATCTCGTATACGGGGTCGCAGCCCCAAATCACTTTCTAATCAGAAAACATAGGGTCTCCGCCCTCAAATCACTTTTTCATAAAATCTCATACGTACTGTCATACGTATAACCCATCCGCGGCACTTCCGAGAAGATGCCAACTCGGGGCACGCAGCCCCTAGGGAACACATCCCCGATATAGTCACGATGACATCAATATATCTAGTGTGCACACTACTCGGGGTCTCACTCCGAGTCTTCTCCCAGGAATCTCCATCTGGGAGGCTCAATATCTGGATCTAGCCCAAGCTCTCTCTCTGGATCTAGTCCACACATCTCTCCGGAATCTGGTCCGGGACCACATCATAAGTAACCTCCACTCTTGGAATGGGATTCCTATAGGGATACCCACTCTGGTCTGTGGCTCGTGACTCTCCAGGTCGACGCTGGAGGAGACCATATAACCATATGGAGGGTTCATTCATTTTCAAATAATTTCTTTCTTTCTCAAAACTCATTTCTCAACTGGGTCTCATACCCGATTCATCTCAACGGGATTCCTCGAATCCGATTCAAATCAGTTTCACAGGCCTCTGCTTAAATCCTCAGTTCAACTGGGTCTCATGCTCGAATTCTCATTTCATGAACTGAACTGGGACTCAAGCCCGATATCAAAACCAATTGGGCCCTACGCTCGGAACCATAAAGCAACAGGACCTCAAGTCCGATTACACAACTAACGGGGCCTTAAGCCCGATATCTCCACTAAATGGGTCTCAGGCCCGATATCATCAATCAACGGGGCATCAAGCCCGATAGTACCACTAACTGGGCCTCAAACCCGAATCGTAAACCAACTGGACCCTCGGTCCGATCGTATAGCTCAAATGGACCCTAGGTCCGATTCCTCGTCAAATCAAATGGACTCCAAGTCCGAGAGTTGTAAATCAAATGGGTCTCGTGCCCGATTTCATATTTCTAAATCCGAAATCCATTTATTAAACCCTCGTTGAAAACCTAGAACGTATATGCATTGTATAAAACCGTAAATCTCGAAATACGTACAAACACGTAAATCCTAGGCTACCACAAAAAAATGCACTCATGGAATCACAAAACATATATTAAAACAATTATAAAACATTTATGCATGCATCAATTTCGAGAGAAGGGTCCACTCACAGACCGTCCGAAGCCGCGCCTCGATACTCGCGCCATAACCGTCTCTCGGGTCAAACGTCGCCTCTAGGATTCCCGAACCTGTCCAAAATCATTTAGAGGGTTATTAACTGCCTAAATAACCCCTCACTAAAGTCCCGTAATTTTCTGGAATTTCTAACTATTTTTAAAATCGATCCTAAACCTTTGGACATCCCGAAACTTATCGAAACGATGTCCGATTGGCACGAGACCAGTCCCAAAATGTTCGTTACATCGAATAGATGAAATTACATGTTGGACTTTCCATATAGGCTTGAACACGTGCCCTCACGCACCCAAGACAGGCCCTGCGCGTGGGCCTCACGCGCCAGGGTACTGTTCATCTTCTTCCTTGCGACAGACCGGTCCGACTCAGTTTCTCCCTTAATTTTCATCCGTTTGCCTCCATTCCAATTCCTAAATTCCTATTTTCAAGTTTCCTAACTAACCCAATCCCTAAACCTAAGAAAAACCCACCCGAAACCCCTTGTTCGAAATGGACTTCACGGTCCAGTTTTTCCAGAACACTTTCCAGCCCTCCTCCGCCATGGACCACCCTCCAAACCGTCTTAAAACCTCCCTAGAAAATCCCTAATCATCTCCCAATCACCCACAACGACCCATAATGTCATATTCAAAAAATTGGAAAAATGGGCATTAATCTAGTAATCGGGTTACCTGGTCTTCTCCGCCGTGTATGGCGGTCTAGCCTCTCTCAGCCACCATCCTCGATATCCTCAGCCTCTCTCTCACTCCCTGGCCTCTCTGTCATGATCATAGGGTAATGGTTGGATTGGAAATGGTGATGGGGTTTGGTTGGGGGAAATGGGAGAATGATCGATGTAAAGGGGAAGAGGGATGCATGGGTTTGGTTTGGATGGGCAATGGATGGGTGACACTTGTCACTCATCCATTGGCCTGTCCAGTAATATCTGGGCCCCACTAAAAGTCAAATAATCCCCGTCTCGTAAAACGTGCAATAGTACGTTCGAACTTCCGTGAACCGTAACTTCGCCGTCGAACGTCCTAATTCGACGTGCTGCCTATCTACGAATTCGTATCGTCCCAATCTACGTAACGGTCTTCGGCCCTCGGGCATAGGACCTCTCGGTCAAAAAGTCAACATTTGGCCCAAATTACCAAAATGCCCTTGAACTTCCAAACGTCATAATTTTCTCCTCGAACATCGGAATCGAGCGTGCCACCTGTCTATGAACTCGTGACGTCATGAACTAAATCACAGTCATAGGCCAAAGTCCATTTGACTGTCCGAATAAAAAGTCAACGATTCGCCCATTCTAGGGGCAAAATCGTCATTTCGCCCGAACGTCCGCTAATCCTCGTCTAATATTTGATTAGCCTTTGATTAGCGAGGCTAATCCTTCATTAATTCTTAATTAATCCCGTTAATTCGGGACAGGTCGTCACATATTATTTATTAATTACAAATTCAACCGACCAATCAGAACTCTCCGAGGCTCTCAAGGTTTTCCTATAAATAGCGGAGCTCATTTCACTTTCCAGGTAATTCTGTTCAACGCTACTTAGGCTCTTGATATTTCTTTTTCGAAACTGACTTAAGCATTGGAGCGTTCTTGGTCGAACACCCCCCGGGTCTCGATCATTGAACGAATGATAGCTTACTGTTTGCTTGTTTGGAGGGATCCTTGAGTCTTTTGAGTTTAAAGGACGAATTCAGCTTCAACATTGTGTAATTAGTTCTCAAATTCCTAAATTATGATAAACTAGTTATCTTCATTGCTAATTATTCAAACAAAAATTATGATACTCTAAATAATTATATACTTGTTGCGAGCAAAAAATGAGATAGAGACAGAAAAAAAAAGTTATCTTATTCATCTATTCATATAGACTTAGGGTTAAAGTTTAGTACATGGACAAATTGACCTATCTACCCTTCTACCCTTAAAATATAACAACCACTATGAAATACACTTATTTACAACACTCCCCTTTCGATATTTTATATAATAGTACTGTTTAACTGCGCGTCTATGCGTTGCCTCATTAAAACCTTGTTAAGTAACAAAAAACTTATAGGATAAAATAATCCTAGTCGAAGGAAAATGAGTGCAACACACGTGGATACATAGTAGTCACGTCAGAATCGGTTGGGGTAGTTGAAGTTGTTTCTTCTGAAATATGAGTAAATAGTATGTCTTTGTGATATGATGCATTAGAGTTGCTACACCAAAACCTTGTCAGGTAAACTCAGTGGGAAAAACCCGTGGTTAAAGGCAAAAGATGAGCAAATGCATATGAGTCGAATCATGGCATCTTCATGATGCCTTGTTAATGAGGTGACCATACCAAAAGTGTGTCTCGTTGAAGCCTAACCAAGTAACAAAATCTAATGAGATAAAATAACTTTGGTCATAGAACAAAAGAGTACACGATGGGCATGTGAGCACACTTCGGTATACTAAAATGTGAGTATACTTCGATATACTCCTTGATACTTGATAAGCTTCAGGATACTCCCCATGATCTTAATTCCCCTCCGAACACTACAAACTATGTAGATCAGCTAGTCAATGTAAGCCAATACCTTGCACATGCTACTGGAATCTAGTCTTTGGTAATTACTTCATGAAAATATATGCATGGTTGTCTTGAGATCAGGTTGAATTTATCTCCATCTTCCAATGCTTTTGATGTTGTTCGTTGAAGAACAACTTCGGTACAATATGCTTGGTGTTGTCTCCTTTAATGAAACTGATCTTCATATGCTCGATGCAGCAACATTATCTTCGTAGATAGCCGTCGATTCACTATTGGATGAATGCAGCCCACAAGTACTTCAAATATGCCCGGTAATGTCTCTAAGTCATATGCATTTACGAACTGCTTCGTGAAGTATTAGAATCTTTGCATGATTTGAAGACGTAGCAACAAGGGTCTGTTTTGTAGACCTACAAGATATTTATATGCTCCCAATGGTAAAGACATAACCAGTTTGGGAACGCGCCTTATGTGGATCTGATAGGTAACTTGCATCAACATACCCAACAAGGTGTGCATCATTCCGAGGACCAATGAGGTTTGATTCATTTCTTGATGCATACGAATAGAATAAACTCATATCTGTTGTACCTCTGAGGTATTGGAAAATGTCTTTTATGTCATTCGAGTGCCGGAATTTTGACACATAGCTAACATTGAATTAAATGGTTGGTCTAGTGGATTGAGTACAATAATGCGCATATTTCACTTAGATATGGAATTTTTGGTGTCAATATCTTTTTATTATCATCTGCCGGACGAAACGGTTCCTTTTTAGGATTTAGACTGTAGATAATCATGGGCGTGCTTGAAGGTTTCACTTTATCCTTATTAAAGTGTCTCAACATCTTATAGTTGTAATTAATTGATGGACTAAAATCTCATCTACACAGTGCTTGAGCTCCAAGCCAAGACAGAAGTTTGTTCTCCCAAGACCATTCATTCCAAATTCTAACTTCAAGTATTTAACGGTTTCCTTTATCTCTTTAGGAGTACCAATCAGATTCATGTCATCGACATAAACTACCACTATAGCAAACCTGAAACTTGTTTTCTTAATAAACACGTATGAGCATAATTCATTATTCATATATCCTACTTTGATCAAATAGTCACTTAGACGGTTATACCACATTTGTTCAAATTATTTTAATCTGTAAAGTGAGTGCCTTAAATGAATTGTGAGGTATTGTGGTATGAAACTATTTGAATCAGGTATCTTAAGTCCTTTCGAGAACTTTTGTATATATATTTATCCAGATCCTCATAGAGATAAGTTGTAACCATATCCATAAGCTGCATACATAGTGTTTTGGAAACTTTCAAATTGATAAAGTAGCAGAACGCTATGACATCCATTACGGGAGAAAATGTCTCATCTTAATCAATCTTAGGGCGTTGAGAAAAATCTTGCGCCACTAGATGATTTTCTAGCTTACAATCTCGTTCTTCTCATTACACTCCCTTATAAATACTCATTTAAATCCTACAGGTTTAACATGGGGAGGTGTGGGAACTACAAGTCTAAACACTTTCATTTTTGTCAAGGGATCCAGTATTACTTCTTTCCATTTGACCAATTTTCTCAACGTTGGCATTCATCAATGGAGCAAAGTTTGATATCATCACTAATTATTATTTCGGTAGCTACCACGAATACAGATAAATAATTGATGACAATATAATTTCAATTCCATATCTCATTTAGGCATGCATAATTTACTGAGATCTCTCTATTATCAGGAGTAGGTTTAGACATTGAAGCATCCCCGAATGTTGTCTCTTCTAGGACAGACCCATAATCCGGAATTATTTCATGAGATGGATGAATTGATATTAAGATATCTAACAGATTCAATTATGCCAAATTTATCTTCTTCCAGAGATAAGAATCCTTCGAACCTATTGGTCTACCTTGCTTATGGGCAGGGAATTTTGCCTGGTTAGTTGCCATGGCCATACGTCATTTTTTTGGGACGACTCGTTCATTGGGGACAATGCGTCCTACGGGGACGCATATTCTTGCAGGAACGTTTGCAGCATTTATATGTGATCTCGTCACTTTAGCTAGATCAGACAAAGCGTCTGACATATTGTTAGCTACATTATGTAGATCTAAAATTCTCTACACTTCATTCTCACTATGTGCTGTTTGGGGATCAAGATGAGACATAGTGAGGATATTTCACGTCAATTCAAGTTGTTCTTTAGGAATGTTGATGTTCTTATCTACCCTTAACAGCGGGAAGACTGTCGTCAAAATGATTATCCGTAAATCTAGCAGTAAAGAGGTCGTCTGTCAAGGGCTCTAATTAGCATATAATGGAAGGGGATTCATAACTGACAGATATGCCCTTCCTGCGTTGATGTCCTGTTTTTGTACGATGTGGCAATACAATCGGCACGTAAACTACACATTTGAAGATGCATAAGTGTGAAACGTCAGGTTCATAATCAGTCACTAGCTGTAACGTGAAATAGGGTTGTGTGGTAGTGGCCCTCAACTGAACCAATATGGTTGCATGCAAAATTGTATAGCCCCACGCACAAATTGGGAGCTTGGTGCGCATAACTAATATTCGTGCAATCATTGCAATCGTTTAATGAATACTTCTGTAAGGCCATTCTGAGTGAATATATGCAATTGGATATTCAACATCAATCCCAAGGGACATGCAATAATCATTGAATGATTTTGATGTAAACTCACCATAATTATCAAGTCTTATGGATTATATAGGATAATTCGAGTGGTGGGCCCTTAATTCAATGATTTGGGTGAGATGTCTAGCAAACGTAACATTACGTGTGGATAATAGTGTCACATGTGACCACCTTCTCGATGCATCAACTAAAACCATGAAATATTTAAATGATCCGCATGATGGTTGGATAGGTCCATAAATATCCCTTTGTATTCTTTGCAAGAAGAAAGGGGGGGGGGGGGGGGGGGGGTTGGTGGATTCTTTACTCATCTTTACAAATGATGGTCTAGTATTCAATTTTCCATTGAGCAAGCTTACAACGTTCTTATTAGCAAGGGATGCTCGTGTGATGTATTGAAGATGTGATGTATTGAGGATGAAAAACATCATACTGGTCTGGGTATTCCAACCGGTAATGACATAATAAGTCGTTACTTGGGTTAGGTAGCTTATGGCTAGCCATGTGATTTGACTCTTGTTCTAATAGTGGCCATGTAGAGACCACTTGAGAGGTATTTCAATTTCTCCAACGCATGCTTCCAGCTGTACAAGTTGGAGGTTATGCAAAGGTATTCCACACTCTTTTCTTTTGTGCTTTTGATGTGATAACCATTTTCTCGAATATCCTTAAAGCTCAACAACGTTCTTCTAGAACGTGGAGAATATAAGGTTTCATCAATACAACACCATTGGACAACATAAAGTGGACTATGCCGGAGCCTTCGACCAAGTTGGATTGACCATATATAGTTATCACATGGGATATGGTTAGATAATAAGTTTGTACAAAATATTCTGCTTCGGAGGATAGAGTGTGCGGTAGCACTATCGACCAAACAACTAACTTCCCCACTTGACATGTTTAACCATAAATTTAACTAAATATTAAATATCACATTTATGAAAATAAATAAATGGATTAAAATAAATAATATTCGCGTAAAAATCAAACCAAGTTTGTCAGGACCCGTCCTAATCTGACAGGACCCGTCCCAACTGGACTTTGATAACCGTGCCCGATCCTGCTCCCGTCTGACAAGTCAACTGAAGTCCCGAAAATACCCTTCAGCACCTGTTAGACAAGGGATAACTGCACTAATTTCCGCTCATGCCTCCACCTCTCGATCAGCCCCGAATGTCGTATCACGGCCTGGAGGGTCATGAAAACAGAAAAGGTGTGAGTGGACAAAAATAATATCATTTGAAAATATATTTCAAATAGACAATCATTTACTCTCCATTTTATCAAACCATGCATGCATAGGGAAAAACATATGAACAACAATTACCGGCTTTCCAGCCAAATCACATAACAGTATCAAATCCCGGCTCTCAAGCCAAAACATATGAAACATAATTACCTGGTCACAAAGAGCAAAAACCCGTACTCAATACCAGTAAACAATCAATATCAACATCAAACAGCACTACTCACAAGTGCACAATCAATTAATTAATCCGTACTATTCACAAGTGCACAAACAATCACACAGTCACATCCGTACTACGCGTAGGCCAACCTCGGGAATTGCACTCAGGCACCATCCGAGTCATATCAGTCATGTTTGGGAACTACACACGCACCATCTAGATGTACCACATACTCGGGAATTGCACTCACGCAACATCTGAGTCACGTCTAGGAACTGCACTCGTACCATCCAGAACATGGTCCAGTATCCACAATCACAAACACAATCCATACCAAAATCACATATTAATCATATCCATGACTTCAAACAAAGTCAAAAGCATTCCTAATAGGGTCTCAAGCCCAAATTCCATTTACACGTAAATCCGTAAAATCACATTGAAAACATTAAAATAATCCAGAAATCGTCCTTGACTCACCAACTAAGTCAAAATACCCTTTTTTGACACAATTTTGACTTCGGGCCTAGCCCAAAACATCATTTGCACATTTCTCGTAAAACGTGCCAAAAAGACTGATTAAAATAATCATTAAATCACAAATAATCATGCCAAATCATCATGACATCATTGCAATTCAAATCATGCAATCAATCATGTAAAACATTTAACTATGCATGCATAATAGTTTATAAAACAAACGTCCACTCACACACCGTCCAAACCGCTCGCTTTCCGAGCTGCACACGTATCCGTAATTTTCGGTACCTTCCAGGAATCGTGAATCCTGTCCAAATCATCATGATAGGTCACTAATGACTCAATCAATATCATATGAATTTCCCATAATTTTCTGGGAATTAAAGATTAATTTAAAACATAACATAAACCTTCGGACCCTCGAAACACTATTGAGACGATGTCCGATTGACTCGAAACCAACGTCAAAATGTTCGTTATATCGATTACATGAAAAAGTATGTTGAACACTTCCCTAGAAGGTCAACCACGCGCCCACACGCGTCGATTACATGGGCTGTGCGTGAACTCACGCGCCAATGAACAATACCATTACTGTTCATCGTCCCAACCCGAATGCCTGGTAAACGGGTCTGCAACCCGCGGTGCAACCAGATTCGTTCTCAGTCAATTCGACCCCAATTTCTTCGTTTCTTTCACTGGTTTTCATCTATTCAATCCTAATTAGGGATCTGTCTTCTTACTTTCACGAATTAACATCATGAACGGGTCGATTTCCAGGTCGATACCCGGTTGGTTATAAGTCCAATTGTCTCCAATTTGAGTTCAATTCGAGAATCTAATCAACCAGAAAGTGTCTTAAGATCATTATAAACATGAATTCGAAACCAATTTCAAGATTTCTTACCTCCAATTACTTGAACTCAACCCCCACAATTCGAAGATGTCGCAAGGTGTGTTCTTAGTGTTTGTTCATCAATTTCCTTCGAATTCAATGGTAGTTCAACTCGTTCCTTCCTCCAGAAGCTTAATTCAAGCTGATTTTGTCCGATTAACGTCTCAAACTCAAATTTCGATTCTCAATTTTACAAACACCTTCTCGGGTTCTTGGGGTGTTTTCCAGTTCTCTTCTCTCCCCTCTCCTTTCTTTCCTTTCACGAATTCACCCTCTCAAATAAGCTCAGGTTCTCAGATTCATGGTTCAGGTTCTCGTTGTTATTCTGAAATCAAGTCCCATTGTTCTTTTTTGGTTGAGGGAAGAACACACACACACACACACACACACACACACACACACACACACACACACACACACACACACACACACACACACACACACACACACACACACACACACACACACACACACACACACACACACACACACACACACACACACACACACACACACACACACACACACACACACACACACACACACACACACACACACACACACACACACACACACACACACACTTGTTCTCTGTTTTTTGTTTTCATTTTTATTCCTTTAAATTGTGGATTAATATGAATTGGATAGACAACCCGTGGCAATCTCAGCCACTAAGCATCAAATTGAGGTGACATGTGTCACTGGCGGGTGGCATGAGTCATTGATGGGTGATTCATCAAATATCCCAGCCAAATTACCATTTTACCCTTCTATACACAAATGACCAAAATGCCCCTAGCATTCCTCAATCCATAACTTTTTCATCCGGACTCCGATTGATGCATGTCGTATGTCTACGGATTCAGCGTCCCGAGACCTATCCAACGGTCCTTCTGGAAAGTCAAAACAAGGTCCCGATCAAAAAGTCAACTTTCGGCCCTTATAACTAGGGGCAAAATTGTCATTTCCTTCCAATTTTCCCATTTTTCCTTTTTCGAATTTCTGGGTCGTCACAAAATCCCCCCAGGATTAACGAGGGATGCTCCTAATCACGTCTAACGTGGAGTGTTAGACCAAGGAAAATTTGAACATTTAGCCCGAATGCTTCTAGAGTACGCTAGGATCCGGAGGAGGTATGTGATATCTTGGTCTCTACTACAGTCCGCACTATATTCAACCTGAAGGGCATTGAAAACAGAAAGACTGTGAGTGGACAAAAAGTAATAAGTTTATAAAACACATTTTATAAAGACCTTTATGCCCTTTACTAAAAAGCATGCATGCATAGTAAAACAATTTCTCAAACCACATATGTTTAAACAACCATAATCATACAGGCCCCTTCCCGAAAACCATTTATAGAAATTTGTAACATAGTAAACATATGTGGGAACTCAGCCCAAATCCATTTATCAACCATAAACACAATTTCGCAAAACCAAGAAATCATGTTTTTCATAAATATCATATAACCAATCCTGTCACGGTATCTAGAGCTACGTGCGTGCTACCCGGGGGTCTCAAAGCCCAAGTCTCCCTAGGGTCCACCCAAGTCGATGTCCGTAGATCAATGACCCTCCCTGGGGGTATAATCCATAGCCTTTCTGAGAGTAAGGAACCCAACGAGGGCGACTCCACTCAGTCAGTGCTCCGTGACTACTCCGGGGTTCACCCAGGCCAACGACTCTCCCCGGAGGAGACAATTCTTATATAAAAGATGGTATACAAAAAACCTTTTGAAATCATTCTTAAAACCTTTCAAGGGTTCATGCCCAATCCCCATAAACCGTCATGAACAATAAAAACCTTTCAAGGGTTTATGCCGGTCCCCATAAACCGTCATGAACAAAAAATCCATTTATGGGTCCCCGACCCGAAATCACAATCTTAAAACATAACTGGGTCCTAAGCTCGAATCCACATACAAACTGGGCCTCTGGCCCGAATCGTAAACCAACTGGGCCTCGTGCCCGATTTCATAAACTAAATAGGCCTCGTGCCCGATTTCGTTAACCAAATAGGCCCTGTACCCGATTTCATAACTAACTAGGCCTCATGCCTCATACGTAAGTCAACTGGGCCTCGAGCCCGATACGCAAACCAACTGGGCCTCCTGCCCGATACCTTGTTAAATAAAATGGATATCAAGTCCGAGAGTTCGTAAATCAAATTGGTCTCGCGCCCGAATCTATATTTCCAAATCCGAAATCAATTCAAGAACCAATTGGGCCTCTGGCCCGAGAACGTAACTAAATGGATTTTGAGTCCGAGGGTTTCCAAAAAAAATGGGTCTCAAACCCGAGTTTACCTTTTCAAATCCAAAACCATTTCATGAAATCATTTCCAAAACTATAAGCCCAGTGAATCAGTACAAAACAGTAAACCTCGATTTACGTGCAAGCACGTAAATCGCCTCGAAATGCGTGAAATCACATAAATCACAATTATCCAAATCATCATCATAGAATCATATCTATAAACCATATAAAACATTTATGCATGTATCATAGTTTAGAAATCAAGGTCCACTCACAGACCGTCCTAAGCTGCCACCTCGATTTGCGTGCCATACGGCTCTCCCGGGTCAAACATCGTCACCGGTACCTCCAAACCTGTCCAAATCGTAATAGAGGGTTCTAACTATCTTATTAACCTCTCATTGAAGCCCCGTAATTTTTTCGAATTTTTAACTATTTTTAAAGTCGATCCTAAACCTTTAGATGTCCCGAACATTATCGAAATGGTGTCCGATCGACACGAAACCAGTCTCAAAATGTTCGTTACATCGAATAGATTAAAAGGCATGTTGAAGTCATCCTCATCAGACTCCCCACGCACCCTCACGCGCCACCCAAAGGGGATGCGCGTGAAAGCCACGCGCCCAACACTGTTCATCCCTAACCTCTATCGAATCGTTCCTTTGGTTTTGAACCGGGCCAGACCGGTCTGGACCAGCGCGACCGGTTCACAGTCCAATCCTACTCATTTTCGATCCAATTCAGTCCATTTTCATTCTAAACTCTCTCTAATCTCATTTCCTATTTTGCTACCATTTAAAATCATGAAAAATGCTCAAGAATCTCACCTTCCATGATTAAACCAAAAGCTTGATCTTCAAGCTCGATTTCTCGACTTCCTAGCCACCCATTTCCTTCCAAATTGATCCTCCTCAAGTTGCCTTGGTCCCTAGGTCATAATAGAATTAAAAGGAACTCAAAATCACGATTAAAACTCAACCTTTGATTTTTGAATATAAAGAGGGTTCTCGGGTTTTTGTTCGACTCACCCCCGCCGTGAGCCGTCGTCCTCGCCACTCCCAGCCTCCCATTAATCCTCCCACACACGTATGGATGCATGTAGAGTGACGGTGTGATGTGGTGTGTGTGTTTGCTTAAATGGAGATGGAAAATGGAGGAAGGGTGCTCGGGTTTGGGTTATTTGAAGAAACAGAGAAGAGATGATAATCAGGTGAAAGGGAAGAGGAAATGGACGGTGGAGATTGCGAGGCTAGATGAGATGAAGGGTGGAGATGGAAGGTGGGTGAGGTTTAATTATAAAATAATAATAATAATAATAATATTTAATTAGTATAGATCCACTTTTTAGGGAATTGACCAATGGGATGAGTGACACTTGTCACTCATCCATGGGTCCCACTAAAATATTTGCCCAATCAGATATTGCCACCTCATCGTCACATCGATATATGTGCATAGTGCAATCGAACTTCCGTGACCCATAACTTTCCAGTTCGAAATCCGATTTCGGCGTACCGTCTGTCTATGGATTCGTATCGACCCAATCTATGTAACAGTCCTCGGCCCTCGGCCCTTGAACCTCCCAGGTCAAAAGTCAACTATTTACCCCTTTTAACCAAATTACCAAATTACCCATGAACTTCCGAATGTCATAACTTCTTCTTTGAATGTCGGAATTGGACGTCCCATCTGTCTATGAACTCGTGACGTCCCGAACTATGTCACAGTCATAACCCAAAGTCCATTTGACTGCCTGAACAAAAAGTCAACGTTTCGCCCATTCCAAGGGCAAAATCGTCATTTCGCACCGTCCGTCCGAAAGTACCCCACTAATTACCGATTAACCTACTAATTCTTGATTAGTCACTAATTTAATCCTGGAATTCGGGACGGGTCATTACAAAGTTTGAAGTAAATATAAATCACCAAACATTCCAAATTTTTTATAAAACAAATATCCATAAAAAAGGCACAAGCGCAGATCATATCCATATTTTTTCGAGGTCTCAATCCTCGTCATGTCCAATGGCAGTCTGACATGATACTCTTCATAACTTATGCTGATGCACGACAAGTGCGGGACCAATGATCTCATTCGCCACATTTTCAGCCCACCGGTAATAGTTTCTTCCAGAAACTTTCAATGCATGAAAATCAAGCTTGTTGAGATGTGCCATACTTTACAAAGGAGTAAATAATAACATTAGTGCTTTGGGAAAACTCATACATAAACAACTAGTGGGAACTACATGTTCTATAATTTGGTATGATAAAATGGAATTAGCATGTAAAAACTACTAGTTTTGCCATGTATGGTGAATTTCTAAAGGAAATTTCGGATTCTTTTAGTGTTAGTTTGTTTATGAACTTTTGGTTCATTTAAATACATACATTTCTTAAATAACAATTAAGTAACTAAATGACACAATTGAACAATTTAAGCAATGTAAATAATACTATATAACATGTATAAATGTTTAAAATAAAAACTTCCATCTTCTGATTTAAATGTATAATGTGATGCTTTAAATATTGGTGTTCATGCTTCAAGACCCCAAGGGTATAAGGAAATGATTTTTTTTTTAAGTCCGCCGTCGAATTGAGCTTTCAAGCCGAGCCACGAGGCAGGTAGTGAGCCGAGCTGCACAATTCGAGCCGCACCAGCCAACTGCAGCCTTAGCCAAGCTGGTGCGCTGGGTTGGGCTTACTGGCTTTCTGGGCTTGGGCTTAGCAACGCTTGCACGCAGCCCAGCCTTATGGGCTTTCATTGTAAGTTTCATGGGCTTGTGCGCTTGGTATGTTGATTTTTGGGCCTCAGTCTTCAAGTCTGATTTGGGCGTTTTTTAAAACTGAGCTAGGCTCCCAATCTGATGGGTCTGCTAGACTCTGCAACTGTTGGGCTTTGGTATTCTGGATCACGGGTTGGGTTGGTCTACTATTAGGAAGGTATTTTCTATTTTGCACCAAAAATTAGGAAGGTAACTAGGTAAGTATGGATGGTAGTTGGATCAAATGAGTAGTTTGCAAACTTGCATTACAATCAATGTGTCATTGTAAAACTAGGATAAACTGTCAAACTTCAACCCACAATGAAATTGAAAATGTAAAGAAATTGACTTCTACAAAACCAAATGTTTAATCTGCAGGCACGATTAAGAAAAAATGTTCGTGTTCAATATATGTTCCTAGTGTAGTAACTTTGTTGAAGGAGTAAATATATTTTTAAAAATAATTTACACAGCTCTTAACTAGCCATCAATATATGTTTCTAGTGTAGTAATTTTGTTGAAGGAGAATATTTATTTTTTTAAAATAATTTACACAGCTCTTAAATAGCCAAGTGGCAACAATAATTTGTAGCATATGAGAATTGACAAAATGACAAGGTGACATAAGTGGCGGTGTTATTAACAAAGAAAACAAAAAAGGAAAACAAAAAGAAGAACAAAGAAAATGAGAAGGAAAAAAGAAAAACCACATACGGCTGGTGCAAATGTCACAAAGAAGACTACCGAAAACTTCAATCCAAAGCAGATCCCACACTTTCCAGATAATCTTGAAATCAAAGCTAAATCCTTTATTGTGACTTGTGAGAGCAACCAAACCAACTCAACCATAAAGCAATCACATTCCCCTCCCAACTATCCAACCAAGAAAATATAAAAAGAGCGGCAGAAAGAAGGAAAAAAAAAATTCAAAAACACCTGGCTTCAAAAGTTTTGCCGCATTTTGATCCTACTCTGCTCAAAACCCAAATGGGTTTTTGGCTCAGAATCAAAATCGTTGATTGAAGAGAAAAAAGCAAAAAAGGCGAAATTTTTATGGCGAGAGACCAAATTGCCGAGGCAGATGACAGCTTAGAGATAAAGGTGGTCCGTCCACGGCCGAACGATAGCGTTTTGAACCCAGCGGACCCAGCTTCGAAGACGACGCGAAGACTGTCGTTCAAGGATCCGTTCAAGAGGTGGGTCTCATGGCTGGTTCCGTCCATTGTGGTAGTCAACATTATCGTTTTCATGGTCACCATGTTCGTGAACAATTGCCCTGAGAGTTCGGACGCTTGCATTGGTCGGTTCCTTGGCCGCCTCTCTTTTGAGCCCTTTAAAGAAAACCCACTTCTGGGGCCATCTTCATCCACGTAAAGATTCACTCTTTTATTTTTTATTTATTTTTTATTAATCTCATGTTTGAATTTTTGCATATATTGGTATTTTCAGTTTGGAATAAAAAATGTGTGTTTGCATGTCGAAACTTTGAGAATTTTACCTGTCAACGCGGTAAGCTGAAGTGTTGTGTATTAGGTGAAATTATGATGGGGAAGCTTTGTTAATTGTATTATGTTATTACAACTTCTTGGCAAAATTTTTGACTGAGAGACTTGCAATTTTGAATTTAATAGATAAATTGTACGTAAAAAGCTTTCGATTCGTAGCTTGAATGGTGAAATTAGGAAATTTTTGAATAATTAATTCAAATTGAAATAGCCGGGCTGGTGCTGTTGATGGTTTTATATGTTTAGTGGTTGATGTCTGTTTAATGTTGTTAAGCTTATTTTCTTCTGATGTCGGCATATAACAAATAATTGAACAAAGTAAAAGGTGCTAGAAAGGCTTCAAGTAGTGACCTACCTGGATTAGTTTGATTGTTGAGTTAACCAAAATGTCAATTGTTGACAGAGTGAAAGTTTTAGATTATTGTATTTTTCAACAACTTAGCTTCAAAACGTTCATCCGTCTTTCCCTAAGCTGTGAGGGAAATGGCAGAATGATTATCATTTCTCAGTCTCTCTTGTAAGAGGAGTATGCTTTCTTCAAGGATTTGTGCGTGATTTGTCTTAAGCTGTTTAATATGCTCATTCCAATATGCATCATCCAAAGTCTATACTTGCTCATTCTGTTTTGAAGTAAGAGCTATAGATATGGCCCATAAGGGTCAACAGGTCTGTCTTGTATCCATTAGAGAATCGTGCATATCTAACTTCTTTCCCTTGCATTTTCTTCTGTCAGGTTAATAAAGATGGGTGCTCTAGATGTACAAAGAATGGTTCATAAGCACCAAGCATGGCGGCTGATTTCATGTATGTGGTTACATGCTGGAGTTTTCCATGTTCTGGCTAATATGCTGAGTCTTATATTCATTGGAATTCGGCTTGAGCAAGAATTTGGATTTGGTAATGCATCCGTCTTTTCTGCTTCATGTCTGTTATCATGCATACATTCACAAGGGTTTCTAGAAAAATAGAAAGCGCAAAACAAAATTTCTATTAAAAAGAGTAAAACCTGTAAAAATTAGTTACAAAGTCAAAAACTTTTTTACAACCAGAAGACAAACACTCTTTGTATGTCTTTAGCAACCTTGAGATTAATATGTAGAGGAGTTCTATGTCTATGCATGAATTTATTGAATTGTAATCCTCGAGTACTGGTCATGTGGTTCTGGTTGCAATAAAACTTACACCAGTGTTGACATGCTTGCAAGGAAATAAGAGGAAGTTTATTCAGCAATGCGCAAAGAAGAGAGTTGATACGCCTAAGATGGGGTTAAGGAAAAACTCTTTAAAAACAGTGGTTTTTCAGGCTGTTCAAACTTAAGTTTAGATATTCCATTTTACAGAATAAATTGTTGAAATTAAACTGACAGTTTTTAAGTGTTTCTATCATTATATCAGGACGTTGAATGCTTAAGTATCCTGTACCCATAGTGCCTCAATATTTCAAACTGTTGAATAGTTGAAAGAAGTAAAAGTGAAGAGGGACAATCATATACATTATATATATTTGTATTAATGAACATTTTCTTTAACTTTTCGTTTTGAAATGCAATTCTTTTCTGACATATTCTTCTACAGTTCGAATCGGTTTGCTCTATGTCCTGTCTGGTTTTGGTGGCAGTTTGCTTTCAGCTCTTTTTATTCAATATGGTATTTCTGTTGGTGCTTCTGGCGCACTATTTGGTTTACTAGGAAGCATGCTTTCAGAGCTCATAGCAAATTGGACAATGTATGCAAACAAGGTGAAAAAAAAGAGAGGTTACTCTATGTTCACGATGCACCTCAGTATATGCCCCTCTACCCATTCGTCTTACAGGTTCATATTTTGTGTGCAGTTAGCAGCATTGGTTACTCTTCTTTTGATCGTCATAGTAAATTTATTGTTGGGAGTTCTCCCACATGTGGACAACTTTGCTCATATTGGAGGATTTGTTTCCGGATTTCTTCTTGGATTTGTGTTTTTGGTCCGCCCCCAGTTTAAATGGCTTATCCAAAGGAATGCCCCCCCTGGGCATGTTACAAGTCCAGTTAAATCTAAACACAAGCCTTATCAATATGTATTCTGGATTCTCTCTATGATACTATTGATTGTTGGGTAAGCTCCTCTTCGATCCCTGAAATTAAGTTATTTGACTTCATATACCTAATTGATTACCCGCTTGAGAATTTTAAAGGCATACTTGAGGATTGTGTATTTATGATCAAATTTGGGTACTTGATTTTGTCCAGATAAGTAGTAGATATTGTATGTCTCGTAATCTGTCTTCACCACTGTCATGGTGGACAATCTTTAGATCTGCTTGTTTGTGATCAGAATGGTTTGAAGAAGTCAATTGTGTTATTGCACTCTGTGCGCAATACTACTTGGTCAGTTTGGTGATATAACTATATAATAGCATGTTCCTCTTATTTGTTGTTCTGTTATTAAAATGGAAATTCATTTTCCTATTATGTGGGTAGCATCAGTGAATGCAGCATTCTCTGACAGAAGTCTTATGTTTTTCACAGTAATACTCTTGGCCTGATTATTCTCTTTCGAGGGGTTGATCTGAATAAGTACTGTTCCTGGTGCCATTATTTGAGCTGTGTCCCTACCTCAAAATGGAGTTGCAAGTCACAACAAGTTTATTGTCTGGTAATTCATGTTTATCTTCTTTTTGTGCGCTTATTACCTTCCAACTTGGTATTTAATAGATAGACGTACTTGCTTGTTAATGTCATCTGCCAATATGGTGGTAAAATCTTATAGTTTCCATATCTGTTCTAAGCTAATGCTTGTGAGAACTTAATTACGATATGAACTCACAAAATTCTTAGTGCTCTTGTGTCTGTTTCACGAAAACCATGATGAGATATGTCGGCTGCATGTAGCTAAACTGCATCTCTCAATTGGACTTTTTGCTCTCTCCCATCATCCATTATGTGTTCTTAAATTGCTTTATGAATTGACAATCAGGGCATATCGGAGAGTGGGAAATTATTTATACACTATGCCTGGTTAGTACTGTAGACTTGGTTTTGTACTGATAAGTTGTTCTCTATATGCATGTATGACTTGCAGTCGAGCGAGTGGGGGAATCAACTGAACTTGACGTGTGTAAGCAACGGGAGAAATGAAACTTATTTATTACCAGATGCCAACCCCTCCCGGGCTCAGCAGCTATGTACCAACCTTTGTAGTTGATATACATGTACATATGCAAGAGATGATAGAATATTGATAGATATAATTCATTCTTATATCTGTAGAAAGTATTCTTTATTCTTTTTTCTCTGGTAACAATATTCTTGTGTATTCACCAAGCAATGGTGTAGTACTACCATTACTCTTTTCATTCTTTTATTGCCTCTTTACTCTTGTTTTACCAGTTGAAAGAGAATTGTAGGATACAACTGCCTGTTATACTTTCCTTTCTTTTTCACCTGCGGCAGAACATTGAAGATGAAAAAAGAAAACTAATGTAAAACCTTATTTAGTTTCTTCCACTCAGCTCTTGTGAATTGGGGGTGGGCTATGCCACTCAGCTCATCATGCATAGCTGACCTTTCAAGAGATACCCTTTGTACATATTGATTTCTTGTACTGCTTTCAGTGATTTTGGATTATACATCATTTGTGTGGTTAGTGGAAGAACAGAGTGCAAGTTAAAAGACCATGGCAGCAGCACGGTTATAGGCAGCAGCACTGTTACCTCTAGCAGAAGTTGACATTGGTGGTAGTGGAAGATATTGGAGTCTTGGAATTACTGACTACCAAGTACCAATAACAGAGGTTGACGTGGTACTGGAAGCAAGTGAAGTTCCTTTTGGACCGCAAAACATCGAAAATGGTGGTAGCTTACTTGGTTGCTTAATTCCTTCTGATATTTGAAGTTTCAAGTGAGTGCTACAGGTTCTTCCTATCCTATCTATCTTTAATTCATTTTTCATGCCTCAAATGGAACTTATCAGTTCACAACCCATCAATGCATCAATCGCGATAAAAAAAAAATCAAGGACTACTTGAGTTTGATATTCACAATTTGACTAGAGTGTTTGGTTGAGTCCCAAAGAGATTGAAAGGATATCAGAGATTTAAAGATATTTCGTTGAACATTTTGCAGAACTTTCTTTTGGTACTGGATTGCATGTTGCTTTGCCTAAATTATTATTTATATACTGTAGTTTATTTGTTAGTACTGCAAATTAGTTAGCTACTGATAAAGTGTTCTGTGCACGCACAAATATTGCAGTAAAAAATGAACAACTATTTTTACGAGGTGAGTATTCTTATTATTATTGAAGTGTGGAGATCAGTTGCCAGGGCCCAGGGTGACGGCATGGCCTCAGCTTTGCTTTCGATGGATATATTTCTTTAGGTTTTCATTATATTGATAGTGTATCTAGATTTGCCGTGGATGCTATGTCAGCTTGTTGGATCTTTCTGGAGTCAACGTTTTGCTACCATTATTGGGATTTCAGTAGATTGCATTGACTTCTTATTCTGTTTTTTAAAATAGAATTATTGGAGTTAATAATGGCATTTGTGTGGCTAAGTGTGAAGTTCACCCAGCTTAACTGTGTTCAAAGGCAGCCGCTAGCAGCACCGTACCGGCCCCAAAGAAGAAGTAGACGTTGTCGTGCAAATGGTGTAACTAAACACCAATGGTAATGTCTAATCTATAAATTTGCTCTTCATGCCTCCAATGGTACTTAACAATCTCTCTCTTTCTCTCACATATAAAATGGGGGTTTCGTTTATGACATTTGTGTTAATAAACTTAATTGGTTATGAAGTATTTTCCGTCTGCTGTTTGAGCTCCATGAAGATGGGGCTGGCAGGGAACGAGACTGATATGTTGGCATTGCTAGCCATCAAAGCTCAAATAAAGCATGATTCCCATAATGTAACCAGCTCCTGGAATGAATCCATTCACTTCTGCATGTGGGAAGGCGACACCTGCAGTTGATGACATCACTAAAGGGTCACAAAGTTGGAAGTACGATCTCAAATGCTAGCAGGGTCCCTTTCTCCTCACAGAGGAAATCTGAGTTTCCTAAGGGAACTACGGTTACAAAACAACAGCTTGGGTCATGAAATCCCTCCACAAATGGGGTATTTGCGCAAATTGAAGGTACTATTTCTCCACAATAACTCCTTTACTGGCTCAATTCCACATAATATATCTCATTGCTTTGACCTCGTCAATATGGATTTCGGTTACAACGAGCTGGTGGGTAAAATCCCTTCTGAAATTGGCTCATTGTCAAAGCATAAAGTACTTGTTTTACAACGTAATAGTTTAGTGGGAAAAATCCCTCCTTCATTAGGGAACCTTTCATCTCTCAAGGGACTTGCAGCTTCTAATAACAAGTTATTGGGAAGGATCCCTAGCTCAATAAGCCAATTGAAAAACTAAAGATTCTTGTCATTGGGCTCAAATAACTTCTCTGGTACTGTCCCTCCATCTGTAACTTCTCTGCTCTCGATATGTTTTCCATATATGCCAACCATATTGAAGGGAGTATTCCTTCAGACATTGGCAAAACTCTTCCTAATCTCAAAGCACTTGCCCTTGCCCGTAATCAACTTACCGGGTCCATTCCTTCCTCAATATCCAATTCCACAAGTCTAGAGGAATTTCATGTTGCAAATAACATGCTAACCGGACAAGTCCCAAATTTGCAAAAGCTTGATAGCCTCTTATTGTTGAACCTTAATACTAATAATCTTGTAAGTGGCAAATACGGTGATGACTTGCGTTTTCTCTCAGACTTAACCAATGCCACATCCTTAAGGGAATTGATTTTTGGCTGTAACAATTTTGGAGGCACTCTGCCCACATCAATTTCCAATCTCTCAACCAAGCTTGAATCACTTTGGTGTGGTAGAAACCAAATACATGGGAGCATCTCTGCTGGGATAGGGAACCTTGTCAATCTGAAATCGTTGTACATGGCGGATAACATATTCACAGGTAGTATCCCCAATAGCATTGGAATGCTTATGAAGCTTCGGAGGTTAGACCTTTCCAATAGCGGATTACCAGGGAGCATCCCGTAATTTCTAGGAAACTTATCCAAGTTATACACACTTGCATTGCAAGGAAATAATCTTCAAGGCAACATCCCTTCAAGCGTAGGGGAATGCTGCATGCTGCAAGCATTGCATGTTTCTTTTAATAACCTTAGTGGCAAGATACCCAAACCAATTTTTGGTCTCCCATCCTGTCAATTTGTTTGGGCTTGTCTTATAACCGCTTTACAGGTTCCCTTCCCTGGGCGGTTGGGAATTTGAATGGTCTAGGCGAATTGTACATTTCTGATAACATGTTATCAGGTGAGCTTCCCAGTAGCCTGGGTGGTTGTAAGAGTTTAGAAGTCCTATACTTGCAAGGTAACTTCTTTAGTGGTCCAATTCCTTCCTCTATGAGTTCGTTGAGAGGGATTCAAGATTTAGACCTTTCCCGCAACAATTTGTCAGGTGAAATTCCAAAATTTTTAGAGACCTTTGGTTTGTTGGAGAATCCGACTCTATCGTTGAATGGTTTTTGGCAAGCATTGAAATATCGATATCGACGGATATGTTACTAGTCAAATTTACGGATATCTCGTCCCAAATATCGATATCGTTTACGGTAAACAAAAATGACGGAAATTCGGTCTTAAAGTTGGAAATTTGGAATGAAATTTTGGGAAAAACTTAAGTATCCAATAATTGTTATATTTGACTAATAAAAATGATAAAATAACTTTGCTATAATAAATATATGATAAATAATACGATACAATAGAATTCTGCCGATAACTAATAATATAAAATTTTAAACATAAACATAAATTGAAGTGAACTATTATAATTGAATGTTAATATAGTTAAAATATAAAAATAAGCATATAATAGAGTTTACATTTACATAATAATTTAGAAAATAAGGGATATTTGTATTTACATAATAATTTAAAAAATTGGACATTAATTAGTGAAAATTGGACGTAAAACGAATTCTTATTAATCGTATGCTCATCTTATATTTTTCTAAAATTCATTAATATTCAAATTAACCATTCAAATAAGTTTCTTTAATTCAACATAATTTACTTGAATTGAATTCAACATAATTTGTTTTAATTCAACATAATTTGTTTCAAATTAACCATCTCTACTCTACGAAATCCTACCATTCAATATAATTTGCTTAAAAAATTCATTAATATTTAAATTAACCTTATATTTATATTCCCAATTTTTTTAATATCAAATACTAAATATTTCATGTTGGACAGACAGCCATCGGATGCCGCCACACGCCGGTGATAGCGTCTGCATGTGGTGGCCACACGCCTGCATAGTAGTTGTCCCCTACCTCGAGGCGGGTCTGCTATTCGAGTTTTGGACCCGGCGACATAACCCGACTGGTTTAAGGTAATTTTACGTCCGATTTTCATTCAATTTAGGCCGATCTCGATGATTTTAAGTAAATAATGAGATCTATCTCCTTAAAATAAGAAAAAAAATCGAAATTTCGTGAGATATCTTTCCCCTCCTCTTAGCTACTGGTGGCTGGAAAACTCAATATATCGAGCGATATATCAGCGAAATCGGCGATATTTTCATCACTGGTTTTTTGGGAGAGGTACCCACCAAAGGTGTTTTCAGAAACGCAAGTGCAATTTCAATCCATGGAAACTCTAGGCTGTGCGGAAGTATTGCAAATGTGGAACTGCCTAACTGCCACAAGTCCAAGAGAGGAGGATCATCTGGCCGCTTGAAATTGATTATCCCTCTAGTAGCCGGGTTTGCTATTTTTGGAGTAGCTGTGGCGTTGCTGTCTTATTACTTTCTTCTTTCGCCAATAAAGAAAAAAAAAGAAATTTCGTTGAACCTTTTGGGGAACTTTGTTTTGAGACCGTCATATGCTACTCTCTACTAAGCTACTGATGGGTTCTCTTCAGATAATTTTATTGGAGGAGGTAGTTTTGGGTCGGTGTACAAAGGGGTTCTTGATGGTGACGATGGTAGAGCAGAACTTGTTGCCGTCAAGGTGTTTAACCTGTCACGCCAGGGAGCTGCTAAGAGTTTCATAGCTGAGTGTGAGGCATTGAGAAATATCAAGCATCAAAATTTGTCAAGATTATAACTGCATGCTCAAGTATTGATTTTCTTGGAAATGGTTTCAAGGCTTTGGTTTATGTGTTCATGTCAAATGGAAGCCTTGAGGAGTGGCTACATCCAACTATTGGAATTCAGAGTTTAGATCTTCCTCAGAGGCTAGATATTGCCATTGGTGTTGCTTGTGCATTGGATTATCTTCATAACCACTGTGAAACACCATAGTACATTGTGATCTCAAGCCAAGCAATATTCTGTTGGACAATGAGTTGACTGGTCATGTATCCGACTTTGGATTAGCAAGATTTCTCTCTAAATTATCTATTAATGTGTCAGAAAGCTATCGGGCAAGTTCCATTGGTCTAAAAGGAACAGTTGGCTATGCGGCTCCAGGTATTCACAATTTCCTTTTTCCTTTTTGTTTTATATTTACACGCCCATCCTAAGCTATTCAATTTGTTTACAATTGTACTGATAATCTGCAATGCTTGTGCTGTAGAGTATGGCATGGGAAGTGAGGTCTCAACCTATGGAGATGTCTACAGCTTTGGTATTCTCTTGTTGGAG
Source organism: Prinsepia uniflora (assembly GCA_032719365.1). Lineage (NCBI taxonomy): Eukaryota > Viridiplantae > Streptophyta > Magnoliopsida > Rosales > Rosaceae > Prinsepia > Prinsepia uniflora. Next base: position 99,257 of record JAVSMK010000018.1, read on the forward strand.
ATGTTTAGAGGGAAGAAACCCACCGACGACATGTTCATTGGAGGATTGAGTGTTCATAGTTTTGTGGAGATGGCTTTACCTGCTCGTGTTACTGAGGTTGCTGATTCATTACTTCTTCCGCTAGGTAGAAATGACCCGAGCACCAGCAGCATTACCAACCAATATAGCGAAAGAGCTCAAAAAATCATTGAGTGTTTGAGTTTGATATTTAAACTTGGAGTTGCATGTTCTGCTGAATCACCAAGAGATCGAAAGGATATGAGTGATGTTGCATCTGAATTGCATTCAATTAGGTGTCTGCTTCTTGGATAGACTTTTTCTTTAGTATTGTGATTTTTCGGCCAACTATGTTGAGTATCTCAAGAGGAGAATAATTGGGTCGAGGCCTCCAGTTCAGGCTTCGGTCTTTGTTCTTTTCTAATCTGTTTCATTTTCATTTTCATTTTCATTTTCATTTGATGGCTGCTGTACGGTCTTATTATATGAGATGCATTGCTGGTGTGTTTGAGCTTTGAGCTCTGTAATAATATTAATAAAAAGAAAAGGACCAGTACAGAATTTAATATGAATACATTTGTTGAGAATTGTTGGTGAATTCCAGTTTGTTGTTTGGCAAAACTGCATTGTGGCCATTAAATTTAATGTGTTTTTGGATAAACAATAGGGCGTTGGAACAAGTTATTTTTGTACTTGGTTAGTTTACATAGCGTAGATACACATATTCGATATTATTGGTATTGTTTTCATTCTTCCACTTCCTCTGTAATCTTATTTTTTTCACAGTTAAGTATTCTTAAATATTATTGAAGTGTGGATATATATGAGTTTCCAGGGTGGCGGCGTGGCCTCAGGTTTTTTTTTTTTTTTTTTTTTTTTTTTTTTTTTCAGTAATATTCTTTAGGTGTCTCTAGCTTTGCCGTGGATGCTAAGTCAGCTAGCTTGTTGGATCTCTGGAGTCAACATTTTGCTACCATTGTCCGGATTTCAATAGATTGCATTGACTTCTTATATATTTTGAAATTAAATTATTGGAGTTCATAATGGTATTCGTGTGGTTAAGTGTGAAGTTCCCCCAACTCAACACTGTTCAGTGGCAGCAGGTTACAACACCGTAGCAGCCCCAACGTAGAAGACGGTGTCGTGCAAATGCTGTGAGTACACACCAATGGTAATGTCTAATCTATAAATTTGCTCGGCATGCCTCAAGTGGAACTCAACAATCTCTCTCTCTCTCTCTCTCTCTCTCTCTCTCTCTCTCTCTCTCTCTTAAAATGGGGGTTACGTTGTTTGTAATGCAGTAAAGCAAGAACAAGAAAAAGAAAGAAAAAAAGAAATTTCATTGTGTTGTAAATTGTATAAAGTGATATGTCTATTTATATAAATGGGTACAAGAGGTAGATAGGTAATTGTACTTATATTAACCCTAATCATATATAAGTGGGTTAATTAGTCTTGTATGATACTCTCTCATTATTCAAGAAGAACATTTCTTTCTCTACCTCTTCTCTAATTCACTCCCTCCTAAATTTTTCACAACACGTTATTAGCACGATCGTCTCCAAATCGGTGATTGCTCAAGAGAAGGATAAATCCAATCAACACGATCGTCTTCAAATCGGTGATTGCTCAAGAGAAGAATAAATCCAACCAAGTAAGTTTTCTAAATCCAAATTTTTATTATTAAAATCCAATCCCTAGAAGCATGTAATTTCTAGGATTATTTGATTATTTTGATTTTTTTTATTAAATTCAAACCCAAGAATTCATGTTCATAAGAATTGTTTGGAATCAATAATTATGATGTTTGGAATCACATGAATTAATGATCATTGATACGTTCAATTGAATTATTTGACATAATCTTCATGATTTTTTGTTCCATATTTGCAATCACATGAATTAATGATCATTTATATGTTCAATTGAATTATTTGACATAATTTTCATGATTTTTCGTTTCATGTTTGTAATCACATGAATTAATGATCATTGATATGTTCAATTGAATTATTTGACATAATCTTCATGATTTTTCCGTTCCATGTTTGTTGAATTGATGATTCATCATGAGGTTGCAAACACCATGATTATTTGTTGAATTGATGGTTCATCATGAGGTTGCAAACACCATGATTATTTGTTGAATTGATGGTTCATCATGAAGTTGCAAACACCATGATTGAAGTTGCAAACACCATGATTATTTGTTGAATTGATGGTTCATCATGAGATTGCAAACACCATGATTATTTGTTGAATTGATGGTTCATCATAAGGTTGCAAACACTATGATTATTTGTTGAATTGATGGTTCATCATGAGGTTGTAAACACCACAATTAGTGGAAAATATAAAAGAAGCCTTGAGGGTCCATCCTTACTCACTTTGTGCCACAATTAGTGGAAAATATAAAAGAAGTCTTGAGGGTCCATCCTTCCTCGCTTTGTGCCACAATTAGTGGAAAATAGAAAAGAAACCTTAATGGTCCATCCTTCCTCACTTTGTGCCACAATTAATGGAAAATATAAAAGAAGCCTTGAATGTCCATCATTCCTCACTTTGTGCCACAATTAGTGGTAATATTTACATAGCTGCCTCACACAGTCGAACAGAGGGGGACAGCAGTTGGAAAAACCCATCATTGACTGACCCACTTCCATTATTTACTTGTTTGTTTGTTTATTTCATTATTTATATGTTATTTATAAATGTAAATAGACTACTTGTACATACAAGGAACTTGAAGTTTTCTTCATAGATATCCTGGATTATCATACCACGTTATAGAACCTGAAGTTCTCATTAGTTGCTTATGGATGTATTTTTTCCCAAAGAACTAATATTATTAATTCCTCTTTGTAAAGAATGGCACATCTCAACAAACTGGATTTTGACGCACTTGACGTTTCCGGAAGAAACTATTACTAGTGGACTGAAGATGTGAAACTTCATCTCACTGCCAAGAGAATCCAGTCAACCATCTAGGACGATAATGTGGCTTCTGAGCATCAGAAGGCGGACGCTATGATCCTCATTCAGAGGCATATGGATCGCGCACTGCAGCGTGAATACCTGGGTCAAGAGGACCCGGGAGCTTTGTGGGTTTCACTGGCTGATCATTTCGATCACCAGAAGGACATATTCTTGCCTGAAGCAAGACATGACTGTCATAACATTCGTTTCTAGGATTTTAAATCCGTAAACGAATATAATTCTGAGATATGCCGTATCTGGTCTTTTCTCAAGTATTGTGGGGAGGAGCTCACTGAAACCGACCTACTTGAGAAGACTTTCTTCACATTTGCTGCCTCGTATATTGTCCTGCAGCAACAATACAGAAAGCGGAAGTTTACTCGGTTCACGGAGTTGATCATTTCTTTGTTGCTCGCTGAAAAGAACAACATTTTGTTAATGAAGAATGATCAATCCCGACCTGTGGGTACTAGTGCAGTACCTTTTCCTGAAGCAAACACTGTTGCACCTAGCGAAGCCAACCGTAAGTGGAGAAACAGGGGTCGTGGTAGAGGTGGAGGACGTAATCGTCCAACACATGGTGCACACCCCTATGACCGGGTCCATGGTTACCTTGCCCCACGTGGCCGTGGTAATCGTGGTCTAGGCCCATGTGGTGGACATCCCTATGACTGAGCCCAAGATTACCATGCCCCACGTGGCCGTGGTAACTGTGGTATAGGTCCACGTGGTGGATATCACGCTCTTCCTGGTCCGCGTGCTCAAAATGAAAGAAACCCTGGTCTGGCCCGTAGCCACCAGAATCAAAACCCACCTGACATATGTTATAAATGTGGAGGTCGCGATCACTGGTCCCGCACTTGTCGTGCATCAGCCCAAGTTATTGCCCAGTACCATGCTAGTCGTGGTACTCGAGAGGCTAATTTTGCTGTTGGACCAGACCCCGCTGTTACCACCCTTGCCATTGCTGATTTCTAGACTACAGCTGGACATGACGAGGATTGAATTATTTACATAAACATGGATATGATCAGCGTTTGTGCCATTTTTTTACGGATATTGTTTTTTTTATTATTACTATTTATGGACATTGTTTGGTGATTTATATTTGTTTTGGACTTATTTTGTCATCTGCTCGAATATTATTTAATCTATTTATTCATTTTTAACAAATGTGATTGTTGATTACTTTAGTTATATTGATGGTTAGGCATGTCAAATGGTGAAGTTTGTTATCTAGCCAACAGTGCTACTACGCACAATATCCTTCGTGATAGGATATTTTTCACAAACTTAATACCTAACCACACCCCTATGACAACTATTTCTGACAAATCAAATTTGATTGAAGGCTCCGGAAGAGCCCAATTTATGTTGTCTAATGGTACTGTATTTATCATTGCTGAAGCCTTATACTCCCCATGTTCCAGCAGAACGTTATTGAGTTTTAAGGATATTCGAGCCAATAATTATCATGTTGAAACCACAAACGAACAGAATGTGGAATATCTTTGCATAACCTCCAACTTGTATGGTCTGAAGCGTACATTGGAGAAATTGGAATGCCTAAGGAGTGGACTCTACATGACCACTATTAGAACCATTGAAGCAAATATCATAGCTAGTTGGAAGCTACCTAACCCTAGCAACTACTTATTATGGCATGACCGATTGGGACACCTAGGTCAAGGTATGATGCGCCGTATCCTCAATACATCACACAGACATCCCCTTACAAATAAAGACCTTGTGTTTAGTGAAACACTATGCCAAGCTTGCTCAATGGGAAAATTGAACACTAGACCATCATATGTAAAGATCGATAAAGACTCTGTCCCTTTCTTGTACAGAATACAAGGGGATATTTGTGGACCCATCCAACCACTATGTGGACCATTTAAATATTTCATGGTTTTGGTTGATGCATCAACGAGGTGTTCCCATGTGACCCTATTGTCCACATGTAATGATGTGTTTGCTAAACTCCTTACCCAAATCATTAAATTAAGGGCCCACCATTCAGATTATCCTATAAAGTCAATCAGACTTGATAATGCCGATGAGTTTATATCGAAATCTTTTGAAGACTATTGCATGTCCCTTGGGATTGATGTTGAACATCCAGTTGCCCATGTTCACACCCAGAATGGTCTCGCAGAAGCATTCATTAAACGATTACAAATGATTGTACGAACCTTGGTTATGCGCACCAAGCTCTCAATTTCTGCGTGGGGCTATGCAATTTTGCATGCCGCTATGTTGGTCCGGTTGAGGCTCACTACCACCCAACCTTATTCCGTGTTATAGCTGGTAACTAGATATGAACCCAACGTTTCGCACTTACGCATTTTTGGGTGTGCAGTTTTCGTGCCAATTGCGCCGCCACAACGTACAAAAATGGGACCTCAACGCCAGAGGGGCATATATGTCGGCTATAAATCCCCCTCCATTCTACGCTATTTAGAGCCCTTGACAAGCGATCTCTTTACCGCTCGATTTGCGGATTGTCACTTCGATGAGACAGTCTTCCCGCCGTTAGGGGGAGATAAGAGCGTCAACGTTCCTGAAGAATGACGTGAATTGACGTGGAATATCTCCACTATGTCTCATCTCGATCCTCGAACCGCACAAAGTGAGAATGAAGTGCGGAGAATTCTAGATCTACATAGTGTAGCTAATAATATGCCAGATGCTTTCTTTAATCTAGCTAGAGTGACGAGATCACATATACCTGCTGCGAACGTGCCTACAAGGATAGATGTCCCCGTAGGACGCACCGTCCCAGATGGACGAAGTACGACCACGACGGCTAACCAGTCATATGTTCCTGCCCAGAAGCGAGGTAGACTAATAGGTTCGAAGGATTCTCATCCCCGGAAGAGGACAAATTTGGCACAATCTAATCCCTTGGATATCATTATATCATCTGATCCATCTCATGAGATAATTCCAGATTATGGGTCTGCCTTAGAAGAGACGACATTGGGGGACGCCTCAACGTCTGAATCCACTCCCGAGAATAGAGAGATCTCGATAAACTATGCATGCTTAAATGAGATATGGAATCAGATTGATATTATCATTGATGATATATTTGTATTCGCAGTAGCTACTGAAATAATAACTAATGATGATATTGAACCTCGCTCCGTTGATGAATGTAAACATAGGGAAGACTGGCCAAAGTGGAAAGAAGCAATCCAGGTCGAACTTGATTCCTTGACAAAAAGAAAGGTGTTTGGACTTGTAGCTCCCACACCTCCCCATATTAAACATGTAGGCTTTAAATGGGTATTTGTAAGGAAGCGTAATGAGGAAAACGAGATTGTGAGATATAAAGCTCATCTAGTGGCGCAAGAATTTTCTCAACGCCCTAGAATTGATTGTGAGGAGACGTATTCTCCCGTAATGGACATTATAACGTTCCACTACCTTATCAGTTTGGTAGTTTCCAAAAAACTAAGTATGCAACTTTTGGATGTGGTCACAGCTTACCTCTATGGGGATCTAGATACAGAGATATATATGAAGGTTCCTGAAGGACTTAAGATATCTGATGCAAGTAGTTCCAGACCACAGAACACGCTCTCCATTCGTTTGAGGCGTTCACTTTATGGATTGAAACAATCCGAATGGATGTGGTATAACCGTCTAAGTGAATATTTGATCAGATTGGGATATGTTAATAATGAATTATGCCCATGCGTGTTTATTAAGAAAACAAGTTTCGGGTTCTCCATAGTGGCAGTTTATGTCGATGACATGAATCTGATTGGTACTCCTGAAGAGATCCAAGAAATTGCTAAGCACCTGAAGCTAGAATTTGAAATGAAGGATCTTGAGAGAACACACATCTGTCTCGACCTGGAGCTCGAGCACCGTGCAAATGGAATTTTGGTCCATCAATCAAATTACATCCAGAAGATGTTGAGACGCTTTAATGAGGATAAAGCGAAACCTTCAAGCACGTCTATGATCATCCTAAGTTTAGATCCTAAGAAGGACCTCTTTCGTCCAGCAGTTGACAACGAAGAGATATTGACACCAGAAGTGCCATATCTAAGTGCAATAGGCGCACTATTATACTTGGCTTAATGCACTAGACCGTGCATTTCATTCGCTGTGAACTTGCTAGCTAGATTTAGCTCTGCGCCAACACGCCGCCACTGGAATGGCATAAAAGACATCTTCCGATACCTTAGAGGTACAATGGATATGGGCTTATTTTATCCCTATGCATCAAGGAATGAATCAAACCCCCTTGGTCCTCGGAATGATGCAGGCCTTGTTGGGTATACTGATGCATGTTACTTATCAGACCCACACAAGGCACGTTCCCAATCCGATTATGTCTTTACCATTGTGAAAACATCAATATCTTGGAGGTCTACGAAACAGACCTTTGTTGCTACGTCATCGAATCATGCAGAGATTTTAGCCCTACACGAAGCAGTTCGTGAATGCATATGGTTAAGAGCCATTACTGGGCATATTCGAAGTACCTGTGGATTGAATTCCACCCGTAATGAACCGACAGTTATCTACGAAGATAATGCTGCCTGCATAGAGCAGATGAAAACTGGTTTCATTAAGGGAGACAACACCAAGCATATTGCACCGAAGTTTTTCTTTAACCAACAACAGCAAGAATATCAGAAGATTGAGATCAAGCCGATACGATCTCAAGATAATCATGCAGACTTGTTCACCAAGTCATTATCAAAGGCCACATTCTAGCAGCATGTTCGAGGTATTGGTTTACGTAGACTAGGTGATCTACCTAATCTGTAGTTTTCAGGGGGAGTCAAGATCAGGGGGAGTATACTGAAGTATACCAAGTATCCAGAAGTATACTGAGTATCCCGAAGTATACTCACATGATCATCATGTACTCTTTTGTCCTACGACTAGGGTTATTTTGTCCCATTGGGTTTTGTTACCTGGTTAGGTTTTAATGAGGCACATTTTGGTATGATCACCCCACTAACAATGCATCTTAAAGATGCCATGATTTGACTCATATATATTTGCACATCGTTTCCCTTCGACCACGGGTTTTTCCCACTGGGTTTACCGGGCAAGGTTTTTGGTGGAGCAACACTAATGCATTTTATCTCAAAGGCGGACTATCTACCTGTATTCCAGAAGAGACAACATCAGCTACCTCATAAGATTCCGATTTGATCGTTTACACGCGCATTGCACTATTTTCTTCGACTAGGGTTATTTTTGTCCCATATGGTTTTTGTCACCTGGCAAGGTTTTAACGAGGCCACACAGGTGCGTAGTCCAGCGACACCATTACATGAAATATCCAAGGGGGAGTGTTGTAAATTGTATTAAGTGATATGTCTATTTATGTAAATAGGTACAAGGGGTAGATAGGTAATTGTACTTATATTAACCCTAACCATATATAAGTGGGTTAATTAGTCTTGTATGATACTCTCTCATTATTCAAGAAGAACATTTCTTTCTCTACCTCCTTCTCTAATTCACTATCTCCTAAATTCTTCACATTTGTGCACTCTATTTTGAAAGTGTCATATGCTACTCTCTACAAAGTGGGGATGATCGAATAGGTTTTTTTGAGGGTATGAATAAATTCTTACCCTACGTGGATACAAATGAGTTTTATACCCATCTAAACCCATCGTCAATTTTTGAGGATTTACCCAAGCCCTACTCATTGGGTAATAGATACCCATGTCATTTTACATTTATTTTCTCCTTTCAATTTTTTTTCCTTGAGTTTCATTTTTTTTTAACTTCTAATTTTTTATCCCTTTCAATTTCTTTTGCTTTTCATTTTTCTTTTTACTTTTCATTTTTCTTTTACTTTTTACTTTATTTTCATTTGTCTTTAATTTTTAATTTTTTCCCTTTTAATTTTGCCTATTTTTTTTTTTTTTTTTCATGTTTTTCGAATCCGCTCCATTTCGATTGGAGTTTCTGCTACAATCCGTCCTGGAATTTAAAGTTAGAATTAGTAAATGACCAACTTACCCTTTTATTTTTAATTATCAAAATTTTGTCAAGTTGACGAAGGATAGTGATGGAGTTATTTCCGAAATTTGACTCCAATAACTTTCCAATTAAATGAAGAATGAGCATAAAGTGTCGAAATGGAATTCAAAACTAGAAAATCAAACTCGTTAGAATTTTCATTATAAACAGTTTTTATGAATTTAGAAAATTCCCTTTAAATTATTTCATTTATTTTAATTAATTATTTATTTTATTTCCTTTAACTCAAAAACTAATCCCATTAATCACCCTTTCTCATCTATGTTCTCTCTCTAACCAACCCCTTTATCTCTCCTTAAAACTCATCGTCATCTTTTTTCTACTACTATGAATGCCACCAACCACCGACGTGCCCATCTCCGACTATGACCGGCCTCATCACCACATCAAATCATCTTCTCTCATTGAAATGACCTCATCCCCACCATCATTACCATCATTTTTTTTTCTTTTCAATTTTTTCTCCTATATTATATTAAACAACACACTATCTCTAGATTCAAATTTAATATAAAAAATTTAAATTCAGTTTAGAAAATACAAATAAAAAATTATTATTAATTTAGATCTCTTATTATTCCCCATCGTCCCTCCGCGCAAAAAAAAAAAAAAAACTCATTTCGGCAAAAATCAAACGTCGTAATTGTCTCGGCCAATCACCGCCACTATCAGAGTCATCTTTAGTGTCGGATATGTCACCCTTATTTATAAAAAAAAGGACGTGGGAAAGAAAGAAAAAATGAAAATTGTCCCTAGAACCTCAATATTTCCATAGAAGTCTCTCACTGCAGATTCAAGAACCAGTTAATACAATACTCATGTGTTAATGATGGATCACATGTCAGAGCCATACAAGCGACCACATTTAAGGCCATGATTGTGAAATTCTGAAAATTTCTATAACTTACGTTGATTTTTGTTAAATCATTTAAAATGAATGATTTAAGTTCTCAACAAAATTTTGATGTTAATATAAATTTGTAACATTTTTGTGTTTAATTTTTTTGATCAAAACGAAAATAACTAATATTTAATTAAATAAACAAATTATAATTAACAATACCTAATAAATAATAATAATACGAATAGAAAGAATAAAAAATAAAATTAGTAAATGAAAGAATGAGTGTTGAAAATCCATAGATAATTTGAAGGATGAATAAAGAATATACTTTTTAATTTAATGGGTATTCAGGTAAACCCGCACTTTATCCATTAGATGATGAGTAAATTTTTACCCATCTAATTTCTCCCAATTTCAACAATACCCATGGGTACCCATGCCGGTACCCACCCTTCCCTACTACAAGGCTACTGATGGGTTCTCTTCGGATTAACTATGTTTTGCTGACATCTTCACAAAAGGTCTCTTTGTCTCTCTGTTTCATTACTTTATCTTCAAGCTTGCATGTTCTTGATTGACCTGTCAGCTTGTGGGGTTGTATTAGACAATCTGTATGATATCGCAAATCAAACATATCAATATGCTTATAATCATTCTGTATTTGCTAGGATTCCTGTATCAAGGTAAATGCCACTAATTAGCCATCCTTGCTGTAATTTAGATAGTTTAGTTAACTGATTGATTAGTTATCAATCCCTATACTTTTGCTTCAAGTTATACGATTGTATAGGTTGTGTATATAAACATCAATTCATATCAATGAAAAATAAGTTTCAAAGCATATCAATTCTATAATCTTACATGGTGGGGGGGGGGGGGGGGGGGGGGTAGCTTTGGGTCAGTGTACAAAGGGGCTCTTGATGGTGATGATATGTCAGGACCCGTCCCAAATATCACCTCGATACCCGGGACGAACCCTGCTCCCGTCTGACAATCACACTTAAAGTACCAAAATAACCTCAACACCACTATAAGCATAACTATCAGACGAAGGAGTAAATATAATACAATTGTAAGTCAGAGCATAACTCTACAAAATGGGCACAAAATCCTACTATGCTAGTCTCGCAACGGAAGAACGTCGTAAGCTCTATGCCTCGATTCCTGCCTCAACGTTCAACCCAGCGCTATCACCACGACCTGGAGGGAAAATTTAAAACCAAAAAGTGTGAGTGGACTAGAATAAATAAGAGTTTCAAAAACAGTTTATCATCAAATCAGAGTTAAGGAAAATAATAATAATATTTGTTCCCTCCGTTTTGAAAACATGCATGCCTAACGAAAATTTTGAAATCACAACATCAACGATATAATGTATTTCATAAACCATTTTTCAAACCACGTCTGATCAAACCTGCTGGGTCTATCCGAGTCTTTAAACTCAACCAGGCCTCAAATATAATCCGAGTCTTTAAACTCCCGAGTCTTTAAACTCAATAGGCCTATGGGGGAAATATCATAAATGTCCGAGTCTTTAAACTCCCGAGTCTTTAAACTCAATCCGGGCTCGTCCCCCATCCATCAGAACATCCGGGTCTTTAAACCCATATCCAGATCCAGCAAATCCAATCGAAATTCAATGTAAAACCATTTCTAAATCCATAGCCAAACTCGAATTCGAAATCCCAGGTTCGAAACCCTTCCGGCGTTCAGAACCGTCATTCCGAACCCAAATCCGGAAATCCAATTTTTAAACCAAAACCCGCGATTATCCAAAAATCATGTTTCATAAGCCATTTATCATCAACAGAAAACAATTATATATGGAAATCCCTAAGTATGGCATCAAAATCCGAAATCCAGTTTTTTCTCGAAAAACGTGTGAAAATCCGAAAATATCTCGAAAAGCGTGCAAACATATCAACCACATATAATCACCATCAAAAAGCATAAAAACATATTTAATATCATAAAGCATCAATAAAACAGTTAGGCATGCTCGTAAAGAAAGAAAGAGTCCACTCACAAATCTGAATGAGTCAATCGCGCTCCGTCCGCTCCTCGATCGTCTCAGGCGTCTCCCGTCCTGTCAATATGCACCAAATAGGGTCACAAATACATCAAGGATACTAACCCTAATTTCCCCAATTTTTCGGGAATTTATTCATATTTTAATCTTAGACCCTAAACCGTCCGGATTCCCGAACTATCTCATAACATCGTCCGATTAACCCGAAAATCACACCCATGGATTCCTTAGAACATTTGGAACCAAAACCATGTTGGAAGTTTGGCCGGAATGCTCCCCACGCGCCTCCACGCGCCGCCCAAAGTGGCTGCGCGTGGGCCTCACGCGCCTGCTACAGTGTTTCTTCAACCTCGAGTCACCCGGTTCAACACAGTTGAACCGGCGTGACCGGTTCTCTGTAATTCCTCCACCATTTCAGTCCAATCCAATCCCAGAAGCTTCGTTCAATCCTTAGCAATCTAACCCCGTCCTAACATCGAAGAATCACAGCCTAAAACTTCACGATTTCTCCCTCGAAAAACATAGCCCGTGGCCCCTGTTTTGGCCGCCGGCCACCCAGGTCCTCCCCCGTCACGGCGACCATCCTAGACGACTCCTAGGACCTCCCTGAACCTCACTTCACTCACCAATTACCTCAACTCTAGCCCAGGGTCCACGATTTTTGAAAACAAAATCACGGGAAAAACAGGGGATTCAAACCATACCTTCGAACCGTCCACCGCCGTCTGCACCGCCGTGTGCCACGGTGCTCGTTGAGTCCCCTGCAGTCTCCTGAACCTCCTATTGCCTTGGTTTGAGCCACCACATGGCACAACCACCACCACAAGGTCACCGCCTCTCTGTTTTCCCAAAACTTCCAGTCGTCCACTGTCGTGCCTCCGTGCACGGTTCCAACTCCAAAACACGATCAACAACTCACCCTCGTCTCTCTATCACTCTCACAAGTCATCAACTCACTCACCCTTGCACTGAATCGATCGAACACGCACAATTTCTTCCTCTCTGTTTCTCTGTGTCAAAGCCAATTGCACGGTTCAAATTGGACAAGTTGTAGCCGTGTGTATTTTAGACTCTCCCAGAACCATCTAGCCATCCCCACGTGTCCACCTCTCCATGGACCAGCACAAAATATCCCAATATACTATTACCACTTGTTCTGATCTGATTGGGCTGAGGAGAAAAAGACCAAATTGCCCCTAGTTTTAAAAATTACCGTTTTGCCCTTGAACTTTCCAGACCCGTAACTATTCCATCTGACGTCCGATGACAGCGTGCCGCCTATCGTTGTACTCAGGACGTCGATACCTATCTAATGGTACTCGGTCTACGTGAAAATCACAAGTCCACTAAAAAGTCAACATTTTCCTCGATTAGTCAAAATTACGGTAACGCCCTCAATCTTCCGAACGTCATAACTTTTCCTCCGATTGTCCGAATCGAACCTGCCACCTGTCTACGGACTCGTGACGTCCTAAAGTACGTCACAGTCAATGGTCAACACTTATCCAACCTGTAAATCAAAAAGTCAACTTTTGACACACTATTCACAAGGGCAAAATCGTCCTTTGATACAAATATTTACAAAAATTACATTTATACCCTTCCCGAAGGTACGGGTTGTTACATGATAGAGCACAAGAAGTTGCTGTGAAGGTGTTTAACCTCTCTTCTAGGGGAGCTACTAAGAGTTTCAGAGTTGAATGTGAGGCATTGGAAAATAGCTAGCATCAACATGTTTTCAAGATCATCACTGCATGTTCAAATATTGATTTTGTTGGCAATGGTTTCAAGGCTTTGGTTTATAACTTCATGTCAAATGGAAGCCTTGACGAGTGGCTGCATCCAATTATTGGACCACAAGAGGTACGAGATGCAACAAAGAATTTAAATCTTCTTCAGAGGCTAGATATTGCCATTGTTGTTGCTTTTGCATTGGATCATCTTCATAATCACTGTGAAACATCGGTAGTTCATTGTGATATGAAGCCAAGTAATATTATTTTGGACAATGAGTTGACCGGACATATATGCCACTTTGGACTAGCAAAGATTTCCATCTAGATTAACCCGTAACATGTTGAAAAATCATGAAACATGTTCCATTGGTGTAAAAGGAACCGTTGGTTATGCAGCTCTAGGTATTTCAAATCCCCATATTAATTCAAACAAAGGACATTTTATTTACAATTGTAATGAAATCCGCAATTGTATTGTATTGTAGAGCACGACAAGGGAAGTGAAGCCTCAACCTATTGGGATGGCTACATCGCTGGCATTCTATTGTTGGAGATGTTTACTAGAAATAAATCTACTAAGGACATGTTCATTGGAGGCTTGAACCTTCATGGTTTTGTGGAGATTACTTTGATCGTGTTGCAGAGGTTGCAGATCCATTATTTGTCCAGCTACACATAGACGACCTTAGCTCCAGCAACACTCCCAATCAAAACAACAAAAGAGCGCAAAAAACCAAGAATTGTTTGACTTTGATAATTAAAATTGGAATAGTGTCTGTTGAGTCCCCAAGAGACCGAAATGATATGAGTGAGGTTGCATCTGAATTGCATTCCATTAGGCACATTCTTCTACAATAGAGTTCTTTTCTAGTCTTGAGTATTGGGATTTTGTGGCCTCCGGAGTTAGGCTTTGCCTGCTTTTTTTGGGTGCAGTCATTGCTTGAATTCTCAGAGTGATGTATTCAAGAAATAAATTCAAATTCTTAGTGCTCTTGCTATGAAACCAGCGATATCAACTGAAGTTGCCTAAAAAACAAAACGTGACAAGAAAGGCTTATTCAGGTTAGATACCAAAGCTGGCCTCCCGGATATGTGACACCCTATATTTTTCATTCTTTTATTGCATTCATATTGTTAGCCTGAAAGAGCGTCTCTGAATACAGATCGAGGTAGTGGAGAAAAAGTATTGCCAGATAAGTCAAGCTTGTCGGCTTTAATTATTGCTCAACCGACTATATATAGCAGTTGCCTGTTGGAAAAGTAGCTTATTTTGTGACTAAATGTTTGTTTTCATTTGTTTTGTTGAACCAAACTCATAATTACGAGATTATTAGGAGATTAGCAAGAATTATCGAGATTAGTCGAGGTGAAATGACAATTTTTCCTTTAAATGAGAAAAAATGTTGACTTTTGACCTGAGAGATTGTTTACACGTTTACCTAGGTTTGTTGCATAGATATTGAGATTGCGATTACGTAAATAGGCGGTGACAGGACCCTCTCTGTAATCCCACTCAATTAGCGTGAAATGACCTACTTCCGTCTGACATGACCTTATATAATGACCATATTACCCTTGGGATTAATTAAACGTACTAACTATGCATCAGATCAGAGATGCTACCATCTACTAACCAGAATAATCAGAGTATGCACTCACCGTGATGCCTCAACCTTCACACAGCCCGCGTCCGCGATTAATCTGGAGGGTGCCAAAACCAATAAAAAGTGTGAGTGGACAAAAACAAATAATTAGAAAACCATTTTTCGAAATATAACTTAAACCCTCAGTTTTATAAAACATGCATGTTTAGTCAAATAAACCATTATTGGAAAATCCATACAACATATACATTTACAAACCGTGGGTCCAACCCAAAGTCACATAAATATGAAAGGGTCATTTGACCCACATTTGATTGAAATCACCGACTCTTAACCATTTTGAAAACATTTGCACAAATCACAATAATGAAATACCCAACCTGAACTCGCTGGTCCAACCAGCGTAATGTCAAACCTCCTCATGCTGGTCCAACCAGCTGCTATTCCAACCAGCTGTTAGTCCAACTAGCGTCTCATGTGCACTACTAGTAGGAGAGTACGAGTCCTATAGGGTCCAACCCCATCGGTACTTGTGGAGTCCAACCCCATCGGTACGTGTGGAGTCCAACCCCGATTACGTCCGAGCTCGTCTCTGAGAATTCACGGAGTCCAACTCCAGATATAGCGATCTAATCGCCTGAGGTTGACCAATTTCAAAAACCGTATCCAAATTGAAATATATTTTATCACACATGCATCAGCCCAAAACAGTTATCATACGGGTACCAGCCCAAAACAATTATCACACGGGCACAGCCCAAAACAATTATCACGCAGGCCCAGCCCAAAACATTTAACTTTAGGGCACCATGCCCAAATCCCGATTTTCCAAAAACCATGATAAAAGCAATAACCAGAAATCATAGCTATAATATACTCAAACCATTCATTTTCCAATAATCACAACCATGATAATAATCAGGCCATACCATGCCATAAAATCAATAAAAAAACATATATATAAGCATGCATAAGAGTTATGAAAGAAAATGGCTTATCGCCATTCGCTCAACATACAAGCCGTAAGCTAATCCGAAGCCTCCGGGATGTCTGGGTCTGTCAAAGTCATACATGAGGGTCTCTAACAATCTATATAAGCCCATACAATAAACCCTTAAAAACCCAAGAACCGAAAAATGCGTCCCGAGGAGAAAAACCTCCAAAATGCCAAACAAACGACCTCCGATCGATCTGAAACCACCACCATTGGATTCAGAACGTCGAAACCTTTCGAACAAGAATGGTCTAACCTCAAAATTTGTGCCCACGTGCCAACACACACTGGTCAATGCTGACGTCACCTGTTGATGTCAACCGTAGCTGACGTCATCCTCACATCTGACATTTGATAGCTCTAACAGGTGCCATATGGCACCAGTCAAGCGATGCCACATGTCACCCTCTGACACATGACATGTGTCACCCTCTAACACATGCCACATGTAACCTTCTGACACATGCCATATGTCACATGCTGACGTCATCCTACCACGTAGGCTCTGAAAATCCTTGACATCTAGTCACGTGGCACCAACCAAACTTGGCCATGTCGCCTGACATGATGACGTGACATCGTCAACCTTTGTTCGAGTCGACCCAGACCTCTATAACGGGTCATTCGACCCCAATGGCCGACTCGGTTCAATCTCAGCCATTTCTCAACCAAAACTCACCATTCATTCACCCAGAAACTCGTCTCTCACCCAGGAACAACTCTACGATGTTAAAAGCAAAGGAAAATACCTGAAATTGCCCAGCCCAGCTCAAATCCTCACGGTCCACGTTCAAACTCGAACCCAGGCCTGTCCATGGGTCCATTCTCTTCCATTTCTGGTTCTTCAGCCTCACATGGATTTAGATAAGATGCTAGTGATCAGAAACCAGGGTTTCAATGTCTCATTTGTAAAACCTGAAATTCCAACTATAGGGGTTCACGATTTTTACCTGGTTTTCAGGTTTTCAGGCAGCCACCATGGCTCCTCCGTCCTACACCGGCCTTCTCAACCTCTCCCACACTCTTAGTCTCTCTCAAACGGCACCAGGTGCTGAGGTCTACGAAAGAAATTGCGAGGGTGGGGTTTCGAATTTGTGTGTAATGAGAGAGTGAGAGAGATGGTAGATGCATGTATGTGGGAAAGGGGCTAATGGGATGAGTGTCACTCATCCATTGGTCTAGAATAGATATTTTGGACCTCATTTAAAACAACTAAAAGTCAAATTTTTCGATAATCGTGCAACTGTAAAAATCCAACTTAACCCTTCTTAACCCAAAACATAACTGTCCGATGTTCAAATTTGACGTGCCGCCTTTCTACGTAATCGCAATCTCTCAATCTACGCAATGGGTCTCGGTCAAAGTCCAAATAACTTCCCGGTCAAAAGTCAACATTTTCTCCATCTAGGGGTAAAATTGTCATTTCACCTCGACTAATCCTGATTAGTCTCGATAACCTCCCAATAATCCCGTGATTACAAGACGGGTCGTCACAACCTACCCTCCTTAAAGAATTTCATCCGCGAAATTCACACTGACCGAAATTAAAACTGTGGAAAACCAATCATGCCTCTAACCGGAGGTTCCCACATGTCCACGTATACGTCCAAAATCCATCCATAGTACACATAAGAAACAAACGTCACCCAACGTCAACTGTAATCAAAAGATCAATGCTAAAACTCTGCTCATCATCAGTGACCGTATCCGAAAAGTGAGTGATCACACTGTCACTGGAATTTCCAAAACTCAACTCCCAAGCCTTGCTCGAGGTATTGACACTCGTCGATCTCACCTGCCACCACGAATGTATAACTCAGAACCTAGTCTGACGTCTTTGCTCTGACTGAGCAATCACAAGTCCTCTTTCACTAGACGTTCTCCATCCGTCAACTACACCCATGACGAACCGTCGTGACCAACTGGTAACTCATTGGCTCCATTATCTCTGTACAAATTTCCTACCAAATACCAGACTCCCACTAGAGTCTCTTTAAGGTGCCTCGTCTCGCCCGGAGACCGAATCGGTGATCCTGACTCCTTTCGAGTCGCAAACTAGCATCTCATTCATCCAGAGTGTAATCTGAATACATCTTACACTTGCTCTATCCAAGTGAATAACAAATCAATTTTGTTTACAAGGGTTCCTCTTGCCAACCATGACCCTAAGCTCCAAGCTCGTAGAATAACTGAACCCTCCAAAGCATCTCTCCTCTAGAGCACAGTATTCGATGCCCCGTCCTATTATCTCAATGAAGAGTCAACATCATATCCAATCCCACAAATGCTCAGACCACCCCGTTGAATCAAACCGACAAAGTCCTAAAGGCACACCTAGATTGTGGGTTCTCTTCAATAACCTCATATCGATCAGTTATAGTCACTCATTTTCAAATTTCCTTCGGTCATCCTTCAACGGAACTCTTCCTAGTCCTTAACCTTGTCACTTCGAGTCCTTCTACCCTAATCCAACTCACCGTCACCTCACAACTGGCCACAACCTCGACTCGATGTGCCCATACGACCATACAAGCATCCCCACACGTGGCACATCATGCTGATCTAGTGCTCTCAGCACATCAGTCCCGAGCCTCTGCTCCTACAGGTCAAAACCCTCAGTCTACGCTCGGGTCAGGGAAACTGACCTTCCTTGTACTCCACATCTCTGAGTAACACAATGTTCAACCAAATGTCATCATCTCACTGGACTCATCCAGAGTCATCCATCAGCCACCCACTACCATCTCTGATCCAGCCGTAAGTCAGCCCAAACACAAATCCACGTAGACCATCAACTCACAACCAACTACTATCGGGCCCACAGACCGACCAGCCTACTCCATCGTAGCTCACCGGCTACCATCCAACTTAGTCCTGCTGACATATCTCCGATCCTATGGTCCAACCAGCAAGCACATCCAGTGACAACCCACTAACTGTCCGGCCCTAAGCCAACATACGTCATACCTCGCACCGCGTATTGAGCGCCTAGCACCCTGGAACTAACAATTGCTGCTAACTAACCACCACGAATATCCTATCACTATCGTATCTAGGTTACCGACGGGCTGTTCCGCGCCGAGACATCACATCCACAGTAGTATCACAACACCCAAGTTGACAAACCAACGACTCGGGGAACCAAACCTCGCGCAGAGCGCACAAAACCTGCTCTGATACCAAGTTGACAGGACCCACCCCTAATCCAGCGGGATTAAGGGCTAAATTCTGCTCCCGTCTAACTTACGCATGACACGAAGGCTAAACCAACGTCCAACCTCCATGGGACACGTAAGTCGAACAAGAGATTCCTGATTCGGCCTTCCAATAGCATCCGAAACTTCCCAGAGTGCGCCGAAACTACTGTGGATCGTACGTGTGATGTCTCCGTCTCTCTTGACCAACAGCCCGCATCGCAACAACCTGGAGGGTATCGAAAACATGAAAAGGCTGTGAGTGGACAAAAATAAAGTATAAGTTTGAAAACAGTTCATAAAACAAATACATTTATACCAACCAATGCATGCATATCAAATCCACGTCATAAAACCATTCAGTATTCCGGTTAAGCAAACCATGTAAGAACAACCAAACACTAGTTTCTTTTCTCAAATCCCGGGCCTCAGCCCAAAACCATCGAAAACCATTTCATCCGGGCATAGCCCAAAACATCGGAAAACCTTTATTGCAAACCATACCACATTTCCATTCATCGAACCTGCTGGATCTATCCAAGTCTTTAAACTCAACATGCCTCAATATAATCCGAGTCTTTAAACTCAATAGGCCTACGGGGGAAATCATAATATCCGAGTCTTTAAACTCAATCCGGGTCTTTAAACCCAATCCGGGCCCGCCCCCGTCATATCATATTCGGGTCTTTAAACCCAATAACCAGATCCAGCAAATCCAATCCAAAACCATTTGAAAACCATTTTCCATTTCCGAATCCGAATCCGCAATCTCATAAGGATCCCGAATCCAAACCCATAACTCATATCCATCATCCATTTCCAAATCCGAGTCCGAAACCATCATCCCGTGAGCCGGCATCCGGAATAACCATTCCGAACCCAAACTTGGAAATCCACTTTCAAGTTCCAAACCGAATCCCGAATCGTCATCTGGAAATCCGATTCAAAAACCCGAAATCACGTTTCTTAAAACCACTTTCTGATCTGGGCTTCAAGCCCGAAAACACTTTTCCGAAATCCATTTAAATCATTGATATTAAATCATATTTCAAATCCCGAAATCAAATACTCAAAACCAGATTCAAATCACAAACTTGATCGAAATCTCGTAAAATGTGTATTTTCGTAAATACCTCGAAATTTGTGCAAAACCATCAAGATCATAAATCAAATCATAGAATTACGTATAGAAAACATATAAACACATATATGCATGCATCAAGAGTTAGAAAGCAAAGTCCACTCACTGACCATTATATCATCGCCTCGATACGCGTGCAATTACACATTTCCTGGCTAATCCGCTATCCTCGGCTTTCCCGAACCTGTCCAAATCTCATAATAAGGTCACTAACTACTTCACAATGATTATACCAAAGCCCAGTAATTTTCTTAAATTTTTAACTATTTTTAACGGAGGCCTAAAACTTTCGGACATCCCGAAATATATCGAGACAATGTCCGATTGACTCGAAACCAGCGCCAAAATGTTCGTTACATCGAATACTTTAAAAGTCGTGTTGGAACCATCCTCAAATAGTGTGCCACACGCCCACACGCGCCGCCCAAAGGGGCTGTGCGTGGGAGCCACGCGCCCAGCACAGTGTCACCCCTACCTCTGGTGAACCGGGTCTGGTCCGGTTCACTGTAACCCGGTCCAGCTCTGAACCGGCGTGGGCGGTTTTGTCCAATTTTAATCCGTTTTTCTATCTTTTTAAGTCCCCTAGCATCATCCTAATCTTCCTAATCGATTTCCATCAATCATTCTCCGTGATTCCGGCCGTCTCCTGCCGTGATTCTAAGTCCAAACAGTTCTTTTCATCTTCCAAAACCAAACGAAATCAGTAGTATCGATTAACAGTTACCAAAACTCAGTTTACCATTTGTGAGGGACACTTACCCATTTTCGAGTTCTACGGCCGCTGTCCACGGCCAGCTTTGAACCTAGTCCCAAACGACTCGTCGAACCTGCCTGATCATCCTCCTGGTGACCAACACGATCATCTCAGCCTCAAAAGTAAAATCCCGTTTTGAATGGAACAGGGTGGACGAACCTCTCTGTTTACTCTGTTTCCTTACTTCCACACAAACACTCAACTCACTTAAGCTCAGACCACACTCACACGACTCACCTATTTTTCACCTTACTCACAAACACACCCTAACTTCTTACTCCTGGTCACAGAACACGGTTACACTCAGCCTTCCCCTGTTTCCATTCCCTCAGTACCTCACCTCACTCTCACCCGAACACCTACTTTGTGCACTCTCAAACACAATTACCAGCACACACACCCTCTGCTCTCAGACACAAGTATCACTTGAACTCAAGCACCTCACACACCCTGAGAACTGATCGATTTTTCCCTGTCTTTAGTCTCTGTTTCTCTCAGTTGCACCATTGAACTCAAGCACAAACAATATAAATGTACCCGTGTAGTGGCTAGAACCCACTGGAAAACAACCAGGTGTCAAACACCTGGTGGACCAGCCTGTCCACTTGTCTTTATCGGATTGGCACGCTTCCCAAGGTGCAAAAAGACCAAAATACCCTTAATTGTTCAAATTACGATTTTACCCTTCGCTTCCTAGACCCATATCTCACTCGTCCGATGTCCGATGAAGGCGTGCCACCTGTCGTTGTACTCAGGACGTCGAGACCTACCTAACGGTCCTCGGTTTGCATGAAGAAATCTTATCGTGCAAAAAGTCAACAAATTCCCCTCTCTTAACTAAATTACGAAAGTTCCCTCGACCTTCCGAACATCATATCTTCCTCCTCGGATGTCAGAATCGGGCGTGCCACCTGTCTATGGACTCGTGAAGTCCCGAATTACGTCACGGTCATCGGTCAATGTCCATTTGACCGCCCGAACTAAAAGTCAATATTTTGCCCATTCTAGGGGCAAAATCGTCATTCTACGCCATTCATCCAAAAGTATCCAAATAATCACCGATTATCTTGGTTAATCCGTCATTAACAACTAATCTAATCCCAATTTTCAGGACGGGTCGTTACATCACTAACCAATCCAAGCTCCCAGTTAACCTCCAAGGTTAACCGACCTACGTCTACCAAGACGTACCATTCTTGAGTGAAAAATCTTGTCGGTTACTTGCCTCGACCCCCATCCTGATGATGCAAAAGGTCGGATCCTGAAACTGTGTTGTAAACCACGTAGGTCTCATAGGAACACTGTCCAGCAACACTCCATGGTCATCTACCATAAGTATAATCCCTTCATCCGGAGCTCCAATATGGAAGGTAGATAAGGTGTACGTAAAAGAGATAACAAGCCTGCAAACAATCTACTCGAGGCATCAACTACTATATTCACTTTTCCTGAATGATACTCGAATGTACCTTCATCGTCTATCAATCAGCTCTAATCGTCTCCTCTACCTCGAGTGCAACTCCATTGGAGTACCAACACATAAGGTTCGGGTGATCTATAAAAATCATGTACATCTCCCCAGGAGATAATGAGTCCAACTCTTGTGTACCTACGCCACCACGACAAGCTCCTAGTCCTGGGTAAAATAGTTAATCTCACGACATTTCAACTGCCTAGCTGCATAAGAAAAACCTTCACATGCAGCATAAGTGCTCAAACTAAACCAATTTGACTCCCTCCCGAATCAACCGCATCAACGGGTTGCCATCACTGAGGATTCCTCTACTCAATGCCTAAAAGACTTAACCAATCCAAGAGACTCAAAATGTCAGTTACCGTGGTTGGTTAACGCTAATCCCAACCATCTCGATCCTCCGAGGATCCATACTAGTCCTTTCAGCAGAAATAACGTGACCCATAATACCAACACGAGTCCACCAACACGGATACTAGGCTTCGGTATTCCACACGTGCCTTCACACCCCTTGCACACGTCACAATAGTATCCACAACCCAATGTATAAAATGATCCGAACACTTTTGGAAGACTCGGTGCATCAAGTCCATCAATATTGTTGGGGTATTAATCAACCCATAAAGACACAATTCAAAACTCAAAATGTCCATACCGAGTCCAAAACGATTATAGGAATGTCCAATTCCTTGATGCTTAACTGATGACATCAGAGTTCATCTGACGTAAATGTGAATAAAAATCCATACTACTCATATCAACGGCATGTAACACCAAGCATCCTTTGCTCCTCAACTTATTCCAATTTGGCTCATAGCTTGGGTGTATGGCCCATAAATGACCTTTGAAATCGAAAGAAGTTGCAACCATGTTAGCAGCACACTCATCAGTAAAATAGTAGAAAATGAGAAGTCTCCTTCACTAACTAGTAATAGCTACCGTAGTGGTCTACTTGATGTCTTGTGATCGTAGCACTCTGCAAACCAGCTTAACTTTTACAAGCTTATACACCCATGAAACTAGGAAGTGACGAACAAATGAAGAAAGTTCGGTAACCACTTCCAGAATAAGGATTACTAGTTCCGCACTATTTTCTCATTCAGCTGCCGATAGTCAATCCAAAATCTTAGGGTGCTATCCACTTTTTGTACAAATGACAATGGGGCTCCCCACAGGTACACCATAATTTAAACGAACCCCAAATCCGCTAAATCCTGCAGCTGAACCCTCAATTCTCTCTACTCTATTAGTACCATCTGACATGGTGGTTGCGAAATGGATTGAATACCCGGAACCTCATCCTCAGGTGGCAACCACGTAAATCCTCTGACAACGCATCCGGAGTTTACTGCACAACCGATATCTCCCCAAGCTCACTGAGATACCTAAAAACATTGCAACACGTGCCCCAACATCCATAACAGCCATTCTGTAGTATCTTCCCGGCCTCCAAGCCATAACTCCCAAAGGAAGTATCATTTGGTCCCACCGAAAGACCAATCATGACAACTCAGGACTACCAAATACCACTGGTTCCTCAATGCTCAACATATGAGTATCTAGTAGCCCACCAATCCATCCATAGGATCACGTCCAAATCACAAATATCTAGGGAAATCTAATCTGTCTCATTGTCAAAACCTTCTACTCGAACCGAGTAGGTGATCCAATCATAGCACTAGTCGGAGTACTTATACCACTGTCCCAACCTAGTGGGATCCACTCCTATACAAACTTCAGAAGATAAGGTGTGTGGGTCAGTATTCCACCAATACTCGTGCTGACACGACCCGCCCCGATCCCCCTGGGACCACCTGGGGACGTGCCCTGATCCCGTCTGACACCCGACCTCACAAAACCAAAAGTACCCTTAAAGGAACTCAAAAGCATAAATATCCAAATTTAAGTCATAGTGGTACGTCCGTATTTGACGTGCTGCCTGCCTACAGACTCGTGACGTCCTAAACTACGCCACGGTCATGGGTCAAGGTCCTAAATATTCCCCAGGGCAAAAGTAAACTTTTCTCCCCCCTTTTCAACGAAATTACCAAAATACCCTTCGACTTCCGAACGTCATAACTTCTTCCTTAAATTTCGAAATCGGCCGTGCCACCTATCTATGAACTCGTGACGTCTCGAATCACGTCACGGTCATCGGTCAAAGTCCGTTTGACCGCCCGGACTAAAAGTCAATATCTTGCCACGCCTAGGGGCAAAACGATCATTTTGCACATTTTGTCCGATTTCACTCAACTAATCCCAGATTAGTCATTCTAAACCATAATTAATTAATATTTAATCCCGATATTCGGGATGGGTCTTTACACATGCATACTCTCCAAGGTAATGCAAACCACCTATCTTTGCTCTAGGTGTAGTACGTATGTCCAAAAGTCCCACCAGATTAGAACGATATCTCAACTGGCCCTCTCGGGATTCTCTTCGTCCCGTTCATTGACCACTACGACTCGTAAGTCTACCACTCGAAAAATCGGAGCTAGGAGCATCCTTTTTCAAAGCTCCCTGGCAAATGCATCATTTAGACGCCCTCAACATGAGCTGGAATCATCCAATTGGTGCTGAGATTCCGTCAAACTCATCTCTATTTGAGATGCCACATTCGACAGAGTAGTGGTGAATCCTCCTGCCAACTCCATCACTTGAGTCTTACTCCAAAGACCCAACACAAACCGACGAAGCCTAATTTCCTTAATCGCTATCGCACCTAGTGCAAACCGAGCTAAATCTAGAAATCTCTCCTCATACTTAGCAACAATCATATACCTCTACACTGAATGTAGGAACTCTAACTCTCAGGCTTTTTGATAAAAATGGGGGTGAATATAATGTATGAAATGTTCCTTGAACGTCACCCAAGTCTTGGTAGTCACATCTAAATCCGTAACTAGATATGTCTGCCATCAACCTTGTGCATACTAATCAAAGAAACACTATGCTATCAGAACCATATGTTCATGAGGGTAACCCATCGCCTGTACCATCTGCTCCAAGCTTGTAATCCACCGATCGGCCACCCGGGACCCGATCCACAAGTACCACTTTCCTGGTAATTTCATTCAACCTTTCTCGAATAAGGGTCATCAACAACCCTTGCTACTCCTAGCAGCACATCCATCCTGACTGACCATTGGTCATCACTCCAAATAATCACTACCATGGGATCCAATCAACCAGTAATTCCACGGCTACAAGTCACTAGGCCCACACAAAAATCGGCCCTTCTTAGGGTCCAACCTGGCTAAAAACACGGCATCTAATGCCTAACATAACAAATCCAAGGTCTTTTCCCATTTAACTTTTCTCGTTTTTCCTATCCTTATCCTTGCTACCAAGCTGATGACAAGGCTGTTGTCGTGGAGGTATAACGTCCGAAACAAAACTATCATGCACACCTAGCGTGCAATCCCACAGAGAGTAACGTAGTGCGCTGATACCAAATTGACAGGGCCCTCCCTACTAATCACGTATCAGACAAGGGATACTACCACCTACTAAACAAAATAATCAGAGAATGCACTCACCTGATACCTCAGCCTTCACACAACTCGTGTCCGCGATCAATCTGAAGGGTGCTAAAACCAACAAAAAATGTGAGTGGACAAAAACAAATAATTGGAAAACCATTTTCCGAAATATAACCTAAACCCTCTGTTTTATAAAACATGCATGCTTAGGCAAATAAACCATTATTGGAAAATCCATACAACATATACATTTACAAACCGTGGGTCTAACCCGAAGTCACATAAACATGAAAAGGCCACTTGACCCACATTTTACAGAAATCACCGACTCTTAGCCGTTTTGAAAACGTTTGCACAAATCACAATAATGAAATACCCAACCTGAACTCACTAGTCCAACTAGCGTAATGTCAAACCTTCTCATGCTGGTCCAACCAGCTGCTAGTCCAACTAGCGTCTCATGTGCACTACCGGTAGGAGAGTACGGGTCTTACAAGGTCCAACCCCGTCGGCATGTGTGGAGTCCAATCCTGATTACGTCTGAGCCTGTCTCTGAGAATCCACAGAGTCCCACTCCAGATATAGCGATCCAATCGCCTGAGGTTGACCAATCTCGAAAACTGTATCTAAATCGAAATATATTTTATCACACGGGCACAAGCCCAAACAGTTAACACACGGGCCCAGCCCAAAACAGTTATCACGCGGGCCCAGCCTAAAACATTTAACTCTAGGGCACCATGCCAAAATCCCAGTTTTCCAAAAACCATAATAAAAGCAATAACCAGAAATCATAGCTATAATATACTCAAACCATTCACTTTCCAATAATCACAACCATGATAATAATCAGGCCATACCATGCCATAAAATCAATAAAAAAACATATATTTAAGCATGCATAAGAGTTATGAAAGAAAATGTCCACTCACAGTACCACCATTTGCTCAACATACGAGCCATAAGCTAATTCGAAGCCTCCAGGATGTCCGGGCCTGTCTAAGTCATACATGAGAGTCACTAACAATAACGAGTCCCGAGGAGAAAAACCTCAAAAATACCAACCAAACGACCTCCGATCAATCTGAAACTATCACCATTGGATTCAGAACATCAAAACCTTTTGAACAAGACTGATTTGACCTCGAAATTTATGCCCATGCACCCACATGCACGGTCAAAGTTCGATCAATGCTGGTCAATGCTGACGGCAGCGCTGATGTCATCTGCTGACATCATCCTTACATATGACATTTAACAGCTCTAACAGGTGCCACGTGGCACCCCCTGACTGGTGCCATGTGTTACCCTCTGACACGTGCCTCGTGTTAGATGTTGACGTCATCCTACCACGTAGGCTTTAAAAATCCCTGACATCTCGCCATGTGGCACCAACTAGACTTATCCACGTGGCCTGACATGATGATGTGGCTTGCCATGTCATCATCGTCAATCTCTAATCGGGCCAACCCAGACCTCTGTAACGGGTCATTCAACCCGATTGGACGACTCGATTCAATCTCAACCATTTCTCAACTAAAGCTCACTATTCTTTCACCTAGAGACTCGTCTCTCACCCAGGACAACTCTACGATGTTAAAAACAAAGGAAAGTACCTGAAATTTCCCAGCCCAGCTCGAATCCTCACGATCCATGTTCAAACTCGAACCCAGGGCTGTCCACGGGTCCATTCTCTTCCATTTCTGGTTCTTCAGCCTCGCAGGGATTCAGAGAAGATGCTAGTGATCAGAAACCAGGGTTTCAATGTCTCATTTGTAGACCCGAAATTCCAACTTTAGGGGTTCACAATTTTTACCTGGTTTTCGGGTTTTCAGGCAGCCACCATGGCTCCTCTGTCCTCAGCCTCCATGGCTCATCTGTCCTCAGCCTCTCCTATACTCTCAATCTCTCTCAAATGGCACCAGGTCTCTCCAATACTCTCAGTCTCTCTCAAATGGCACCAGGTCTCTTCCATACTCTTAGTCTCTCTCAAATGGCACCAAGTGCTGAGGTCCAAGAAGAAATGGTGAGGGTGGGGTTTCAGGTTTGTGTGTAATGAGAGAGTGAGAGAGATGGTAGATGCATGTATGTTGGAAAAAGGCCAATGGGATGAGTGACACTCCATTGGTCCAGAATAGATATTTTGGACTTCATTTAAAACAACTAAAAGTTAACTTCCTCGTTAATCGAGCAATCGTAAAAATCCGACTAAACCTTCCTTGACCCAAAACATAACCGTCTGATGTCCAAATTTGACGTGATGTCTGTCTACGTTATCACAATCTCTCGATCTACGTAATGGGCCTCGGTCAAAATCGAAATAACCTCCTGGTGAAAAGTCAACGTTTTTTCCATCTAGTGGCAAAATCGTCATTTCCCCTTGACTAATTCCAATTAGTCTCGATAACCTCCCAATAATCCCGTGATTATGAGACAGGTCGTTACAGGCGGCACGTCGATTTTGGACATCGTACGGTAATTTTACGGGTCAAGGAAGGTTTAGTGAAATTTTACGATTGCACGATTATCGAGGAAGTTGACTTTTGGTTGTTAATTAATGGGACCCAAAATATCTACATTGGGACCATATGATGAGTGACAAGTGTTACTCACCCCATTAGTCCATATCCCCACATTCATACATCTATATCCCTCTATCTCTCTCTTTATTTCAACCACACCTGAACCACCACACCCCATTCCCACATTATCATCTTCATCTTGTTCTACCTTTGAGGGAAGACTAAAAGAGAGTGAGGCTGAGAGACTGAGAGTTACGATGGTGGGAGGTGGAGCCACGGTGGTTGGATGAAAACACATAAAAGAAAGGTAACCCGTGAGCTTTGAAAATGGTGTTTTGATTTGGACGTTTGGAACTCGATATTGATGTCATGGTCATGTTCCTCGAGTTTGTGCGAGGCTGCATGGTCGAAAAAAAGAAGAAATGGGCGCAAGGATAAGCTCTGCTGGAAGCTTGAAGGATAGCCGTGAGGATTTGACCTTGGCTAGGAGCGTTCAGGTAATATTTCTTGGTCGATTTCTGGGTGAAAGAAGATTATAAGGGTGAAAGAATGGCAAAGATTGGTTGAGAAATGGCTGAGTTAGAGCCAGGTCACCATTTGGGTCGACTGACCCGTTACAGAGCCGCAGATTGACTCGACCGGAGGTAGATGATGAAGACGTCAGCATGCGACATCATGTCAGGCCACGTGGCCGTGGATGGTTGGTGCCACGTGGCATCTTGTCAGAGGTGACATGGCAGGGTGACGTCAACATGACATCATCAGGTGGCATCATGATGAAATCGGCAAGTGACATATGACACATGTCAGATGGTGACACGTGGCACCTGTTGGGGGTGTCACATGGCAACCGCCAGATGTCAGGACCCACCCCGGTTTCACCCCGAAAACCGAGGTAAATCCTGCTCTCGTCTGACACCCCGACACAAAAACCAAAGTAAACTCACTCGAAGCCACCAAAGTACTCAGTCAGACGCAGGAGAAACTATAACACATCCCGAAGGCAAGTTTTACAGAGCTTAGTACTAAATACAAAAGAAAAAGAACCGATACAAAGAGTACAAGCACTACGGAAAATTGAAACACTCCGGGATCCCCTCCGCGACTTCTATGCCTCAGACGCTGGCTCGACGCCGAAACCCCGCTCTAGCTCCACGATCTGGAGGGCAATTTAAAACAGAAAAGTGTGAGTGGACCATAAATAACAGAAAAGTTTCCAAAACCATTTATAATAAAATCGGGTTTGGCCCTCCGTTTTGAAACCACATGCATAACCTAGTTATCAAAACAGTTAGAAATCACATAAATCTCATCATAAAAACAGAAACACTATAAAACAGGTTGTAGAAATCATATCATCAGCGTCATAAAACTGTATCAGAAAACATAAGTATCAAGCCACAACCAACCGATCAAACCTGCTGGACCTATCCGAGTCTTTAAACTCCCGAGTCTTTAAACTCAATCCAGGCCTCAATAATATCCGAGTCTTTAAACTCCCGAGTCTTTAAACTCAACAGGCCTACGGGGGAAATATCAATATATCCGAGTCTTTAAACTCCCGAGTCTTTAAACTCAATCCGAGTCTTTAAACCCAATCTGGGCCCGTCCCTCGTCAATCTATATCCGGGTCTTTAAACCCAATAACCAGATCCAGCAAATCCAATCCAAAACCCTTTGAAAACCATTTCTAAATCCACATCCAAACCCGAATCCGAAATCACCGGTCTGATGCCCTTCCGGCATCCAGAACCGTCATTCTGAACCCAAATCCGGAATTCCACTTTCCAACTTTAAAACCAAATTTCGTTACCGAAATCCGATTTCAAAATCGAAAACCCTTTAATCACCAAATTAGGTTGCAAAATCCCTTTATGAAAATTTAAACCATTTATCCATTGAAATTCCAAATCCATGGCATTATTCTCAAAAATCGACATTTCTCGTAAAACGTGCTGGAAACCGTACTTTCTCGAAAAGCGTGTAATTAAGTAAAAAAGTTCGAGTATATTCAATAAACATAGACTCATGATTAAAACCATAAAACAAGTATAGAAAAATAGTTATGCATGCTCGAGTTTAAGGAAAGGGTCCACTCACAGTACCGAGCCCTCAATCGCGTCCCGAACGTCTCGTACGTTCCTCTGCTTCCTCGGGCAACCCCGATCCTGTCAACAACCACCAAAGTACGTTACTAACACGTCTACTAAGACTCTCCTAATTTTCCCCAAAAATCCCCGGGTCCTAAACGTAACGAACAGGAATCCGAAACCTTCACCCTCGCGGAACTACCTTAAATCGACGTCCGAACAACCCGAAACCAATTCCATTAGACTCATCACAACACCTAGAACAAAAACCATGTTGACCATTTTCCCAGCCGCCGCCGCACTCGCCCCCACGCGCCAGCTACAGTGTCACCAGCAACCTATGGTCGACCCGGTTTGACACAGTCCCTGCAACTCGAACCGGCGTGAGCGGTTCACCGCCGTTCCGCCACCAAATCAACTCCTCTCTTCACCATCTTCATCGTCCCATCCTTAGCAATCCAGTCCCCTTACTCAAACACCTCGACACGGCCTAAAACCCATCGACTCGAACTCAAACAAAACCCGTACCAGTCCCCTATCTCACAATCCAGCCAACCCGATCACCCCCCGTCACGGTGGCTACCATAGACGGTTTCTGGGACCTGCCTGAACCTCACCTCACTCACCAAAACCGTCGACTCACACCCAAAACCTACAACTCTACGTCTGAAGCAAAACAGAAAAATAGAGAACGTCGGGTACTCTCCGTCGTTCTCGACTCCGCCGTGCACTCCTCCGCCATGGCTGCACAACCAGAAGACACCCAGGACCCTACTAAGTCCCCTAGACCTCACTAGACTCCTTGATTCAACCCCTAAAGCCACGACTCGGCGTTTGAACCTAAACGGAAAAACAGAGCAAGTTAATGGGGATGAGGAATTACCTGTCCTCCAGTTGCCGTCGCGAGCTCCGCTAGGCTAGTCGACTCTTCTCACCCCTCACGACACCACCCCGAGTCCAATTGCACCGTACACGGCCACACCACCACCACGATCTCTCACTTCCTCCCTGTTTTCTCCCTGGTTTCCCACGGTTCACAATTGCACACACACACGACTGCTGCTCCTCCAAACCTCCTCACCGTCTCTCTCTCAACCTCTGAGCACTCACTCACTCACAAGAACACACCAACACTCACTGCCACCGTCCAATTCTCCCAATTCCTCAGTCTCTGTTTCTCTCTAATTCGAAGAACACACACGATCACACGGGCACCCCTAAGTATTTGGACCGTGCACACGCCTAGAAGCCACTAGGCCCTTACCACGCATCACAATCCTCCCCTTCTCTCTCACAACTGGCTCAAACTCAGCCCTCCATTTCCCTCTCTGTTGCACAAATCCCCATGTGCAAAAAGACCAAAATGCCCTTCCTTTTAAGTCAAATTTACGGTTGTGCCACTACCTTCCTAGACCCATATCTCATACATCGTAAGTCCGCTGAACACGTGCCGCCTGTCTACGGTTTCGTGACGTCCCAAACTACGTCCTGGTCATCGGTCAAAGTCCATTTGACCATCCGAACTAAAAGGCAACTATTTGCCCGAACTAGGGGCAAAATCGTCATTCTAGGCTAGCGCAACTAACCCCCGATTAAGCTCACTAATCTAATCTTAATCACGGTCTTAACCCTAATTTCCGGGACGGGTCGTTACAACTTACCCACCTAAAAAGAATTTCGTCCCCGAAATTCCACAACTAGTTCCCGACACCGAGGGGTCTCCTACCCGGTCATCCACACTAGGTCAACCACAACTTCTCCTAGGTTTCCTGTCTATCATCTCCACCTTGGGTATGTCACACCATCCCCAACTACAAGTTACACTTCATGGTGTACGCAAGGGAAACTCTATGTACAGAAAACAAAGGTATTGTAAAATACCTCATATGGAGTACCCAATAGAATTCACAGAGTACAACCTCACGTACAACCACCTCACCTTCCAGAAACCCTTCTCAACTCCTACCCAAGACAATCTACGCCAACAGGAAGTCCTACTTATTGGCTCACTCCCTCGGCTGTTACTTTGGCCACTTTTCGGAATAAATCTACAAAGTCCTAAAGGCAAACTCTAGATTGTGGGTTCTCTTCCTTCAATAACCTCATATCGATCAGTTATAGTCACTCTTTTCTCCTTTCTTTCATCCTCCTTCAACGGAACTCACCGTACCGCTCCAGGTCATCTAGGGAACATCCTAGACTCTACCCCGGGCTCCAACAACAAAACTGGGTACAACACAACCAAGGAAAATAAAAGTACCTGTCCCCGCACCTGATGCCGACTGAGCCTCTTGCTGAGTCATCGAAAACACTCGGGCCTGAGATCCCGACGCTCTCCCACGTCCCTCGAACTACTAGTGGCACCACCACCTCCTCTAGTGCCCGCTGTCCCTGACGCTGTACTCTGTCCGGGCTCGGCCACTCCTCGGCCTACACCACCTTCCTGTGGCAACAGTGGACACTCACGTCGGAAATGACCTCGCTCTCCGCAGTAAAAGCAAACATCCTGACCAGGTCCACCACTCGGTCTCCCTGTCGACGCAACAAACGTCGCACTAGCTTGTGGAGTCGGCTGTGTTCGGTAACCACGGAATCCCGAACTCTGGAAACTACCAGGTCTACCGAAACGATCATCACCCGACGATGATGCTCCACCGAAGTTACCTCTCTTCGGTGTCCTCAGACTCGAAGCTCCAGAAAAAGATGGTTCCCGGCGTCGCACCGGAAAACTAGCCTCAACTCTCACCTCAGCGTCCGACAACTCTCGGAGGGTAGTAAACGATCCTGCCGTCACTATGGCTCGAATCTCACCTCGCAGGCCCAACTCAAACCTACGGCACTTCTCGGCTTCAGTAGCCACAAACGCAGGAGCAAACCGAGACAACATCTGGAACTTCTGTTCGTACTCAGCCCGAACTAGGGGCAAAATCGTCATTCTAGGCTAGTGCAACTAACCCCCGATTAAGCTCACTAATCTAATCTTAATCACGGTTTTAACCCTAATTTCCGGGACTTGTCGTTACATCAGATGTCAGATGGTGGTGGTCCTGTTCGAAATGTTTCGACGTTCTGTATCTAATGGTGGTGATTTCAGGTCAATCGGAGATCAGTCTTGCATTAATGTTAAATAAATTAGTTGCTTGAGCGGAAATGAAACTTACCAATCTCCTATCTCTCTCTCTCTTTCTAGGCTGCCCAATTCTAAATGGAGGTTTTGGTTGTGAGATTCATCTTGATTTTATGCACGCTTTTAATGTATTGTTCAGTTGTTGGAGCTCCATGCATTTCAAGAATCCTTCATCCACAGAACCCGAAAAGTTGATATTGCGAGGCAATGAAACTGATAAGCTTGCACTGCTAGCCATCAAAGCTCAAATAAAACAGGATCCTCGTGGGGTTTTGAGTTCTTGGAACGAATCAGTTCACTTTTTCCAATGGCACGGTGTTACTTGCAGTCCAAGACATCATCAAACCGAGTTGAACCTAAAGTCCCAAAATTTGGTGGGAACTATATCTCCATACATAGGAAATCTGAGCTTTCTAAGGAAGCTAGAGTTCATAAATAATACCATTGGTCATGAAATACCTTCCGAAATTGGGCATTTTCGTAGGTGGCAAGTATTACGTCTAGACTTTAACTCACTAACAGGTCGAATTTCTGCCAACATCTCTAGTTGCTTCAACCTCATCAATCTTGATTTCGGAAACAACTCAGCAGCTTGGGTAACATTCCTTCACAACTCAGCAGCTTCTTGTCAAAGCTTCAAATATTTGTCTTCCAGAGAATTAACTTAACAGGGGAGATCCCTCCATCTTTTGGGAATTTTTCGTTCCTCGAGGTGCTTGCTGGATACCATAACAACTTCGTGGGAAGCATCCCAAGCTCTCTTGGCCAGCTGAGAAATTTAAAAATTTTCTCATTTGGCGAAAACAGAATTTCAGGTACCATCCCGCCCTCTATTTATAATCTCTCTGCTCTTGTTACATTTCACGTAGGACAGAACGAAATTTAGGGGAGTCTTCCTTCATACTTGGGGAAGACTCTTACGAATCTCCAGATATTTAACATTGTCATGAATCGATTCACTGGCACCATTCCCCTGTCAATATCCATTGCCACAAGTCTAGTTAATTTTAATGTTGGACTCAACAAGCTAACAGGGCAAGTGCCAAATTTGAAAAAGCTGAATAAGCTTGAGCAGTTTAGTCTTAATGTTAATCATCTTGGAAGTGGCGGGTATGGTGAGTTTGAGTTAAGTTTTCTCTCAGACTTGATGAATGCCACTGAGTTAAGACGGTTTATTTTAGCCTAAAATTTTGGAGGGACATTGCCCACATCGATATCAAATCTCAACAGAACTTGAAATCTTTTGAATTCATTCAAACCAACTAAATGGAAACATCCCAGCTGAGATAGGGAGCTTGGTCAGCTTGCAGTCACTGAATATGGAGGGTAACCACTTCACAGGTAATAGCCCCGATGACGCTGGAAAGCTTTCAAGACTTGGGGAGTTGTCTCTTCCAAACAAAAAATTATCAGGGAGCATTCCTTCCTCTTTTAAAATTAATGAATTTAATCGAACTCGTATTGCAAGGAAACAATCTGCAGGGCAACATCCCATCAAGCTTAGGAGAATGCCACTTGCTGCTGCTATTGGATCTTTCTTACAATAATCTTAGTGGTTCAATACCTAAACAAGTTGTTTCCCTCCCTTCCCTATCTGTTTCATTGAACTTTTCAAGAAACCACCTTTTCGGTTCCCTTCCTTTGGAGGTTGGAAGGATGAAGAGTCTCGGATCTCTGGATGTTTCTGATAACATGTTATCTGGAGAACTCCCCAGCAGCCTTGGTAGTTGTGTGGGTTTAGAAGTCCTATGCTTGCAATGCAACTTCTTTACAGGGCACATCTCTTCATCTATGGCGGCATTGAGAGGGATTCAATTTTTAGACCTTTCTCGTAACAATCTATCTGGTGAAATTTCACTGTTTTTAGAGCGGTTTCTCATTTTGAACAATCTGAATCTGTCTTTCAATGAGTTTTGGGGAGCACTACCGATTGAAGGTGTTTTTAAAAATTCAAGTGCCATTTCCATTGTTAGAAACACAAGGTTTTGTGGTGGTATTGCTACTCTCCAACTGCGCAAATGTGACACTAGATTGTCAAAGGGAAGAGGATTGTCTTGCGGCATGAAATTTACCATTTCAATAATATCTGGTTTTGTAGGAGTAGGCATTGTTCTATTTGTTTTATATCTTTTCTTGTTAAGCAAGAAAAGAAAAGAAACTTCATTATTTAGCAACGAGGCCAACTCTCTTATGCAAGTTTCTTATACTACACTTCTGAAAGCTACTGATGGGTTCTCTTCGGCTAACTTAGTGGCGTGGGTCGTTTCGGGTCCGTGTACAAAGGAGTTCTTGATAACGATGGAGCTCAATTTGTTGCTGTGAAGGTGCTTAACCTTTCACGTCAGGGAGCTTCTATGAGTTTCATAGTCAGAGTGTGAGGCATTGAGAAATATCAGACATCAAAATGTGGTCAAAATTGTAACTGCATGTTCAAGTGTTGATTTTCATGGTAACGATTTCAAGGCTCTACTTTATGAGTTCATGGACAACGGAAGCTTGGAGAATTGGTTGCATCCCGTGACAAAAGCAAATGAGGTGTGGAAGAAGCTAACTCTTCTCCAGAGGCCAGACATTGCCATTGATGTTGCTTCTGCACTAGATTATCTTCAGAATCATTGTAAACACCAATAATTCATTGTGATCTGAAGCCCATCAACGTTCTTTTGGACAAAGGGTTGACTGGACATTTTTCTGACTTCGCAAGATTTCTCTCAGAACCGGCTAGTAGCTCTTCTGCAACTCTCACATTTTCTCTTGGAGTAAGAGGGACAGTTGGTTATGCTGCTCCAGGTTATACATCTCCATACGCTTCACAATTTTCCTTTTAATTCTTTTAATTACCTTTCTTGTTACAATTTATGATGGTTAAATTGTAGAGTATGGTATGGGAAGTGAGGTGTCAACGTACAGGGATGTCTACCGCTTTGGCATTATGTTGTTAGAGATGTTTACAAGAAAGAGACCGACTGCCAACATGTTTAATGCCGGCTTGAACCTTCATAATTTTGTCAAGACAGGTTTTCTTGATCGAGTTACAGAGATTACATGTTAGTAACTTGTTGGTTAAAATGTTGGATCTACATATACACTACTTTTCATTAGTGTAATATGCGTTTTTATATCAAAGTCAAGAATGAATGCTTCAAAAATTAAGAGAAAAGTGACCATTGTCAAAGATCTAAGTTTGAGATCACGGCTCTAAATTTAACCATTAATATTCCTCATGAGTTTTCTTAGTCAATAATCCATTTATCTAAGAGGATTTCTCTCCTCAACATTTCAGAAAAAAATCCTCACATATCCCAATTTCTTATATATACGATCGAATGCTTCAATTCAATCTAGATATTATTGTGTTTTCATAATTTTCATGTTTCTCTCTTTCTATTTCTCCACCCTCCGCTCTCCAATTTGCAGCATCCCACTTATCCTACTAGAAAGAAATGTCCAAATGGATTCAAGAGATGAGAGGAAAGTTTGAAAAGAGAGAGGATGTGGGATGATTAACTTGGGTAGACATAGTCCATTAATTTGATTAGTCTGAAAGAGTTGACAATTAATTAATATCTAATCACTAATCAGGTTTAATTATTTGACTTCATATCTGTGTGATTGGTGATTAGGCATTTCCACTATGTCTTCTCAAAATGTTTGCGATTGTTTTTAGAGATAAGAAAGGAGAAAATTGATTGAAATTAGGATCTTATAAAGTTCACAAACTATTGTAAATAGTTAAACAGTTATATCTATTTATGTAATAGATACTATGGATAGTTTTGTCATTTTGTATTCATTAATTATCCCCCCTTATATAAGGGATCTATTACCTTTGTAAATCCTATCTATCTAATAATAAACAGACGTATTATTTCCATCTCCTTGTCTCTCCACATTCTCTCTGCAATTCTCCTCTACCAAGTTTCCTTCACAACACGTTATCAGCACGATTGTCTCCAAATCGGTGATTGCTCAAGAGAAAGATAAATCCAATCAAGTAAGTTTTCTAAATCCAATTATTTTTTTTATTAAATCCATAGCCCTAGAATTCATGTTCATAGTTTTTTTATTGGAATCAATTGTGAGAATCAATAATTTTGAATCCCTTTAATTTCATGAATTATTGATAATTAGTGTGTGATAATGAATGTGAATTAATAGTTGCTAATTGAAAAAAAATTCATAGTTGACCGTACACTTCTAAGTTACTGATTGTTGTTGGATTAATGAATTTATATGTCGATAATCGTTCCTTCAAAATTTAATTTATTTTATTATTAAATTCAAAACCCTAGAAGCATGTAATTTCTAGGATTATTTGATTAATTTGATAATTGATGAATTGATGATAGGCGAACATGAATTTGATTGCATGATGATGATTATGAGCCCAACAGTTGAGAAAGCACAAAGCCCGAAATGCCTTGAGCCTAGAAGGCAAAAAAAAAAAATACAGATATTAGGCCCTGAAGGCCCAGCCGAAAAAAAAAAAACAGCATGCCCGGCAGACTGCAGCCCGTCGAATCCCAAGACCAGACGGCTTGGCCCAGAAAGCCTCATTGTAGGCCTAGAGCCATTTGAGCAGCTTGGCTTGGCCTGACCAGAAGCAGCTCGGCTTGGCCTAGGCGGCTCGGCTCGGCTCCGACAAAAAAAAAACAGAATCTTCATTTGCACTCCTCGGGCTTAAAACATATACCCATGCATGCCTGAAGCAATGCAATAACCCTAAATCAAGGACCAAAATTGCATTTATTTATACTATCTATGCATATTGTATATTGTTTACTTGTTTGTTTGTTTATTTCATTATTTACATGTTATTTATAAATGTAATAGACTACTTGTACATACAATGAACCTGAAGTTTCATTCATTGATATCCTGGATTATCATACTGATATGTCGTTAAATAAACATTATTTTATATTATTTTATACTTTTTATACTTTACTTTTAATATTAAAATAATAAACAATTAGACAAATTAATTTATTTTGTGATATTTTTGTAGAAATAAATAAATCTTGGAATTTGGACTATTCTGGTGAAAGAATCGTCCCGGTCAGAATTATAACGAATAAATTATGGACGAAATATGAGAAGCCACCGAAAATCGCAAGGAAATTCGGTGGGAAGCTGCTGAAATCCAGAAGTCCAAGCCAAAAACCAGCAGCCCTATTTCCTCATTTTCAACCATTTTGGCTGATTTTTCAAACATCTTTTCCCCAAAATAAACATCTTTTCCCCAAAATCAGTATCTTTTCCCCAAAATCCGCATATTTGCCCCAAATTATGCAACTTTCCTGAACAAAATCAGCCCTAAAATCATCCCTAAAATCATCATTATTCATCATTCCACTTTTCTTTATTTTTTATTGTAATTTTTATTTATTTTTGGTAGCTTTTTTTTCCTTATAAATAGGGGTTCAATTCTTGTAACAAGAGTCCCCATTAGTCTCCCTTAGTCCCAATTTTTCCCATTTTGTTTCTCCTTTTAGTATATGTTCTTATATTTTCTCTCTAGTTCTTCTCCTCTTTTAGTTCATCTTCTTTATTTTGTTTTTTTATTTTTGGGGATCATTTTAACTTCTTGTAGATTTTCTTCTTGAATTAGCTTTCTTTTAATTTTTGTTCTTAATTTATGTTATTTCTTAGATTCATTTATTCTTTACTTTGTTCTTGTGATCTTTCTTTGAGATCTCTTAAACACATTTTTATACTTTCCTTAAGAAATACCTAGGCCAAGTATTTCCGAAATAATTCTAGAATTTAAATCCGCATTCTTATGTTTTATCCTCCATCTTCATAAGGTTCTAGCCGCTGTTCGGTGTTCCTTATGAATAACATTCCATTGTTTCCATCCACTTTCGGAATCACAAGCTGTTCTTGGGTTCCGAAAGTGTACCTTTATTCCCTTTACTTAAATTCTTGTTATTGTTTTGGTTTTACTTATAATTCAATATATGTGTTGGTATTTTCTTTCTAATATTTGTAAGTAAGAATGCAATCTCCATGTGTTTTACTTTTTGAATTTCTTTTACTTCATATGTTTTAGTGTTTAAATTTCAATTAGAAGCTAAATGTTGATCCGCTATTCGGGGCATTTAGACTAGAATTGAAGAGATTAAATGTTGATCGCTGTCGGCGCATTTAATTATAAACTTAAGGTGAATCATGTTGTAAATGTTTGAAGCATATTGATGTTTGACGCACATTAATGGTTGATGCATTTATAATATTGAAAGATATATGTAAGTATTTGAGATGATGAAGGTACAATTTCGTGATTGGTTTATTATGACCAAAATGTTAGAGTGTTGGCAAAATTTGTATTTGAAGGAAGTCTATTTTTAGGAGTAGTTTAATTAATGTGATTGTTAATTCAAAATTACTTACGTAAAAGTGTGGGTTTTATCTATGAAACTACTCTATGGTTTGTAAGTTCTAATTAGCATGAACATTTGTATTTTAATTCTTAGTTAGTGTTTTCTTTAGTTTAGATTACAAATCTTTTCAAAACCCCAATTTTTAATTCTTTATTCTTTATTCTTTTATTCTTTTAATTCTTTATTCTTTTATTCTTTTATTCTTTTATACTTTTATTTTATTCTTTATTCTTTTATCCCTTTATTCTCTGATTATTTTATTCTTTAATTCATTAATTTATTCATTATTCTTTTATTCATTATTATTCTCACTAACATATTATTAATGTTCCCTAATTTTCCCAGTTAAGAACGATCCTTATTTACCAATACTACATCTACACAAAGAGGGTTTAAATTGCATAACACTCAAATGACGTGTTTAATTTAATACGTACTTTGGGCGTTATCACATACAATGTTATAGAACCTGCAGTTCTCATTAGTTTCTTATGAATGTGTTTTTCCCAAAGCACTAATTCTATTCATTAATCTTTGTGGAGCATGGCACATCTCAACAAACTGGATTTTGACGCACTAGAAGTTTCCGGAAAAAACTACTACCATTGGACTGAAGATGTGAAACTTCATCTCACTACAAAGAGAATCTGGTCAACCATCTAGGAAGATAATATGGCTTCTGAGCATCAGAAGGCGGACACTATGATCCATATTCGGAGGCATATGGATCGCGCACTGCAATGTGAATACCTGGGTCAAGAGGACCCAAAAGCTTTGTGGGTTTCACTGGCCGATCGTTTCGATCACCAGAAGGACATATTCTTGCCTGAAGCAAGACATGACTGTCGTAACATTCATTTCCAGGATTTTAAATCCGTAAACGAATATAATTCTGAGATATGCCGTATCCGGTCTCTTCTCAAGTATTGTGGGGAAGAGCTCACTGAAACTGACCTACTTGAGAAGACTTTCTCCACATTTCATGCCTCGTGTATTGTCATGCAACAACAATACAGAGAGCGGAAGTTTACCAGGTTCGCGGAGTTGATCACTACTTTATTGCTCGCTGAAAAGAACAACATTTTGTTAATGAAGAATGATCAATCCCGACCTGTGGGTACTAGTGCAGCACCTTTTCCTGAAGCAAACGCTGTTGCACCTCGCGATGCCAACTGTGAGTGGAGAAATAGGGGTCGTGGTAGAGGTCGAGGATGTAACTGTCCAACACATGGTGCACACCTCTATGACCGGGTCCATGGTTACCATGCCCCACGTGGCTGTGGTAATCGTGGTCTAGGCCCACATGGTGGACACCCCTATGACCGAGCCCAAGATTACCATGCCCCACGTGGCTGTGGTAACCGTGGTCTAGGTCCACGTGGTGGCTATCATGCTCCTTCTGGTCTGCGTGCTCAAAATGAGAGAAACCCTAGTCCGGCCCATCGCCACCAGAATCAAAACCTACCTGACTTATGTTATAACTGTGGAGGTCGCGATCATTGGTCCCATACCTATCGTTCATCAGCTCAAGTTATTGCCCAGTACCATGCTAGACGTGGTACTCGAGAGGCTAAATTTGCTACAAGACCAGTCCCCGCTGATACCACCCTTGCCATTGCTGATTTCCAGACTTCAGCTGGACATGATGAAGATTGAATTATTTGCATAAACATGGATATGATTGGTGTTTGTGCCATTTTTTTTACGGATATTGTTTTTTTTATTACTATTCTGGATATTGTTTAGTGATTCATATTTGTTTTGGACTTATTTTTTTATTTGCTTGAATATTATTTAATCCATTTATTCATTTTTTATAAATGTGATTATTGATTGCTTTAGTTATATTGATGGTTAGGCATGTCACATGGTGAAGTTTGTTGTCTAACCGACAGTAGTACTACGCATACTATCCTCTGTGATAGGATATTTTTTACAAACTTAATACCTAACCACACCCCTGTGACAACTATTTCTGGCCAATCAAATTTGATTGAAGGCTCCGAAAGAGCCCGTTTTATGTTGTCCAATGGTACCGTATTTACCATTGCTGAAGCCTTATACTCCCTATGTTCCAGCATAACGTTATTGAGTTTTAAGGATATTTGAACTAATGATTATCATGTTGAAACCACAAAAGAAAATAATGTGGAATATCTTTGCATAACCTCCAATTTGTATGGTCAGAAGCGTACGTTGGAGAAATTGAAATGCCTTAGTAGTGGATTCTACATGACCACTATTAGAACCATTGAGGCAAATGTCAGGACCGTTCCCAAATCCCCCGGGATTAACGTGGGACACGCTTGATCCAGTCTGACACGAAGTGTCAGACCAGGGAAAATTCCTTCTCTAGCCCTCACCGGGGTTCCAGAGTACGCTAGGATCGTAGGAGGAGGAGGGTGATGTCTCGTCTCTGCAATAGCCGCATCCGCTATCAACCTGAAAGACATTCAAAACATTAAAAGTCGTGAGTGGACAAAAATAAACATTTCATTTAAAAACATTTCACATAAAGAACTTTATGTCCTTCACTAAAAGCATATGCATGCATTCAAAAACCGTTTATCAAAACGTTCATAAAACCATTTGTCAAACATATTCTCAACCTTTCAAGGGTTCATGCCTGGTCCCCATAAACCGTCTTGAACCATAAATCCATTTATGGGCCCCCGACACGAAATCACAAAACCCGTAAATCCACACATGTGGGAACTCAGCCCCAAATCATCATACGTGGGTCTTAGCCGAAAACCATTCTCAGTGAAATACCAAAACATACAATACGGGGTCTCCACCCCAACCATTTCCAAAACATCGAATACGGGATCTACGCCCCCAAACCATTTCAAAAATACCAAATATGGGGTCTATGCCCCAAATCACTTTCTAAAACATGGAACACAGGGTCTCCGCCCCCAAATCACTTTCTGCAAAACCTCATACGTATCAACATACGTATAACCCATCCACGGCACTTCCGAGAAGATGCCAACTCGGGGCACACAACCCCTAGGGAACATATCCCCGATATAAGTCACGATTCATCATATCTATACTAGGTGTGCCACACCACTCGGGGTCTCACTCCGAGTCTTCCCCTAGGAATTCTCCATCTGGGAGGCTCAATCTCTGGATCTAGTCCGAGCTCTATCTCTGGATCTAGTCGAACATCTCTCCGGAATCTGGTCCGGGACCACATCATAAATCATAACCCCACTCCTGGAACGGGATCCCTATGGGGATACCCATTCTGGTCTGTGGATCGTGACTCTCCAAGTCGACGTCTGGAGGAGACCATATAATCATATGGAGGGTTTCATACATTTCAAATACTTCCTTTCTTTCTCAAAACATTTCTCAACTGGGTCTCATACCCGATTCATCTCAACAGGATTCCTCGAATCCTATTCAAATCAATTTCACAGGCCTCGGCCTAAATCCACAGTTCAATAGGGTCTCATGCCCAAATTCTCATTTCTTAAATCGAACTGGGACTCAAGCCTGATGTTACAATCAACTGGGCCTCAAGCCCAATACCACAGCTAACTGGGCCTAAGCCCAAAACCATAAAGCAATGGGGCCTCAAGCCCGATTTCACAACCAATAGGTCCTCAAGCCTGATACTACAGTCAAATGGACCTCAAGCCCGAGATTACAACCCAATTGGGCCTCAAGCCCGAATTCGTAAACTAACGGGACCCTCGGTCCGATCGTATAACTCAAATGGACCTTCGGTCCGATTCCTCGTCAAATCAAATTGACTCCAAGTCTGAGAGTTTCCAATCAAATGGGTCTCGTGCCCGATTTTATATTTCCAAATCCAAAATCCATTTCATTAAATCCTCATTGAAAACCTAGCACGTATAAACATCGTATAAAATCGCAAGTCTCGAAATACGTGCAAATACGTAAATCCTAGGCTACCACAAATAATGTACTCATGGCATCACAAAACATGTATTAAAACAATTATAAAACATTTATGCATGCATCTAATTCATAAAATAAGTCCACTCACAGACCGACCGAAGCCGCGCCTCGATACGCGTGCTATAAGCGTCTCTCGGGGCCAATCGTCGCTTCCGGGATTCCCGAACCTGTCCAAATTAATTTAGAGGGTTACTAACTACTTAAATAACCCCTCACTAAAGTCCCGTAATTTTTTAAAATTTCTAACTATTTATAAACGCGAACCTAAACCTTCGGACGTCCTAAACTATATCAAAACAATGTCCGATTGACACGAAACCAGTCCCAAAATGTTCGTTACATCAAATAGATGATTTTCACATGTTGAAGACATCCCCAGAAACCATACCACGCCCTGCCCAGGCGCCGCCCAAAGGGAAATGGCCCTGCGCGTGGGCTCACGCGCCACTGTTCCTGCACCATCAACCTCGGTTGAACCGGTTCTGGCCGGTTGGCTGGTTCATCTGGACGGCGTGACCGGTCCGGCCTGGTTTCTCCCCCAATTTTCATCCAATATTTTCCTTTTCGATTCCATTCTTCCTATTTTGATGTTTTCTATAATTTCCAATCAAGAAACCTAAAACAAAACAACTAAAACCCACGGTTTGATTT
The DNA here is from genome assembly GCA_032719365.1 of Prinsepia uniflora. NCBI lineage: Eukaryota > Viridiplantae > Streptophyta > Magnoliopsida > Rosales > Rosaceae > Prinsepia > Prinsepia uniflora. The sequence goes on from JAVSMK010000018.1 coordinate 144,218, forward strand.
TTGGTCCTATTGGTTCAGTTTTCCATTTTTCCTCCCACGGCTCCTCAGCCGTCAAACCGCCACCAAAACCTCCTCTACACTTCCTAAGCAACCTAATAAACATTCTTTAATCATCCAAAACTAACCATAATGTATGAATCGAATTAAAAGGAAAAAATGGGCAAACCGAATACCTTGCTCGGTCCATGGCCGCCGTCCACGACGGCGTTGTTCCTGGCCAGCCACCAGCATCAGCTTGCACTCCTCACACTCCCTTGGTCTCTCAAGCATGATCAAATGGGAAGGATGGTTGGATTGGGTTGGGAGGTAATCGGGTTATGGGTTTGGTGGATGGAAAATGGTCGATGAAGAGGAATGGGATATGCATAAATGAAAAATGATGTCCAGTGGATGAGTGACACTTGTCACTCATCCATTGGGCAGCACAGAAATATCTGGGCCCCACTTAGGACAAAACCCAAGCCGTCTCGTAAAACGTGCAATAGTACCACGGAACTTCCGTGAACCGTAACGTTTTCGCCGAACGTCCAAATTCGACGTGCCGCCTGCCTATGGATCATATCGCCTCGATCTATGTAACGGTCCTTGTCCCTCGGCCATTGGACCTCCTGGGTCAAAAGTCAACTATTTGCTCCTATTCAACCAAATTACCAAAATGCCCCCGAACTTCCAAAAATCATAACTTCTTCCTCGAACTTCAGAATCGAGCGTGCCACCCGTTTATGAACTCGTGACGTCACAAACTACGTCACAGTCATCGACCAAAGTCCATTTAACAGCCTGTACGAAATCAACGATTCATCCATTCTAGGGGCAAAATCTCCATTTTCGCCCTACTCGTCCGCTAATCCTTGTCTAATCCCCGATTAGTCTCGCTAATCCATAATTAATTCTGATAATTCGGGACTGGTCGTCACAGCAAATCACATAGCTAGCTGGAAGTTACCTAACCCTAACAACTACTTATTATGGCATGACCGATTGGGACACCCAGGTCAAAGTATGATGCGCCGTATCCTCAATCATCACGCAGGCATCCCCTTACAAATAAGGACCTTGTGTTTAGTGAAACACTATGCCAAGCTTGCTCAATGGGAAAATTGAACACTAGACCATCATATACAAAGATCGATAAAGACTCTGTCCCTTTCTTGTACAGAATACAAGGGGATATTTGTGGACCCATCCAACCACCATGTGGACCATTTAAATATTTCATGGTTTTGGTTGATGCATTGACGAGGTGGTCCCATGTGACCCTATTGTCCACACGCAATGCTGTGTTTGCTACACTCCTTAACCAAATCATTAACTTAAGGGTGCACCATTCGGATTATCCTATAAAGTCCATGAGACTTGATAATCTAGTGAGTTTACATCGAAATCTTTCGATGATTATTGCATGTCCCTTGGGCTTGATGTTGAACATCCAGTTGTACATGTTCACACCCAGAATGGTCTGGCAGAAATATTCATTAAATGATTACAAATGATTGCACGGACCTTGGTTATGCGCACCAAGCTCCCAATTTCTGCGTGGGGCTATGCAATTTTGTATGCACCTATGTTGATCCGGTTGAGGCCCACTGCCACCCAACCCTATTCCGTGTTACAGCTGGTAACTGGGTATGAACTTGATGTTTCGCACTTACGCAGTTTTGGGTGTGCAGTCTACGTGCCAATTGTACCGCCACAACGTACAAAAATGGGACTTTAATGCCAGAGGAGCATATATGTCGGCTATGAATCCCACTCCATTATACGCTATTTAGAGCCCTTGACAGGCGATGTCTTTACCGCTCGATTTGCGGATTGTCACTTCAATAAGACAGTCTTCCCGCAGTTAGGGGGAGATAAGAACGCCAACATTCCTGAAGAACGACGTGAATTGACGTGAAATGTCTCCACTATGTCTCATCTTGATCCCCGAATCGTACAAAGTGAGAATGAAGTGCGGAGAATTATAGATCTACAGAGTGTAGCGAATAATATGTCAGATGCTTTCTCTGATCTATCTAAAGTGATGAGATCACATATACCTTCTGAAAACGTGCCTGCAAGGATAGACGTCCCCGTAGGACGCGTCGTCCTAGATGGACCGGGTCGTCCCAGATGGACGAAGTACGGCCATGGCAGCTAACCAGTCATATGTCCCTGCCTAGAAGCGAGGTAGACCAATAGGTTCGAAGGATTCTCATCCCCAGAAGAGGACAAATTTGGCACAATCGAATCCCTTGGATATCACTATATCATCTGATCCATCTCATGAGATAATTCCGGATTATGAGTCTGTCTTAGAAGAGACGATGTTGGGGGAAGCCTCAACGTCTAAACCCACTCCCGAGAATAGAGAGATCTCGGTAAACTATGCATGCTTAAATGAGATATGGACTCAGAATGAAATTATAATTGATGATATATTTGTATTCGCAGTAGCTACTGAAATAATAACTAGTGATGATATCGAACCTCGCTCTGTTGATGAATGTCAACGTAGAGAAGACTAGCCAAAATGGAAAGAAGCAATACAGGTTGAACTTGATTCCTTGATAAAAAGAAAGGTATTTGGACCTGTAGCTCACACACCTCCCCATGTTAAACCTGTAAGCTTTAAATGGGTATTTGTAAGGAAGCGCAATGAGAAAAACGAGATTGTGAGATACAAAGCTCGTCTAGTGGCGTAAGGATTTTCTCAACTCCCTGGAATTGATTACGATGAGATGTATTCTCCCTTAATGGACATTATAACGTTCCGCTACCTTTTGAGTTTGGTAGTTTCTGAAAAACTGAGTATACAGCTTTTGGATGTGGTCACAACTTATCTCTATGGGGATCTAGATACAGATATATATATATATATATATATATATGAAAGTTCCTGAAGGACTTAATATATCTGATGCAAATAGTTCCAGACCACGGAACACACTCTCCATTCGTTTGAGGCGTTCACTTTATGGATTGAAACAATCCAGACGGATGATCAGATTGAGATATGTTAATAATGAATTATACCTATGCGTGTTTATTAAGAAAACAAGTTTCGGGTTCGCTATAGTGACAGTTTATGTCGATAACATGAATCTGACTGGTACTCCTGAGGAGATCCAAGAAACCGCTAAGCACCTGAAGTTAGAATTTGAAATGAAGGATCTTGGGAGAACACACTTCTGTCTCGGCCTGGTGCTCGAGTACCGTGCAAATGGAATTTTGGTCCAACAATCGAATTACATCCAGAAGATGTTGAGACGCTTTAATGAGGATAAAGCGAAACCTCCAAGCACGCCCATGATCGTCCAAAGTCTAGATCCTAAGAAGGACCTGTTTCGTCCAGCAGATGATAAAAAAGAGATATTGACACCAGAAGTACCATACCTAAGTGCAATATGTGCACTATTGTACTTGGCCCAATGCACTAGACCAGACATTTCATTCGCTGTGAACTTGCTAGCTAGATTTAGCTCTGCGCCAACAAGCCCCACTGGAATGGCATAAAAGACATCTTCTGATACCTTAGAGGTACAATGGATATGGGCTTATTCTATCTCTATGCATCGAGGAATGAATCAAACCCCCTTGGTCCTCGGAATGATGCATACCTTGTTGGGTATGCTGATGCAAGTTACTTATCAGACCCACACAAGACACGTTCCCAATCAGGTTATGTCTTTACCATTGGGAACACAACAATATCTTGGAGGTCTATGAAACAGACCCTTGTTACTACGTCTTCGAATCATGCAGAGATTTTAGCCCTGCACGAAGCAGTTCATGAATGCATATGGCTAAGAGCCATTACTGGGCATATTCGAAGTACCTGTGAACTGCATTCCACCCATGATGAACCGACAGTTATCTACAAAGATAATGCTGCCTGTACAGAGCAGATGAAGACCGGTTTCATTAAGGGAGACAACACCAAGCATATTGCACCGAAGTTCTTCTTTAACCAACAACAGCAAGATCATCGGAAGATTGAGATCAAGCCAATACGATCTCAAGATAATCATGCAGACTTGTTCACCAAGTCATTACCAATGACCACATTTCAGCAGCATGTTCGAGGTATTGGTTTACGCAGACTGGCCGATCTACCTAATCTGTAGTTTTTAGGGGGAGTCAAGATCATAGGGAGTATCCTGAAATAGACCAAGTAACCGGAAGTATAATGAGTATCCCGAAGCATACTCACATAATCATCGTGTATCTTTTGTTCTACGACTAGGGTTATTTTGTCCCATTGAGTTTTGTTACCTGGCTAGATTTTAATGAGGCACATTTTGGTATGATCACCCCGCTAACATTGCATCCTAAAGATGCTATGATTTGACTCATATGCATTTGCACATCTTTTTCCTTCGACCACGGATTTTTCCCACTGGGTTTACCGGGAAAAGTTTTGATGGAGCAACACTAATGCATTTTATCTCAAAGGAGGACTATCTACCCGTATTCCGAAAGTGACGACACCAGCTACCTCAGAAGATTCCGATGTGATCACTTACAAGCACGTTGCACTCTTTTTCCTTCGACCAGAGTTATTTTTGTCCCATAGAGTTTTTGTTACCTGGCAATGTTTTAACAAGACAACATATAAGTGCGTAGCCAAGTAGTACCATTACATGAAATGTCCAAAGGGGAGTTTTGTTACATATGTCTATTTATTTAATAGGTACTAGGGGTAGTTTTGTTATTTTGTATTCATTAATTATCCCCCCTTATATAAGAGATCTATTACCTTTGTAAATCCTATTTATCTGATAATAAACAGACGTATTATTTATATCTCTCTGCCTCTCCACATTCTCTCTGTAATTCTCCTCTACCAAGTTTCCTTCACAACACAAACATCGTTTTAGTGTTCCACTTTTTCTATATTGCACACAACACGCTTAAGCGCTTGCTAATTAAATCAGTCCCATCATGTCGTTGATGAACCTAGAAAAAGAATAGTATCTAGTTGAAAAAAAATTATCATATTTCTCTGCCCAATACGAGTTAACTTATTTATTCGGTTTTACATGACATTTTATTTTTATTAAAAAATCGATCGCACCATAAGAACCTTATTTATATACAGTTTTCTTCTACGTTCATCATATTTGTCGACATAGTTAATTTTAAAATAATATTTTGATAAAAAAATAAAAGGTATAGAATGACCCTTTGAAGTTTCTGTTGTACATTAACATATAAGGTGAAGATGATGACGATGATGAAACCTATGAAGATTATGTCACAAGATGAAGATGATGATAGGGGATAGGTGCACCATAACACAGAATATATCTTCTTTGCCCAAATTAGAAGCTTTGGGTGAAGAGTGGGGGTGTGGTGGAAATATATATCATTTTGCGTTATTTAAAAGTTTTTTACTTAAGAAGCATATTGGATCATTATCTCAAAATGTATTATAAATTTGTTTTTGTTTCACGATGCACCCTGAGACCCTATTTTTGTTTTAAGTTAGTCATTTTCCATATAAGATGGTTAATTTTAGTAGTAAAAAATTTCTATTTGGACAACTCAGCAATTGAGTTGGCTATGAAGATCTTCTCGTGGCAGCTCCCACCCACCGCCCACACAACCGCAAAATATCTATCGTTTTGCGTTATTTAATAGTTTTTTACTTAAGAAGCATATTAAACTATTATTTTTGCCTCCAAATGTTGAATTTGTTTTTGTTTGATGATGCGCCCTGAAACCCCATATTTGTTCTATGTTAGTCATTTTCCATCTAAGACCGTTAATTTTAGGAGTAAAAATTTTCTATTTGGACAGCTTGTAATTGAGTTGGTCATGAAGATTTTCTCGTGGCGGCACCCACCCACGGCCCACACAGCCGCGAAACCACTCCCAAATTAAATCCTAGGCTTTTTACCCAAAATGCACCCTGTACCACCATGTTAGTCTCAAAATGCACCCTGGACCGTTTTTTGTGTCAAAATGCACCCTGAATCTACATTATCGCTCCAATTTCGTCTGTTTCCGTTAGAGAAGTTAAAGTCAAGGTCTAAATTGTCAAATTGTACACCTAAGCATTTAAATATTGAGGAAAAAACTGATGTGGCATCCACCTCAGTATTTACCCCAAATAAAACCTGAAGCTTACCTTTGTTCGTGGCCCTCATCAACATCCTGAGCGACTGAGCCAAGAGATTGACCATGTATAGCGACTGAGTGACTGAGCTCCAGAGAAACCCAGCTCCGATCGACTCCGACAGGACGGTGTGAAGGCGTGACAGCGCGAACCAGGTTCCTGAGCTACTCCGGCGTGGCGGCGCGACCCAGGCGGCCCGTGAGCAACCTGTCTCCCTCCCCGACCCAGGCGGCCCGTGAGCAACCCTTCTCCCTCCCCGACCCAGTTGCAAATGGAATCGGCAACCTCCTTGTCTCAACGGCTAGCAGCCAGTGCGAGCAGAGAGAAAGGAATCCACGCTCGACACCTACCCTTTAATTTCATAATCAGGTTACCATTTTCCCCAAATTTGTCCTAATTTTCTATTTTGGGCTTTTTCTTCTCTTCAGAAATTAATGGACCAAAAAATGGAGACTGAAACATTGAATCAGCTAAATTGTTGCTATTGTGGGAAGGCTAGTAAGATTCTCACATCATGGACCGAAAGGAATCCAGGGAGGAGGTTCCAAGTTTGCCCAAATCCAAGGGTGAGAATTTGGTTTATGTTTTCCAATTTCTTTGAAATATATGTTTGGGTAATTAGATTTTTGTGATAGGTAGACTGTGTTTCGTTCAAATTTCGGTCTTTGATAGAGGCAGGTGTTGTTATGAGTTACGAGTTATGACATGTGGACTTGTTTGTTGTTCTAGTTTCATTTTCTGTGTGTTGGCATTACATTTACCCTTGGATCAGATTGAAGCTCATCTCAAATTCTGTTAGATATTGGGTTGTTTTCTATACATTTCTTCATTATTATTATAGTGGTTACGAAGTTTAGAAAAAAAAAAAAGCCAAGAGGTGATGAAGGAGCAAATGTCAACAGGAATTAACAATTAGCATTACTTGTTGTCTACTGTCTCTTACTGTGTTGGTTATGTTAGGCGTGTTTTCTGCTGTTAGTGCTCAAACAAACAGTATCATATTGCTGCTTCCTTTGCTACTTCCTTTGTCAGAAAAAGAAAAAAACAAGAATTAACAGCTCTTGTAACTTTTCTGTTTTGTTTTCAGTTGTTTAGAGCATCTCCAATAAGAAGTTATAAATCTACTTCAATTCATACAACCCCAGTAAACATCATTCTTATTGTTAATAAAGTGTTGTAAAATTCACTTTTCTTCTTTCTCTTCTTTTAATGTCTCTCCCTTTTCCTCTTTTTCTTTTTTCAATCTGTTACAACACCTATTGGAACTTTCCAGTGGCTTTTGCAACACCCTTTACAACTAATAATCATCTTGGGAAAATGTCATCGAGGAAGGGATGAGGAAGGATGTAGAATGTTTTTGTTAAAAAAAAAAGACTCACTGCCATTGGAATTCGTTTTTAGTTCTTCTTTTTTTAAGGAATCCATGTTATCTTCTCCTTCTCTCCCGGACTTCCGCTCTTGAAACATTGCCATTGGAAGCTACTTATCAGTGGCAGGAGCTCTCCTAGGTCTCATTAAACCGGGAAGAATGAGTCTCTTTGGCACACTTCTTATCATATGGGGACTTGTTAGGGAAATCCTTTCGAGAAAGAGAACAAATCTTATATATATTTACCCAGAAATGTCAATCGCCCTGTTTGCAGCCTTCTTGTCAATAACAAAGGATGTCAGAAGAATAATTCGTAGTTGGAGAGGTCCACGAATTGTAAAACCAAAACTTTTATAAGTCGACGCCTCTGAGAATCATAACATTTTCTCAACTCCTTTCATTTGTATTCTTGCTGTTCCTGAGGAAAAGGGTATATTTGATGCAAATGATTCTTTTATCTTGTTAATAGTTGCCTAGCTTGGTGGTTGTCATCTGTCATTCGATCACCCTTTTCTTTGGATTCAAATTGCATTTGTTTAGTTTAATACTGCGGATTCTGCTTTCTTCATGTTTTCCTCAAAAAGGGAAAATTATATGTAAATCTTGATTCGCTAGTCTCTAATTTACATGTCGAATTTTAGAGAATCCTTGAGCATCAACCATACTCATAGCAATGAAAATGATTATATAGGCATCAACCATACTCATAGCAGTATCATAATTTGGAGGGAAATGAATGGATATTAAGGTTCTCAAATTTTGGGCATTTATTGCTATTTTATGCAGGGTGGTTGTGGATTTTGGAAATGGCTGGATCTGGAGATGGGTCCTAGAGCTCAGACAATAATTCCCGGACTTTTAAGGAAGCTTGACAAGTTGGAAAAGGAACTGGAAAACACCCGAGCTTCATGTAGAAAGGCGTGGATTGGATGCTTGGTTGTGTCCACATTGTTTATTGGCTTGATATTTAAGGATTGAATGTAATAGGTGGTATGTAATGGATGTTTAATTATAACTCACCTTTTGAAAAATTGATTTGAGTGTAATGGATGTTTAATTATAACTCAAACCTTTTGGAAAAATTGAGACCTTTGAGTTTGATGAGTTTTCATTTGAGCATTCATTTAACTTGAGCATTAAACTTGGAATCCGCATTCCGCACTTCAAATCAGGAAAAGTCTAATCAAGCATCATCAAGCATATCCCCCAAAAAAGGCCTAATCAAACATCATCAAGCATATATCCAAGGTGTTAAATTCACCATATATACATATATCATATTAAGTAGGGTGTCAACATCATACATCAATTCATGGACATCAAACTTCACTTCATTTCACTTCCTTCTCTTTGCTGGGGATTTGAACCTCAACCGTCTTGAAGGAGATTCACCATGTGCAGAACCTTGAAGTGGTGGCTGAGATTGAGCGTGCTGGCTACCACTACATTGTGACATGTCATGTATAGGTGGATTTGGTTGTGAACTTTCTCTAGGGGAAACTGGCTGCAAAGGAACATTCATCATCTTGGACATAGTTCTCGTCACCATGGTGTCAGCACATGCTTGTTCCTTAGATTCTTTGCATCGGCGACGTGCTTCTCGTCTTTTGGTGGCTTCAGCAGCTGCTTTTGATGTGATTGGTTCCTTGAATTTGACAAATCAAACAACGAGGAAAATTAGCGACTATCAAAAATGTTGGAACGTTATGAAATAATCCATGTGTTGGGGACAATACCTTGCATTTGGTCATATTATGGCCCACTGAACCACAGTTGCTGCATCTTATCTCTGTGTGAAATCTTGGCAATTTAGTACTTGGTTTCTGCTTGGTCTCATCAGGTGCTTTTCTCCTGCTTTTTTTTGGCCTGCCAGGTTGCTTGTGGTACTTGGGTGGCTTCAAAGGATTTCTTCCAATAGATCTCCATTGGTCTTCACTTGTCATTGGCATTATGATTTGTGAGTAACACCTATTATATAACTCCACAATGTAGCAATCATCCACATAGTCTGCTGCATGACGACATAATCTGCTTATGGCACAACATGCATGTGGACAAGGAAGGCCATTAAGATCCCACCTTCGACAAGAACATGACTTTGCACTCAAATCCACCCTAAACTGCCTTCCTGTATGCGAACTTATTTCAAAAATATAACTCCCTGCATGCATTGATATAAATTGTTGCCCTTGTTTCTTGTTTTCTTCCAACAGTTGCCTAATTTGTGGTCCAATTTGATGCCCATGCCAATGATCAGGGGCCAACCTACATATCAAGATAATATGAACACTCACTCAATATTAAATGAACCCTCAAGCTACCCATGCATGCTTGCTAAATTATTTTAAAAAGTACTAACCTTCGTGTTGCATGCATCAACATGACATAAATCCTAATTTTCTCCAGCATGGTTAATATAGGCTTGTCTCTTGCGGGAATTATAGCCTTATTGAAAGCCTCATTGAGATTGTTGGTTAAGATGTCGCATTTGAAGGCCGGGTTAAAATGTGCACGACACCATTGTTTAGGATCTCGTTGACATAGCCAATAATGTGCAGGCTCACTGAGTTCAAGCATCTTCTTCATTTCACTTTCAAACCATGGTATATTAGTTGCCCGTGCTATTCTTTCAAATTGCTCTTTTAAATCCAACACTTTAAAAGATGCCTTGAAGTTGTCATACAAGTGTTTAATACAGTGTCTATGCTCTGCATGTGGAAACAACTCAGCTACAGCTTCGAGAAGTCCTTTCTGCTTATCAGTCATAAACAAATACCCATAGCTATTCATTATCTTCAAATCGTCCCCTAATATTTCCAAAAACCATTTCCAGCTACTATAGTTCTCGGCCTCAACAATGGCCCATGCTATTGGATACATACCATTGTTTGCATCGACTCCCACAGCAGCCAAAATCTGTCCCGGATGTGGGCATTTAACATGAGTGCCATCTAAGCCAATAAAACGCCTGCAACCTTCAATCCAACCTTGTTTACATGGCCCTAGTGAGATGTACACCCTCTGAAATCTAGGCAGCCCATCACCTTCAAGTTCCGACTTAATAAGCACGGTGCTTTGCCTATCCACTCGCTTCAGCTCCTCACAATAATCACGTAAGATTTTATATTGTCTAGTGTAGTGACCTTCAACCAATTCTATGGCCATCGACCTTGCCCTATAGCAATTGGACTTCCCTGGCCAATAGCCTGATTCTTGCCTCACAAGCTGTTGAAACTCCCCTAAGTCCCATTTTTTGCTTGTTAGTTGTCTTGAATACTTTCTCACCAACCACCTAGTATTTGCTTGCATATTGTACACACCCTTGTCACAATCGTGTTTAGGATTGAAGGTTTTCACTTGAAAGTATTCTCTCGCATTCACTCTTGAAGCATAGATGCTGAACTTGCAATATTTCCCATCTCCACACACTACTTTGATCTTGTCAGAATTATTCTTCTTAAACTTTAATTCCCTCCCAATTATGACCGAATACCTTCTAATTGCTTCTCTGAAAATAGCGCCTGAAGCAAATTTCAAACCAAGCTCAAAAACAGGATGTTCCATGTCGATTTCTGGATGGAAGTCCCTATATGCACTACCATAATTTCTATTTTGTCCCATACGTTCAGTTTGATCTTCCTCACTTCCACTATCTTCTACTTCTGAATCAAAGTTATTCAGCCTAGGTGAGCTTGCTCCAGCCTCCTCATCTGCCATATTCTGATCATCTTCAAGACCATTGGGATCAAATTCAGCAATTTCATGGTCTACATAATTCTGAAAAAGATTATCATCCATGTCCGCAATTTGAATACCCAGTTCTTCTCTGCCTTGTTCAAACTCAGTGTCAACAAACTCTGGATCAAGGTGATCCTCTTCTTCACTATCTGCATCTTCCTCACTTCTATTTGCAACATATTCATGTTCTGCCCTCTCAACACCATCAACTGCATGCACCAATTCCATAAAACCCATATTCAAAGACATATTCAAAAACCAATTCAATTCCATATATAACCAATTCCATCAATCCAAAACCAATTCCATAAAACCCATATTCAACGACCAATTCAAAAACAAATTCAATTCCATACATAATCAATTCCATCAATCAAATAGCAATTCCATAAAGACTAATATATTGATTTCTTCGGGGTTCATAAGCTAACTCACTAATATTGAATTTAACATGAGTGTCATTGGCATGCATTGAAGTCGAACATGAAATCAATAATCCTCGATATATAGTTAGGAGTCAAACATAAGATATTTAGAATCCTTCGGTGCATTTAGAATTGTTTTATAGTTGTGGGGTGTTATTGGATCGAGGATTATCGGTGACAAATTATTGATTTCATAAAACAATTCATGCTAACGCGCCAATAAATTATTAGGAGTCAAACATAATATATTGATTTCTTCGGGGTTCATAAGCTAACTCACCAATTCCATGGAATCCTTCGATGAGCTTATCAGTGACAAATTATTGTTGGAACAGTCAAATCAGAATGCACATGGCAAGAAATAGTGTGACAAAATAGCTACCGAAATCAAGCTGCTGTACTAATACGACTTCCAACGGACAACGCCTGCCGCATTAGACTTAATGGTGTTATTGGATCATTACATCATCTTATAATGATTCAATTCCATACATAATCAATTCCATCAATCAAATACCAATTCCATAAAGACTAATATATTGATTTCTTCGGGGTTCCTTTTTTTAGGCCTGTCAATATTTCTGAGTAAATAGGGAGGTAGAGTCATACCCTAACATAAGAGTTTGAGTAAGAAGCCCAGATATTAAACATATAATGTGTAAGCAGATATTTGTTAACTCAGTCCAATTTTTCATCACCCACCTTGACCCTCCCTTTCCACCTATACTTAATAATCATAGTTCAAATGTAGCATCTGCATATGCGCCAAGAGATATGATTCAAATTGCAACCAGATAAGAGTACATCTCAATAATGAAGAAGACGGGTATAATGTCAAAAAAACAGGGGCCTAGACACCTGATAACTATTTCTTAAAGCTCAACTGTTATTCCCCAATTTGAATTGAACACATTTCCTTAAAATTTGTAAATATCATATTGAAATCTACGCACTAATCTGTCAATCTTAACATGAATCTTCCCCAATATTTGTGGAGAGTTCAAAATAATGAAGGGAAAGTTTTCTCATCTGCTATTCTCTCCTACTTTTATTCAAAATCGTAAAGGGACAAAGATGCCAACATTTTAAAATGATTTAAGAATCAAAGCAACGATAACCTTGCATTCTGTCTGAGATGGCTGGGTCGGGGAGGGAGACAGGTTGCTCACGGGCCGCCTGGGTCGCACCGCCACGCCGGAGTAGCTCAGGAACCTGGTTCGTGCTGTCACGCCTTCACACCGTCCGGTCGGAGTCGATCGGAGCTGGGTTTCACTGCAGCTCAGTCACTCAGTCGCTATACATGGTCAATCTCTTGGCTCAGTCGCTCAGGATGTTGATGAGGGCCACAGACAGATGTAAGCTTCAGGTTTTATTTGGGGCAAATACTGAGGTGGATGCCACATCAATTTTTCCCTCAATATTTAAATGCTTAGGTGTACAATTTGACGATTTAAACCCTGACTTTAACCTCTCTAACGGAAACATACGAAATTGGAGCAATAATGTAGATTCAGGGTGCATTTTGATACAAAAAACGGTCCAGTGTGCATTTTGTGACTAACATGGTAGTACAGGGTGCATTTTGGGTAAAAAGCCTAAATCCTAAATTCGTCATCAACCATAAAGCACCACAGTGCGACATCGTTTCGAATCACCCACATTCGATTACTCGTACCACGTACAAACCTAGAATTCCCAAATTAAAATTGTCACAAAATTCGGGTTAGTAAGAAAGAATGCCCCATGGAAAGAGTAATGATGCAGTTGTTCCAAATGTGCGATTCGGATCAGTCTCGACCCTGGAATGGAGATCGTTGAGATGGTCGAATTTCCATCGTCATCGTTATTCCCATTGCCATAGTCAACTTGTTCAGGAGTTTTTGAGGGGCAAGAACAAGAATTAGGGTTTACGGTTTATGGGAATTCGTAGTGGGATTTGATGGACAGTGTCTCTACCATGATGGAGAGCGAATCGAGAGATTCTTGGTAAGAGAGAGAGCGAGCACAACAAATTTCCTTCTACTTTTTCGTTTATCTTGATACCTTAGGGGGGATTTCTTTATGAATCTGAATGGTGGTTGCCGGTTTGGGGTTCTCTAGGGGAGGGGGTCTGAGATGATGAAGATTAATATGAAACACAGAGGCGAGAAGATCTTGATGCGTCCGCCACGTAAAGGCAACCATATCGACGGCCAAATAGACAATTTTACCGCTAAAATTAATGATTTTTGATGGAAAAAGACTAATTTGAAATGAAAATTAGATTTTAAGGTGCATCTTGACACAAAAACGAGTTTATAGTGTATTTTATGATAAAAATAATAGTTCATGGAGTATCTTGAATAAATATCCACTTGTTGATTGTTAAAACATATAAACCCATCAAATTGATACCTATAAATTTAAAACACTTAATTAAAGAGAATTTACCTATTAAATATCGATCTCACTCTATTAAAAATACCAAAAAAATACAAATCACACTGTGAAAAGAAATACTTACTGCTATTAAAACCTGAAATAAAATCAACAGTTTCTCTTACAAAACCAAATCTTGTTGGGATAACTTGTCAACCTTAATAAAACCTACTTTTTCATTAGCGTATTATGTGTTTTTATATCAAAGTCAAGAATGAATGCTTCGAAAATTAGGAGAAAAGTGTCCATGGTCAAAAATCAAAATGTGAGATCACTGCTCTAAATTTAACCATTAATATTCCTCATGAGTTTTCTTAGTCAATAATCCATTTATCTAAGAGGATTTCTCTCATCAACATTTCAGAAAAAAAAAAATCCTCACATATCCCAATTTCTTATATATATGAATGCTTCAATTCAATCTAGATATTATTGTGTTTTCATAATTTTCATCTTTCTCTCTTTCTCTTTCTCCACCCTCCACTCTCCAATTTGTAGCATCCCACTTCTCCTACTAGAAAGAAATGGTCAAATGGATTCATGAGATGAGAGGAAAGTTTGAAAAGAGAGAGGATATGGGATGATTAACTTGGGTAGACATAGTCCATTAATTTGATTAGTCTGAAAGAGTTGATAATCAATTAGTATCTAATCACTAATCAGGTTTAATTATTTCACTTCATATATGTGTGGTTGGTGATTAGGCAGTTCCACTATGCCTTCTCAAAATGTTTGCGATTGTTTTTAGAGATAAGAAAGGAGAAAATTGATTGAAATTAGGACCTTATAAAATTCACAAACATCGTTTTAGTGTTCCACTTTTTCTATGTTGCACGCAGCACGCTTAAGTGCTTGCTAATTAAATCACTCCCATCGTGTGGTTGATCAACCAAGAAAAAGAATCTTATCTAGTTGAAAAAATATAACACACTTCTCTGCCCAATACAAGTTAACTTATTTATTCGGTTTTGCATGACATTTTATTTTTACTAAAAAAGCGATCACATTATAAGAACCTTATTTATATTCAGTTTTCTTCAACGTTCATCATATTTGTCAACATAGTTAATTTTAAAATAACATTTTGATAAAAAGAATTATAAAAGGTATAGAATGATCTTTTGAAGTTTCTTTTGTACATTAACATATAAGGTGAAGATGATGACGACGATGAAACCCATGAAGATTATGTCACACGATGAAGATGATGATAGGGGATAGGTGCACCATAACACAAAATGGATCTTCTTTGCCCAAATTAGAAGCTTTGGACGAAGAGTGGGGGTGGGGTGGAAATATATATCGTTTTTGTTGTAAATATATTTAAGTATGTGTCTATTTATGTAATATTGTGAAGGTTAGTTTAGTCATTTATAAATGAGGTAGATATGTAATCTTTGTGCTTTGTACTAAACCCTAACCCTACTTCTATATAAGTGGGCTTAACTAAATGAAATGGTGGAGACGATTTGATCGTGTTCACAACATGTTATCAGCACGATGCCTAATATGGCTGTGTTTTTCCTTCTTTGTTTTCCTCCCTTTCACACATTCCACCAAGAAAAAGATATTTTTGACCTCTTCACATTTTCTCTATGCTTCATGCTTGTTAGTATCCATCTCTCTGCTTCACACATTCCGCGATTTAGCTAATCTCCATCTCTCTGCTCATCTGCATCATAATCGATCTATCTCCTTCATGAGGGACCACTCCCCCCTGCGGCGATGTCGAATTATTCAACTATGTTGTACCGAAAGTCCTCGACTTTACGAGCGCCCGCACACATAAACATTCCAGATCTTTCCATTTCTCGAGAAGTTCCAGATCGTTCTACAACATTCGCTTCCTACCTCACCTCT
Organism: Prinsepia uniflora; assembly: GCA_032719365.1. NCBI lineage: Eukaryota > Viridiplantae > Streptophyta > Magnoliopsida > Rosales > Rosaceae > Prinsepia > Prinsepia uniflora. The sequence continues at coordinate 160,128 of JAVSMK010000018.1, forward strand.
CCCCCTTTAAATTGTCCTCACTACCAGTCACTTAATTTCATTCTTAGTCCTTCAGCGAAAAAAAGAGAGTTCAATCATGGCTTCTGAAGTAGAGGCGTCTGAGTTGTCTGCATACTTTGAGAGGATCATGAGGGACACACGGACCCTAGTACAATTAGCCTTTTATTCCAGGACCAAGTTGGTAGCCTCCAGGCAACCAGGGACGGTCGGAAGTGCTAGAGAGGGTGTTGTTGAAGAAGAAAAAAAACGACATGTTGTTTCTGTTAAAAAAAATGGCTTGTCTATTCAGTGAGAAAACGACATGTTGTTTCATTGCGAAAACAACATGTCGTTTCATACATTCCTACGCAAAAATTTGCTTCGATTGAGGGAATCCGAAAATCCAGATTCTGACCCAAAAATAAGTTCGTCTCTACTCTAAATTCATTATATACATGATAATATGCCATGATGGTGATATTGATATAGAATGACATGATAATTATGTTTATGATATGATATGTGACGTATATATTATAATGATATAGTATATAATGAATTCACGACATTATGACATGTGATGATGTTACTACCATGATATTACATGATAATGATGACGAAATTATGATGGAATATACATGCTATATGATATAATTTATGATGATATTGATGATGATCTTGGTGAACCATAATGATGCATAATATAGTATGGCCCCATGATATATGATATACATAATTAATATATGCTGTTAGGATGCATACTGATAATTGATATCAATATTAATGGTGACCATGGTGAACCATAATGATGCATGATAATTATGTTAGTATTATGATAATATATATAATAGTATGATGATATGAATATGATGATGTTATGATGGATGATATATAATATGATATATCATATATGATGAACATTGCACGAGATATTTGATATAGGCTGAAAGCATGAATTCATACCCATATAATCAGAGGGCCAGTATGATGATGTGTATAATATAATATGATGAATTTCATATATGATGCATATTTGATATAAATGACGTATCATGCCATGATGATGAGTATATGAATTAATGATGGGATGAAGATGATCCATGATCATAAGCACGAAGTGCACCAAGTAGCTAACCAGCAACAAAGAATATGAATGGACCAGCAGAAAAAAAATGAAAAATTGAATAAAGGTCTAGAAGGTCACAGCCCACAACCCAGAAGGCTAGCGCAAGAAGAAGACCTAACATGCCAGAAAAAAAGGGGTCAGGCTCAAAAGGCCTATATTTTCGCAAAGGCCCATGACTTAGATTTTCCCGATCCGGTCGACTCTAATCAAATCAGTCTAGACGCACTGAGTCGATCCAATCATATCAAATCGATCTAGTTGTATCGAATCGGTCTAATCAAACCGAATTAGTCTATTTGAACTGAATTGTTCTAATCGAAAGGTCCAGTTGAACGGAACCATATGAACCAGACCAGCATTTATTTAACGTATCTTAATGCCCGAAGCATTATGTAAATTTATTTAAACTTCATGCCCGAAACATTTATTTAAAGTTTGAAATCATCTTATGTCAGAAGCATTCATTCAAACTATTATTACGTCCCATTTAATTACATTGTTTAATGTTTTTAAATTTATATATTTATTTTATTTAGTACATGTATGTGTTTAAATGAACCCGATGTTCATCCATAAACTAGGGTTTTATAAATAAACTCATACTTCATACTAATCACCGAACACGTAGTTTTGGCAAAACTATGAAAAAAGGGACCTGCAGATTTCTTCATAAATTAATTGGACATGATAAAACAAGTAGATTTTACATTTTAAATCTGATTTATTATACCATTTTCTAGAACCTGAAATTCTTATTTAGTGCTTATGAATGAGTTTTCTCATAACATTAAATGCAATGATTTTTCCTTTATATAGACTCTAGAAAAACAGTTTACTCATCATAGGGACAATTTCTTACCTGAAGTAAGACATGAATGACCCATCATCCATTCTAAGAATTTCAAATCTATGCGTGAATATAATTCAAAAAATGTGTTTTTTCACTCGAATATGATTTGAATCAATTTAAACACTTATTCTCATGCATGTGACCCATTGGATTAAATCTATCCATATGTATTCCTTTGTGGGGACGTTTATTGTCTGGTTGACAATGTTATACTCTGCGAGATGTGACAAAAGAACGTTGTAGAATGGTACTGAATTAACATTAATAAGATTTTTTTTTTGTTATTCTCCAAGCTTCTGAAGAACTTTATCGAGATTTACGGATATTCGAGCCAACGGTTATCACATTGAAACCACTAATGAAAAGAAATTGAATATCATTGCATAACCTCCAATCAGTATGACCAGAAGTATACACTGGAGAAACTAGCCTGAAGCTAGCCAAAAGTTAGCTAGAAGCTAACTAGTACGAGAAATTACTCATTATGACATGACCGGTTGGGATACTCAGGTTAGGGTAATGATATGTCGTATCCTCAATATATTGCATTTGCATCCTCTTACTTGTAGGCACCTTTGTGTTTAATGAAACATTATGCCAAGTTTGTTCATTAGCAGAAACCGAATATGAGACTATTATACGCAAAGATGAGTTAAGATTCCACGCTTTTCTTGTACAGAATACAATGGAAATTTTGTGGACTTTCCAAACACCATGCGGACCGTTCTGAAAACTTTAATGGTTCAGGTTGAGATACAGGCAAAGTGGTCACATACTACACTTTTGTCCACACACATACTGCGTTTGCTAAACTCTTAGCCCAACTCATTACATTGAGGGCCACACCACCCGGATTCTCTTATACAGTCTATAAGACTCGATAATACAAGAGAGTTTACATCAAAATCATTCGATGACTATTGCATGCCCCTTGGGATTGATGCTGAACACCCCTAATGGTCTCGCAGAAACACTAATTCACCTTGGTAATGCGCACCAAGCTTCTAGTTTCTCGCGGGGGCAATACAATTTTGAATGCAGTAATGTTGGTCCGGTTGAGGTCAACGCCACCCAACGATGTTATGTTTTACAGCTGGTTACTGGGTACGAACCAGTTGCTTCGTACTTACGCATTTATGGGTGTGCCGTTACGTGCCAATTGTGCCGCCACAACGTACACATATGGGACCTCAACAAAGAAGAGGCATACATGTCGGTTATGAATCTCTATCCATTATATCCTCTTTAGAGCCCTTGCTAGGCGATCTTATTACCGCTATATTCACGGATAGTCATTTTGATGAGACAATCTTCCCGCCGTAAGGGGGAGATAAGAACGTCGAACGTTCCTGAAAAACGGCGTGAATTGACGTGGAACATCCCCACTATGTCTCATTTTGATCCCCAAACCGCACAAAGTACGTATGATGTGTGATTTACAGAGTGTAGCTAATAATACACCATACGCTCCCTCTAATCTAGCTAAAGTGACAAGATCACATATACCTGCTGCAAATGTTCCTATTAGGATAGACGTCCCAGTAGGACGAATCATCCCAAACGGACGAGGTACGGCCATGGCGGCTAACAAGTCATATGTCCCTGCCCAGAAACGAGGTAGACTAATAGGTTCGAAGGATTCTTATCCCTGGAAGAGGATATTTGGCACAATTGAATGCCTTCACAATATTATCTAATCCATCTCATGAGATAATTCCGGATTATGGGTTTGTCTTAGAAGAGACGACGTTGGGGGACACCTCAACGTTTGAACCCACTCCCGAGAATAAAGAGATCTCGGTAAATCATGCATGCTTATGTGAGATAAGGAATCAGAATGATATTATCATCGATGATTTCTACGTATTCGCGGTAGCTACCAAAATAATAACTAGAAATGAAATCGAACCTTACTCCGTTGATGAATTAATTCCAACGTAGAGAAGACTGGCCAAAATGGAAAGAACCAATCCATGTCAAATTAGATTCCTTGACAAAAAGGAACGTGTTTGGACCTGTAGTTCCCACACCTCTCCATATTAAACCTGCAGAATTTAAATGGGTAATCATAAGGAAGCGTAATGAGAAAGATGAGGTTGTGAGATCTACAACTCATTTAATGGAACACAGTTTTCTCAACGCCCTGAGATTGATTACGAGGAGACGTATTCTCCCGTATTGGACGTCATAATGTTCTTCTACCTTTTCAGTTTGGTAGTTTTCGAAAAAAAAACTGAATATGCAGCTTATGAACGTGGTTAGTGGTTATCTCTATGGGGATACAAATAAAGAGATGCATTTAAAAGTTCCTGAAGGACTCACAATATCTGATGCAAATAGTTCCAGACCACGGAACACGCTCTCTACTCCTTTGAGGCATCCACTTTACGGATTGAGATAATCCGAACGAATATGGTATAACTGTTTAAGTGAGTATTCGATCAGAGTGGGATAACGAAGAATACCCATGCGTGTTTATTAGGAAAACAAGTTTCAGGTTCGCTATTGATTGGTATTCCAGAAGAAACCAATGGCACTACTAAGCACCTGAAGTTGGATTTTGAAATGAAAGATCATTGGAGAACGAAGTTTTATCTCGACCTGAAGCTCGAGTACTGAGCATATGAGATTTTAGTCTATTGATTAAATCACATCTAGAAGATGTTGATAGTAGACCCAGAAGATGTTGAAAGGCTCTAATGAGGATAAATCAAAACCTTCAAACACGCCTATGATCATCTGTAGTCTAGATACTATAAAAGACTTGTTTCGTCTGGTAGATGATAATGAAGAGATAGTAAGACCAGAAGTTTTCTATCCAAATATAATAAGCACATTATTGTACTTGATTCAAATCACTAGACTAGACATTTCATCCGTTGTGAGCTTGTTAACTACATTTTGCTCTGCGCCAACACGCCACCACTAGAATGGCATGAAAGGCATTTTCCAATACATTAATGGTATGTGAGATATAGGCTTATTCTATTCCTATGCACCGAGGAATGAATCAAGCCCCATTGGCTTTCGGAATGATGCACGCCTTGTTGGGTATGCTGATGCAGGTTATCTATCAAACCCACACACGGCACGTTCTCAATCAGGTTATGTCTTTACCATTGGGAACACAGTAATATCTTGGAGGTCTACGAAACAGACCCTTGTTGCTACGTCTTCGAATCATGCCGAGATTTTAGCCCTACAAGAAGCAGTTCATGAATGCATATGGCTAAGAGCCATTACTGGGCATATTCGAAGTACTTGTGGACTGAATTCCACCCATAATGAACCGACAGTTATCTACGAAGATACTACAGACTTGTTCACCAAGTCATTACCGAAAGCCACATTCCAGCAGCATGTGCGAGGTATTGGTTTACGTAGACTGACTGATCTACCTAATCTATAGTTTTCAGGGGGAGTCAAGATCGGGGGGTATCCTGAAGTATACCAAGTGTTCGGAAGTATACCAAGTATCCCGAAGTATACTTACATGATCATCGTGTACTCTTTTGTCCTACGATCAGGGTTATTTTGTCCCATTGGGTTTTGTTACCTGACTAGTTTTTAGTGAGGCACATTTTGGTATGATCACCTCGCTAACAATGCATCCTGAAGATGCTCTGATTTGACTCATATGCATTTGCACATCTTTTCCCTTCGACCACAGATTTTTCCCACTGAGTTTACCGGGCAAAGTTTTGGTGTAGCAACTGTAATGCATTTTTATTTCAATGACGTTCTATCTACCTATGTTCCAGAAGAGACGACTTCAATTACCTCCAGAGATCCTGATGCGGTTACGATATACGCGTGTTGCACTATTTTCCCTTCGACCAGGTTTATCTTTGTCACATAGGGTTTTTTTTAACTGGCAAGGTTTTAACGAGGCAACATATAAGCACGCAGTCAACCAACATACTATTACATGAAATATCCAAGGGGGAGTGTTGTAAATATATTTAAGTATGTGTCTATTTATGTAATATTGTGAAGGTTAGTTTAGTCATTTATAAATGGGGTAGATAGGTAATCTTTGTGCTTTGTACTAAACCCTAACCCTACTTCTACATAAGTGGCTTAACTGAATGAAATGGTGGAGACGATTTGATCATGTTCACAACATTTTTGTGTTATTTAACGATTTTTTACTTAAGAAGTATATTGAACTATTATTTTTGTCTCAAAATGCATTATAAATTTGTTTTTATTCCACGATGCACCTTGAAACTCCATTTTTGTTCTAAGTTAGTCATTTTCCATCTAAGACCGTTAATTTTAGGAGTAAAAATTTTCTATTTGGACAGCTCAGCAATTGAGTTGGTCATGAAGATCTTCTCGTGGCGGCACCCACCCGTTGCCCACACAGCCGCAAAATATATATCGTTTTGCGTTATTTAAGAAGCATATTGAATTACTATGTTGCCTCAAAATGCAATATGAATTTGTTTTTGTTGCTTGATGCGCCTTGAATCCCCATTTTTGTTCTATGTTAGTCATTTTGCATCTAAGACAGTTAATTTTAGGATTATTTGGTCAGCTCAGTAATTGAGTTGGTCATGAAGATCTTATCGTGGCGGCACCCACCCACCGCCCACACAGCTGCAAAACCATTCCCAAATTGAATCCTAAATTTGTCATCAACCATAAAGCATCACAGTGCGACATCGTTTCGAACCACCCCACATTCGATTACTCGTACCATGTACAAACCTAAAATCCCAAATTAAAATTGTCACAAAATTCGGGTTAGTAAGAAAGAATTGTTGGATTATAAGATGCTACTGCAGCAGCAGTGATCAAGCTGTAGTGCAGCTGATCTAAAGCCCTAAAGCAATCGATGACATCTGTCCTAACTTCTAGAAAGTGTGTGAGTGACAGTTAGGAAGTTTGTTATAACCATTTGAGTGAATGGTGAGTGACTTAGTGACCAAGAAATGAGTGTAAACCGTGTAGGATGATAACATGTGGATCCTAACTGATTGTCTATGTAAGAAAAGTGAGAAAACAATTGTAATAATCTAAGAAATCAATGAAAAGAGTGTGTGTGTGTGTGTGTGTGTGTGTGTGTGTGTGTGTGTGTGTGTGTGTGTGTGTGTGTGTGTGTGTGTGTGTGTGTGTGTGTGTGTGTGTGTGTGTGTGTGTGTGTGTGTTTGTGTGTGTGTGTGTGTGTGTGTGTGTGTGTGTCTCTAGACGGTGAGAGGACCAAGGTGCATTTTGACAAGCATCTTGTGTTCATCTCTGCATTGTCAGTGTAGCTGTTTCTTCACTGTGATCGATTTCCTCCATTTCTCAAGCCTAAGTCTAAACACATAATCAACACCTAAATCTACATCATAAACACCTAAAACTATCCTAATCAATCGTTTTCAGCTAAAGTGTAGCGAAGAAGATGTTTACCTCATTGTGAAGCCATCACAGCATTGCAACATCTCTGCAATCAACATGTCTTTCCTCTGCTCCTTGAGTAATCTGAAACCAACAAGAATTCCCCATGGAGAGAGTAATGATGCAGTTGCTCTCAATGTGAGATTCGGACCAATCTCGACCTTGGAATGGAAAGCGCTAAGATGGTTGAATTGCCATAGCCATAGTCAACATGTTCGGGAGTTTTTTAGGGGCAAGAACAAGAATTAGGGATTAGGATTTATGGAAATTCGTAGTGGGATTTGATGGACCGTGTCTCTACCATGAAGGAGAACAAATCGAGAGATTCTAGGTAAGAGAGAGAGCGAGCACAACAAATTGCCTTCTACTTTTTTTGTTTATCTTGATACCTTAGGGGGCGTTCTTTATGATTCTGAATGGTGGTTGTCGGTTTGGGGTTATATAGTGGGGTCTAAGATGATGAAGATTAATATGAAACACAGGGTGGGAAGATCTTGATGCGTCCGCCACGTGAAGGCAACCATATCGACGGCCAAATAGACAATTTTACCGCTAAAATTAATGATTTTAGATGGAAAAAAGACTAATTTGAAATGAAAATAAGGTTTTAAGGTGCATCTTGACACAAAAACGTGTTTATAGTGTATTTTAAGATAAAAATAATAGTTCATGATGTATCTTGAAAAATATCCACTTGTTGATTGTTACAACATGTAGACCCATCAAATTGGTACCAATAAGTAGAGGTGGGCATAAATTCGTTTAAACCGCTAACCGATCCAATTCAAACTATTATTTAGCCAAAGGTTTAGATTTGACCAGATAAAAGTCAAACAGTTTGAGAATCAAAACTGTTATATTAGTTTGGATTTGGATTTGGATTTTCATTAGTGTATATGTAATCTAACATGTGTACCACAAGGGGCCAACAAATTGAAGAGTACTTACATGGATTTGGAATTGGAATTGCATGGATTTGGAATTGGAATTGCATGGATTTGAAATTGGAATTGCATGTTCTTGCGAATCACCAGCAGATCGAAAGAATATCAGTGTCGCTAGATCTGAATTGCATTCCATTAGGGACAATGTACTTACAAATAAGTTTTTGTAAAATGTAACTCGGACACATTTTTACAAAATCACAACCTATAAATTAAAATTGATCCTCCATTGGCGAGTTAGATAAATTACTTGGAATATATGAGGAAATGCACAAATCAAATAGATAATTATAATCACCAGGATCAAACTTTTCCCACCCTCAAAATAAATTGAGTAAATAAATTGACAGAAAGAAAGCATAAAAAAAAAGATGAAAGAGAACACCGAAACTTAATGAGGTTCGACAGTGTGCCTACGTACTTGGACAATAGCTCCAAAATTCTTTCACTATGAATAATGGGATTACAAGTACAATCTCACTCAATGATGGATACACAACTCTCTCTTGGATTCACTCAAGAGGATCTCTTTTCTCTTTTCTCACAAAAGAGGCCATCTCTATATTTCTCACACAAAGAGCAACTCTCTTCTCACTCTCACTTTTGATGGATCACTTGTTTCACTTGTTGCTTGAAGGATGATTGAGAATGTTCAATCCCTCTCCTTTATATAGGGATGGATGGAAGGAAGCCATCAATGCATAGTCATGCATAAGAGTTAGCTCCAATTAATCTTATAGTAATTATCATGAGCACAGTAATCTCCACCAATAAGTGCTCTTCCTAATAAACCTACCCAAACTCACATCCATGCAAAAACCATCACATGTGCATCGGGATATCAAAAGTCTTCATTTGGGGAACTTCAAAGATGATATTAATTCTCCTCCACTTAATGGAGGGATTAAACCATCAAATTCACCTCCACTTAATGAAGGGATTAACCCATCAAATTCCCCTCCACGTAATGGAGGGAATAACCCATCAATTTCCCCCTTCCCGACTTATGTGGAAGGCACCATCATACCAGATGCGCTTCTGAAAAACTCATACTTGTCATTTTGTAAAGACTTTTTCATCATATTTGAACCATTGCCATCAATATGGATCTTCTCGATTTGAAGTTGCTTGGATTCCAACACTTCACGAATCCAATGATATCTCACATCAATATGCTTTGACCTTGAGTGGAAACTTGAGTTCTTACTCAAATGAATAGCTATCCCAATGAAGAACATATTTTTGTTGCTCTTGTCCCAGCTCTTGTAGAAATATTTTCATCCATAATAACTCTTTGCAAGCTTCTGTAGCAGCAATAAACTTTGCTTATGTAGTTGACAGAGCAACACACTTTTATAATTTAGACTGCCAAAAAACAGCTACCCCAGAAAAAGTAACCAAATAACATGGAGTGGACTTTCTGGAGTCAAGTTCTCTAGCATGGTCTGCATCTGTGTACCCAACCAATTCGGGTTTACCTTTTCCAAGACACAAACTCATTTTGGAGGTGCCTCTAAGATATCTCATAATCCATTTTACTGCTTCCCAGTGTTCTTTACCCGGTGTGAATAAGAATCTGCTAACAACACCAACTGCGTGTGTTAAATCTGGCCTGGTGCACACCATCATATACATAAGACTTCCAACTGCTGAGGCATATGGCACCGAGTTCATCTCTTCCTTCTCTTTGTCACTTGTAGGATATTGCTTGGAGCTGAGCTTGAAATTATTAGCAAGAAGAGTCACAACTGATTGTGCCTTATTTGTCAGGACCCGCCCCAAATATCACCTCGATACCAGGGACGAACCCTGCTCCCGTCTGACAATCACACAAAAAGTACCAGAATACCCGTAATAGTACTGTAAGTATAACTATCAGACGCATGAGTAAATATAATACAACTGTAAGTCAGAGCATAGTTCTACAAAATGGGCACAAAATCCTACTATGCTAGTCTCGCAACGGAAGAACGTCGTAAGCTCTATGCCTCGATTCCTGCCTCAACGTTCACCCCGACGCTATCACCACGACCTGGAGGGAAAATTTAAAACCAAAAGTGTGAGTGGACTAAAGAAAATAAAAGTTTCAAAAACAGTTTATCATCATAACAAAGTTAAGGAAAAACAATAATAACATTTGTTCCCTCCGTTTTGAAAACATGCATGCCCAACTACGTATTAGAAAATCGTAACATAAAATATCATAAGAAACAGAAACACTATAAAACTGCATCATAAAACATGAATATCAAAGTATCATTTTACGATCAAACCGGCTGGGTCTATCCGAGTCTTTAAACTCAACCAGGCCTCAATACTATCCGAGTCTTTAAACTCCCGAGTCTTTAAACTCAATAGGCCTACGGGGGTAATATCATAAATGTCCGAGTCTTTAAACTCAATCCGGACCGGTCCCCCATTAATCAGAATCCGGGTCTTTAAACCCAATATCCAGATCCAGCAAATCCAATCCAATTTCAATGTAAACCCATTTCTAAATCCATAACCAACCTCGAATTCGAAATCCCCGATTCGAAGCCCATCCGGCGTTCAGAACCGTCATTCCGAACCCAAATCCGGAAATCCACTTTTTAAACCAAAACCACTTTTAATCATAAATCATGTTTCACAATCCATTTATCATCATCAGAAAACAATGATAGATTGAAATCCCCAAATATGGTATCAAAATCCGAAAACCATCTTTTCTCGTAAAACGTGCAAAATCTCAAAAATGTCTCGAAAAATATGCAAACACATCAACCACATATAATCATCATTAGAAAGCATAAAAACATATTTAGTATCATAAAACATCCATAAAACAGTTAGGCATGCTCGTAAGGAAAGAAAGAGTCCACTCACAAATCTGAACGAGTCAATCGCGCTCCGTGCGCTCCTCGACCATCTCAGGCGTCTCCCGTCCTGTCAATATGTACCAAATAGGGTCACAAATACATCAAGGATACTAACCCTAATTTTCCCAATTTTTCGGGAATTTATTAATATTTTAATCTTAAACCCTAAACCGTCCGGATTCCCGAACCATCCCGTAATATCGTCCGATTAACCCAGAACTTACACCATTGGATTCCTTAGAACATTTAGAACCAAAACCATGTTGGAAGCTTGGTCGGAATCCTTCCCACGCGCCTCCACGCGCCGCCCAAAGTGGCTGCGCGTGGGCCTCACGCGCCTGCTACAGTGCTCCTTTAACCTCGAGCCACCCGGTTCAACACAGTTGAACCGGCGTGACCGGTTCTCCTCCGTTCCTCCACCGTTTCAGTCTAAACCAATCCCAGAAACTTCGTCCAATCCTAAGCAATCTAACCCCGTCCTAACTTATGAAAATCGACGCCTAAAACCCACCGTTCACGGCCTTGAAACAGACGGCCCATGGCCCCTGTTTTGGCCGCCGGCCGCCCAGGTCCTCCCCCGACACGGTACCACAACCAAGCGACTCCTGGGACCTCCAGGAGTCTCACCATGACCACCAAATCTCTCGACTCTAAGCCTAACTCCACGACTTTGCAAAATAAGAAATACGGGAAATCAGGGGAATCAGGTATATCTTTCGATTCGGTCTCCGCCGTGTGCACCGCCGCGTGCCACGGTGTTTGTTGGATTCCCTGCAACCACCTGAGCCTCCTATTGGATTGGATTGATCCACCACACGGCACAACTACCACCCCTGTCTCACGGCTTCCCTGTTTTTCTCAGAACTCCGCTGCACCACCGCCGTGTCTCCGGGCACGATTCCTTCCCCAAAACACGATCACCAGCTCAGCCTTGTCTCTCTGTCACTCTCTCAATTCACTCTTCACTCACCCTTGCACTGAATCGATCGAACTCTCTCAATTGCTCACTCTCTATTTCCTGTGTCCAAAGCCAAATGCACGATTTTTGAACGTGCACAAAGTGTGGCTGTGCACACTTAGGCTCTCCCAGAAGCCTTTAGCTTCTGCCCATGTGTCCACTCTCCATGGTCTCAGCACAAAATATCCCAGCCCACTATTGCCACTTGCCCTTATCTGATTGGGCTGAGGGAAAAAGACTAAAATGCCCCTAGTGTACAAATTACCATTTTACCCTCACACTTTCTAGACTCGTAACTACTCTGTCCGACGTCCGATGACAGTGTGCCGCCTGTCGTTGTAATCAGGACATCGAGACCTATCTAACGATCCTCGGTCTACGAGAAAATCATAAGTCCACCAAAAAGTCAACATTTTCCTCATTTAGTCAAAATTACGGTAACGCCCTCAATCTTCCGAACGTCATAACTTTTTCTCCGATTGTCCGAATCGAACCTACCACCTGTCTACGGACTCGTGACGTCCTAAACTACGTCACGGTCAATGGTCAACACTCATCCAACCGGTCAATCAACAAGTCAACTTTTGACGCACTATTCACAAGGGCGAAATTGTCCTTTCATACAAATATTTACAAAAATTACATTTATACCCTTCCCGAAGGTACGGGTTGTTACAATCTACCCCCCCTAAAAAGAATTTCGTCCTCGAAATTCAGTGAAACAAATAAGGGTACTGTTCACGCATTAAAGCCTCGGGTTCCCAGGTAGCTTCTTCCACCTGATGATTTTTCCACAATACTTTAACTAAGGGAACCGTCTTCCTCCGTAAAACCTTATCCTTCCGATCCAAAATCGCTACTGGCTGTTCCTCAAAAATCAAGTCTTCCCTCAGTTCAACAGGTTGTGCTTCCAGAATATGCGAATCATCCCGTATATATTTCCGAAGCATAGAAACATGGAAGACATTATGTACCTTTTCCAGGTCTGCTGGTAAAGCCAACCGATAAGCAACAGGACCAATCCGCTCTAAGATCTCATAAGGTCCAATGTAACGAGGACTCAACTTCCCTCGTCTGCCAAACCGTATGATTCCCTTCCAAGGAGATAACTTCAAGAAAACCCAGTCTCCTACTGCAAACTCCAAATCCCTTATCCTACGGTCGGCGTAGCTCTTCTGTCGGTCCTGAGCTGCCTTCAATCGATCTCAAATCAGTGCCACTTTTTCCTGCGTAAGATCTACCAGCTCAGAAGTAGTCAATCTCCTCTCACCAACCTCGGTCCAACACAACGGAGTCCGACACTGTCGCCCGTACAAAGCCTCGTAAGGAGCCATCCCAATACTCTCCTGATAACTGTTATTGTAGACGAACTCCATCAAAGGCAGATGTGATTCCCAAGTACCCTGAAACTGCAAAACACAAGCTCGCATCATGTCCTCGAGAATCTGAATGGTCCGCTCAGACTGTCCATCGGTCTGAGGATGAAATGCAGTACTGAAATGCAACTTTGTCCCAAAAGCTTCCTGTAAACTCTGCCAAAATTGGGAAGTAAATCTCGGATCTCTGTCAGATACTATCGACTCTGGAGTACCATGCAATCGAATAATCTCATCAATAAACAACTGTGTAAACTGCGTCAACCTGAAATTCTCCCGTACTGGTAAGAAATGAGCAGACTTCGTAAGCCTATCCACGATCACCCACACACCATCGTGTCCCTTCGGTGTTCTAGGAAGCTTGAATACAAAATCCATCGTCAGGTGATCCCATTTCCACTCGGGGATCGGTAAAGGTTGCATTGCTCCATAGGGTCTCTGCCGTTCAGCTTTTACCCGTTGACAGATCAAGCATCTACTGACATATTCTGCAATCTCACGTTTCATCCCTGACCACCAGTAATGCTCTCGAAGTGTACGATACATCTTGGTCCCACCAGGATGCATCGCATAGGCTGAACAGTGAGCCTCATCCAGTATCACTTTCTTCAACGTCTCATCCTCGGGTACACACAACCGTCTATCTTTAACCAAGGCTCCATCCTCGCGAATCTCAAAATCCTGTCTTTCTCCAGCCTCGACCTCAATACGTAGGATGCCCAAAATGGGGTCCTCAAACTAAGCATCAATAACCTGATCAATCAAAACAGGTCGCACGTGGAAACTCACTAAAAGTGCTTCCTGATCATCCACAGTCAACTCTACTCCCAGCCTACGGAGCTCAACCAACAAAGGTAATCGTACCGTCCTCAAATGCGACAAAGAACTAGCTGATTTCCTACTCAGAGCATCGGCTACCACATTAGCCTTCCCTGGGTGATACTCAATAGTACAGTCGTAGTCCTTAAGCAACTCCAACCATCGGCGCCGTCTCAGATTCAGTTCCTTCTGAGTGAAAAAATACTTCAAACTCTTGTGATCGGTGAAAATCCTGCACCTCTCGCCGTACAAATAATGTCGCCAAATCTTCAGTGCATGAACCACCGCTGCCAGTTCCAAGTCATGTGTAGGGTAGTTCATTTCATGGGGTTTCAACTGTCGGGAAGCATAAGCAATCACTTTCCCGTGCTGCATCAATACACAGCCCAAACCTTGTAAAGAAGCGTCACTGTACACCTCGAACTCCCCATTATCGTCTGGAAGGGCCAACACAGGAGCAGATGTCAACCGCCTTTTAAGCTCCTGGAAACTCTGTTCATATTTCTCATCCCACTCAAACCGAACTCCTTTCCGAGTCAACCTTGTCAACGGAGCAGCAAGAATAGAAAAACCCTCAATAAAACGCCGATAATAACCTGCTAAACCCAGAAAACTCCTGATCTCTGTCACCGTCTTGGGCTGTTCCCAATTTGCTACCGCCTCAACCTTCTAAGGATCCACTCTGATGCCCTCGGCTGAAATCACATGACCTAAAAATCCAACACTGGTCAACCAAAACTGACACTTGCTCAACTTCGCATACAACTGATGCTCTCTCAGGGTCTTAAGCACTATTCTCAGATGTTTCTCGTGCGCCTTCGCACTCTTCGAATAAACCAAAATATCATCAATGAATACGATCACAAAACTATCCAAATATGACCGGAACACTCGGTTCATAAGATCCATAAAAGCTGCGGGGGCATTAGTCAATCCAAAAGGCATCACTACAAACATGTAATGACTGTACTTGGTCTGAAAGGCTGTCTTCGGTACATCCTCCTCTTTAACCCTTAACTGATGGTAGCCGGAGGGAAGGTCAATCTTCGAAAAGTACTGTGCTCCTTTTAACTGGTCAAACAAATCATCAATCCAGGGTAAAGGATACTTATTCCGAATGGTTACCTTATTCAACTGTCTGTAGTCCACACAAAATCTCAAACCTCCGTCCTTTTTCTTCACAAACAGTACAGGTGCTCCCCAAGGTGACATACTCGGTCGAACAAATCCTATATCAACCAGCTCTTGCAACTGGGCCTTAAGTTCCCTCAATTCTGCAGGTGCCATGCGATAAGGAGTCTGTGAAATAGGTTGTGTACCTGGTAAAAGATCAATCGTGAACTCGATCTCTCGATGAGGTGGTAATCCTGGCAACTCCTCGGGAAAAACATCGGGAAACTCCCGCACCACTGGTATATCCTCCGCCCTCACTGGCGAAGCACGTGTATCCACCACATGAGCTATGTAACCCTGACACCCTTTACGTAACAGCTTACTAGCCTCAAGTGCCGAAATAACTCCAATAGGAAGTGCACGCTGATCCCCCTGAAACTTAGTCTCTGGTAATCCTGGACTCCGAAAAGTCACTCTCCTATCGAAACACTCGATAGAAGCATGATGTCTCGTCAACCAGTCCATACCCAAAATAACATCAAAGTCCCGTAGATCCAATAGTAACAAATCCGCCATTAACTCAACCTCACCTACCATCACTGGACACTCTCTCAACACCTGAGTCACTACCAACACCTCCCCAGTAGGTGTACTCACCCCTAAAGCACAATCCAAGGTAGACACCTCCCTCTCCATCACCAAACTACAACTCCGAGCTATAAATGAATGGGTCGCCCCGGGATCTATCAAAGCAAAAACAGTGTGACCAAGTATGGTGAGTGTACCTGTCACCACTCCCGATGCTGATCTGGCCTCCTGCTGGGTCATAGTAAAAACTCACGCCTGCGATCCTAATGACCTACCACGCCCTCTAGAACTGCTCGTGGCACCACCGCCACCCCTAGGGCCTGCTGCCCCTGACACTGACGCAGTACTTCGCCCAGGTTCTGCTACACCTCGGCCTGCTCCACCCTCCTGAGCTAACAATGGGCACTCCCTCCGAAAGTGTCCTCGCTCTCCACAGTAGTAGCAAGCATCCCTACTGGGTCCACCGGTCTGCCTCCCAGTAGAAGCAACAGAAGTAGCACTGGCCTGAAGGGTCGGCTGTGCCCTAGCTCCCCGAAATCTTGAGCCCTGAGAACTGCCTGGTCTGCCAAACCGGGCTCCACCAGCCGATGACGAACCACCATAATTGCCCCGCTTCGGGGTCCTCTGACTCGATGCTCCAGGAAAAGAATGATCTCGGCTTCGCACACTGCCCGAGTACTGTGGTCTGGCAGGCAAACTGGCCTCCACTCTAACAGCAGCATCAGACAACTCCCGGAATGTAGCAAAGGAGTCGACTGTCACAATGGCTCTAATCTCTCCTCGAAGGCCCAACTCAAACAGACGGCACTTCTCAGCCTCGGTTGCCACAAATGAAGGAGCGAATCGGGATAGCATCTGGAATCTCTGCTCATACTCGGTTACTGTCATGTTCCCTTGTTTCAACTGAAGAAATTCCGCCTCTTTGGCATCCCGGAAAGAGCGGGGATAATACTGGTCTAGAAACCGCTCCCGGAAAGTCTCCCATGTCACCGTATGTGCATCCCAGCCGGACAACTCCAGCGTATACCACCACTCATACTCTGCTCCATCCAGCAGAAACGTAGCCAACAAGACCCGGTCCTCTGGAGGACAATGCATCACCCCAAAAATACGCTCAAGCCGGGTGATCCATCGGTGAGCTTCCTCTGGATCGGCCCCACCGCTGAATGTAGTAGCCCCAAGCCGCTGGGCTCGCTCAATCGAAGCGCTCTCAGTCCCTCTCGCCGCTTCATCTTCAGGTCGTGGAGGGGGTTTACGTCTCGGAGGCATGTCAAACGTACGCTGAAAGAGGCATAGAGTTAGTAAAACAACCTAGATACGACCTCATACCGACACAAACCGACAAACCTATGCTCTGATACCAATTGTCAGGACCCGTCCCAAATATCACCTCGATACCAGGGACGAACCTTGCTCCCGTCTGACAATAACACAAAAAGTACCAGAATACCCGTAATAGTACTGTAAGTATAACTATCAGACGCAGGAGTAAATATAATACAACTGTAAGTCAGAGCATAGTTCTACAAAATGGGCACAAAATCCTACTATGCTAGTCTCGCAACGGAAGAACGTCGTAAGCTCTATGCCTCGATTCCTGCCTCAACGTTCACCCCGACGCTATCACCACGACCTGGAAGGAAAATTTAAAACCAAAAGTGTGAGTGGACTAAAGAAAATAAAAGTTTCAAAAACAGTTTATCATCATAACAAAGTTAAGGAAAAACAATAATAACATTTGTTCCCTCCGTTTTGAAAACATGCATGCCCAACTACGTATTAGAAAATCGTAACATAAAACATCTTAAGAAACAGAAACACTATAAAACTGCATCATAAAACATGAATATCAAAGTATCATTTTACGATCAAACCTGCTGGGTCTATCCGAGTCTTTAAACTTAACCAGGCCTCAATACTATCCGAGTCTTTAAACTCCCGAGTCTTTAAACTCAATAGGCCTACGGGGGTAATATCATAAATGTCCGAGTCTTTAAACTCTCGAGTCTTTAAACTCAATCCGGGCCCGTCCCCCGTTAATCAGAATCCGGGTCTTTAAACCCAATATCCAGATCCAGCAAATCCAATCCAATTTCAATGTAAACCCATTTCTAAATCCATAACCAAACTCGAATTCGAAATCCCCGGTTCGAAGCCCATCCGGCGTTCAGAACCGTCATTCCGAACCCAAATCCGGAAATCCACTTTTTAAACCAAAACCACATTTAATCACAAATCATGTTTCACAATCCATTTATCATCATCAGAAAACAATTATAGATTGAAATCCCCAAATATGGTATCAAAATCCGAAAACCAACTTTTCTCGAAAAACATGCAAAATCCAGAAAATATCTCGAAAAACGTGCAAACACATCAACCACATATAATCATCATTAGAAAGCATAAAACATATTTAGTATCATAAAACATCCATAAAACAGTTAGGCATGCTCGTAAGGAAAGAAAGAGTCCACTCACAAATCTGAACGAGTCAATCGCGCTCCGTGCGCTCCTCGACCATCTCAGGCGTCTCCCGTCCTATCAATATGTACCAAATAGGGTCACAAATACATCAAGGATACTAACCCTAATTTCCCCAATTTTTCGGGAATTTATTAATATTTTAATCTTAAACCCTAAACCGTCTGGATTCCTGAACCATCCCGTAACATCGTCCGATTAACCCGAAACTTACACCAATGGATTCCTTAGAACATTTAGAACCAAAACCATGTTGGAAGCTTGGTCGGAATCCTTCCCACGCGCCTCCACGCGCCGCCCAAAGTGGCTGCGCGTGGGCCTCACGCGCCTGCTACAGTGCTCATTCAACCTCGAGCCACTCGGTTCAACACAGTTGAACCGGCGTGACCGGTTCTCCTCGGTTCCTCCACCGTTTCAGTCTAAACCAATCCCAGAAGCTTCATCCAATCCTAAGCAATCTAACCCCGTCCTAACTTATGAAAATCGACGCCTAAAACCCACCGTTCACGGCCTCGAAACAGACGGCCCATGGCCCCTGTTTTGGCCGTCGGCCGCCCAGGTCCTCCCCTGGCACGGCACCACAACCAAACGACTCCTGGGACCTCCATGAGTCTCACCATGACCACCAAATCTCTCAACTCTAAGCCTAACTCCACGACTTTGCAAAATAAGAAATACGGGAAATCAGGGGAATCGAGTATACCTTTCGATTCGGTCTCCGCCGTGTGCACCGCCGCGTGCCACGGTGTTCGTTGGATTCCCTGAAACCACCTGAGCCTCCTATTGGGTTGGATTGATCCACACACGGCACAACTACCACCCCTGTCTCACGGCTTCCCTGTTTTTCTCAGAACTCCGCCGCACCACCGCCGTGTCTCCGGGCACGATTCCTTCCCCAAAACACGATCACCAGCTCAGCCTTGTCTCTCTGTCACTCTCTCAATTCACTCTTCACTCACCCTTGCACTGAATCGATCGAACTCTCTCAATTGCTTACTCTCTATTTCCTGTGTCCAAAGCCAAATGCACGATTTTTGAACGTGCACAAAGTGTGGCTGTGCACACTTAGGCTCTCCCAGAAGCCTTTAGCTTCTGCCCATGTGTCCACTCTCCATGGTCTCAGCACAAAATATCCCAGCCCACTATTGCCACTTGCCCTTATCTGATTGGGCTGAGGGAAAAAGACTAAAATGCCCCTAGTGTACAAATTACCATTTTACCCTCACACTTTCTAGACTCGTAACTACTCTGTCCGACGTCCGATGACAGCGTGCCGCCTGTCGTTGTAATCAGGACATCGAGACCTATCTAACGATCCTCGGTCTACGAGAAAATCATAAGTCCACCAAAAAGTCAACATTTTCCTCATTTAGTCAAAATTACGGTAACGCCCTCAATCTTCCGAACGTCATAACTTTTTCTCCGATTGTTCGAATCGAACCTGCCACCTGTCTACGGACTCGTGACGTCCTAAACTACGTCACGGTCAAAGGTCAACACTCATCCAACCGGTCAATCAAAAAGTCAACTTTTGATGCACTATTCACAAGGGCGAAATTGTCCTTTCATACAAATATTTACAAAAATTACATTTATACCCTTCCCGAAGGTACGGGTTGTTACATTATTCATGTTGAATTTCTTCAACACCTTCTCGATATAACATTCTTGTGATAACCATAACTTTCCATTCTTTCGATCACGAGAAATATGCATACCGAGAATCTGCTTTACTGATCATAAGTCTTTCATTGCAAAAGACTTGTTGAGTTCTTTCTTCAACTTGCTAATCTTGTCACTGTCACGACCTACGATCAACATGACATCAACATATAAAAAAAGAGTCACAGCTAATTGTGTCTTATTCATGTTGAATTTCATCAACACCTTGTCGATATAACGTTCTTGTGATAACCACAACTTTCCATTCTTTCAATCACGAGAAATATGCATACCAAGAATCTTCTTTGCTGGTCCTAAGTCTTTCATTACAAAAGACTTGTTGAGTTCTTTCTTCAACTTTCTAATCTTGTCATGACCTACAATCAACATGACATCAACATATAAAAGAAGTATAATAAATTCTCCATCAGAGTACCTCTTGACAAAAACACAATAATCAAAAGTGGTCCTCTAGTATCCATTTTTTATCATGAAGGAATCAAACTTTTTGTGCCATTATTGTGGTGCTTGCTTTAGTCCATACAAACTCTTCTTTAGTCGGCACACTAGGTGTAATGCCCCGGAAATTCGAAAAATGTAATTTTGTAAAATAATGAATAAAATGACATTTTTACCCCTGTGTTTAGTGTGGTCAATTTGTTGACTTTTTGATTGGTAGGTCGAACGGACGTTGACCAATGACCGTGATGTAGTCCTGAACGTCACGAGTCCATAGACAGGTAGCACGTCCAATTCCGACATCCAGGGAAAAAGTTATGACGTTCAGAAATTCAAGGGCATTTCCGTAATTTGGATGGTTAAGGGGAAAATGTTGACTTTTTGTTTGACAATTGATTTCCACACGACTCGAGGACCCTTAGGTTCGTCTCGATGCCCTGAGTACAACGACAGGCGGCACGCATCAAACGGACATAGGATGACCAAGTTATGGGTCACGGAAGATGAGGGGCATTTTGGTAATTTGTCAACTGGGGGCATTTTGGTCATTCTACACGGCGGTTACTGTTCACCACCGTGGAACAGCGTGTGCACGGCCATGCCGTGAGTGCCCTGCACGGTTTCATTGTTTATTCCTGATGGTGGAGGGCCAGAGTGATTTGTTTAAGCCCTTTGAGGTAGTGGGAAACAAGGCTGGTGGACTGAAACCACACAGAGCACGGGCTGGGTTTAAAAATTGGCTATGGTTTCTGTTGCGGGAAACAATTTCCCAGCGGAATCAGAATGATTCCCACGAGTTGATGCCCATGTTGATCGATTAACCGAGTAGGGGAGATGAGTGAGGGTTCATTTCGAACCAGAGTGAGGTCTGAAAGTTGAGAGGAACTGACGGGGAAGAAAAACCAGAAAATGGAGGGAAAAATCGAGTTTAATTCCTAAGGCTTATTGGACGAAACCAAGGACTGGTTTAGACTTCTGGGATCAAGAGGAACTCAGCCACATCGATTTCGAAGGACATCGATCACGAAATGGCCAAGAACTGAGGCCCCAGGTTCTGAGCATTTTCGAGCTTTAGGAAGGCTACTTCCAGGTATCGGTTTATTCAATTGATTGTGTTAAAATGTTCGTGTAGCTCCCCTTAAGCTCCTGTCTAAGTGAATTTAAGAATGGAACCGTGTTGGGTGAGTTTCAGACGTCGACCCCTTCGACTGTTCATGGTTGGATTGGTCGATTTAGTCCATGTCGAGGTTAATCAATGACACAGACCTTAAATTAAATTAATAGAGAAGATGTTAGGATTGAAAACGGAAGCAATCGAGTGTGAATCGAGGGTTAATTGGCCGGGTCAAGTCGCGAGTAACATACCCGTTTAGCAGACTCTCGGGTGAAGGAGATGACAGTGTCGCTACAGTCCTAGGCGCGTGGCCTTCACGCGCAGCCACTTTGGGCGGCACGTGACGGCGCGTGTGACGTCATTTCCGATCACGGTCAACATGGGATTTAATCCTTTCAGTCTAATTAACATTTTATCTTTAGAGTTCGAGTTGATCGGATGTCGTTCGAGATAGTTTCGAGGGTTCGGAAGTTTAGGTCCTTAAGTTTAATTACGTCGAAAAATCCGGAAAAATTAGGGAAATTAATACGAGCTTTTTTGGGATGTTTGTAAGCCTTCTTGTACCTTTTTACAGGCCCGAACATTCTCGAGGCTACTGATGAGCACACGGGGCGCGATTGACGCGTCTGAAAACCGTGAGTGGACTTTTGATTTCTAAACTGTGCATGCATGACTATTTTTACTCTTTTGTTTATGTTTTCATATATGATTTATGTTGATAATCATGATATTTTGGTTTTACATAATTTTACGTTTTTCGAGGTAATTATCGTATTTCACGCATTTCGAGGTTACGGTTTTCTCCTATGCATGAATGATGGTTTGATGAAGTAATTTGAGATGATTATGCATGTTAGGTATTTATGATGTTTTGATGATATTGTGAAGTAACTTTCGGAAATTGCATATGAAATCCGGACATAAGTCCTTTTATGACGATCTATGCTTTCGAAATGATTTTTGGAAAACGGATCACGAGGGATCCTGGTTTATTATGCTTTAAAATTGGTTTTGGGTTTAAAGACTCGGTATGATTGCTGGATCTAGTTTTGGGTTTAAAGACCCGGTTAATTAATGACGGGGGCGGGCCCGAAATTGGGTTTAAAGACCCGGATTGATTTTAAAGACTCGTGAGTTTAAAGACTCGGTTAATGTGATACCCCTGAAGCCTATTGATTATGTTTTGAGTTTAAAGACTCGTTAATATCCCGGGAAGGCCTGATATTGAGTTTAAAGACTCGGATGGATCCAACTGCTTGATTGTGATTATTAATTCAGTTTTACATGATTTGGTTTGGTTAATGTTTCGAAAAGACGATTTCTGGTTTTGATAATATTATATCATTTCATACGAGTTATAACTGTTGTTGTAATGTTTTCCATACGATACGGAAAAAGGGATTTCGAATGTTTAGTATGCGATTTTTGAATATCCGGTTATGCATGCGTATTCTAAAACTGGAGGGCGAACCCCGATTCCATTAAACTGTTTTTCTGTAAACCTTTGTTTTAGTCCACTCACACTTTACTGTTTTAAATACCCTCCAGGTCATGGTACGAGTTCGGGGGCTAGCGCCGAGGCAGAGGCAGAGACATAAAGTTTCCGCTGCGGAGTAGTTAGTTCACAGAGTAGGATTTGTTCTTTATCCTGTTTTGTAATATTATGCTCTGTGAAACTATGAACTTGATGTCCAGTCGGTTGTATTTATTTAATCTCCCTGGTCTGACAGTGGGTGTGATGTAATTTTATTTGGTTATCTAGTCTTTTGTGTTCGACTGTCAGACGGGAGCAGGATGCTTCTCGATTATCGAGGTGATAATCGGGGCGGGTCCTGTCACTAGGTCTTCTTTTCCTGTGACTTTGAAACCTTCTGTATGCTCCATGTAAATTTCTTCTTCAAGGTCTCCATGAAGGAATACAATCTTGACATCTAGTTGCTCAACTTCTAGATTCAGACTAGCAGTCAAACCAAGCACTACTCTGATAGACGTCATCTTCACTACTGGTGAGAAAATCTCTTCAAAGTCAACTCATTGTTTCTGATTGAAGCCTTTCACAACTAACCTTGCCTTGTATTTTGGTTGTGAGCTATTTTCTTTTGTCTTCAACCTATAAACCCACTTATTCTTGAGTGCTCTTCTTCCCTTCTGCAATTTCACCAAATCGTATAAGTGTGGTTCTCATGCAAGGAATTCAACTCATCTTTCGTGGCTTTCAAGCACTCCTATTTTTGCTCATGGATCACAATTTCTTGGTAGCACTCAAGCTCTCCTGCATCTGTCAGCAGCATAAACTAGTCTGGAGAGTAGAAGTTATTGGGCTTTCGCTATCTGTTTGATCTTCTCAGTAGTGGTTTTTCAAGAGTTTGATCTTCTTGCACATATTTAAACACAGCATTACCATCATTTTTGTTAACAATATGTTCAGCATTATTGTTCTCGACCGCATCTCTCCCTTCATCACGAACCCTAGGATGAGGAACTAGATCTAGGTTGATTAGATATTCTTTGGAGTCATTTGACTTTTCCCTTTTCTGGATATCTTCAATGGCTGGACCCCAACTCTTCATCTTCATAGCCCAGAAAAATGCATTCTTTTGATTTGAAATCAAGCTTGGACCTCTCATCTTTTGGGATGTGAACAGATTCTCTCCAGCAAAACACCTTCAAGTATTGATAGGACACATGTTTACCATTCCAAAATTTGTTTAGTACATCGTCATTTAGTGGAGTTAACGGAGATAAATTGATCAAGTGCACTGCAGTCATCAGGGCTTCACCCTAGAAACTATTTTGTAACTTAGAATGATATAACATACTTGACATGACCCATCCCGATAACCGAGAAGGATCCTGCTCCCGTCTGACAATCACACTCAAAATACCAAAAGTGTCCCTTTTTGTTTTAGAGAAAAGTTCAAACAACAACATTGTCAGATCATGGATCACTAACTATACAGAACAGTTGAGACAAAGTTCAATTAGTCAACGGTATTACAGAGTATAGATGACTGTCCAAAAAAAAAGTACCAAGTCCTACCCCGTAAGATATTCAAGTGCGCAACAGTAACCTTTATGCCTCAGCCTCACTATCAGCCCCGGAATGTCAGGACCCGTCCCAATCTCCCCGGGATTAACGCGGGACGAGCCTGATTCCGTCTGACACGGACACCGAGTGTCAGACAAGGGAAAATTTCGACGTTAGCCCCACCGGGGCTTCTAGAGTGCGTCAGGATCCGGAGGAGGAGTGTGATGTCTCGGTCTCTGCTACAGTCCTCATCCATAATCAACCTGAAGGGCATTGAAAAACAGAAAAGACTGTGAGTGGACGAAAATAAATGAGTTCATAAAAATATATTTCATAAAGAAATTTATGCCCTTAACTAAAAAGCATGCATGCATAGGAAAACCATTTATCAAACCACATATGTTTCAATAACTATTAATAGGGTCTCAGCCCCAAGTTCCGTAAATTCAAGTCATACAGGCCCCTGCCCAAAACCATTTATACAAATCTACAATCATATCAAACATATGTGGGTACTCAGCCTAAATCCATTTATTATTCACAAAACACAATTTCTCAAATCCAAGAAATCATGTTTATCATATATCATATAACTAATCCTGTCACAGTATCTAAAGCTATGTGCGTGCTACCCGGGGTCTCAAATCCCAAGTCTCCCCAGGGTCCACCTAGGTCAATGTCCGTAGATCAATGACGCTCCCTAGGGGTTATAATCCATAAGCCTTTCTAACAGTAAGGTACCCAACGGGGGCGACTCTACTCAATTAGTGCTCCGTGACTATTCCGGGGTCCACACAGGCTAACGATCCTCCCCGGAGGAGACAATCCATAAATATATAAGGATGGTATATGAAAAACCATTTTGAAATCGTTCTCAAAACCTTTCAAGGGTTCATGTCCGGTCTCTATAAACCGTCATGAACCAGAAATCCATTTAAGGTCTCCGATCTGAAATCACAATGGTAAACCATAATTGGAGCCCAAGCCCGAATACGTAAACTAACTGGGCCTCGTGCCCGATTTCATAAACCAACTGGGCCTCGTGCCCGAGTTCGTAAACCAAATGGGCCTCGTGCCTGATTTCATAAATCAACTAGGCCTCGAGCCGGATATGCAAATTAATTGGGCCTCGACCCGATACGTAAACCAATTGGGCCTCCGGCCCGATGCCTTGTCAAATCAAATGGATTTCAAGTCCGAGAGTTCGTAAATCAAATGGGTCTCGTGCCCGATTCCATATTTTCAAATCTGAAATCAGTTCAGGAACCAATTGGGCCCCTAGCCCGATAACGTGACTAAAATGGATTTCGAGTCCAAGGGTTTCCAAAATAAACGGGTCTCATGCCCAAGTTTACCTTTTCAAATCCAAAACCAATTCATCAAACCATTTTCGAAACCAGAAGCATGTATTATCAGTACAAAACTGTAAATCTCGATTTACGTGTAAATACGTAAATTACCTCGAAATACGTGAAATCATGTAATTCATTAAAATCCAAATCATCATCATAGAATCACATATGTAAAACATATAAAAAATTTATGCATGCATCACAATTTAGAAATCAAGGTCGACTCACAGACCGTCCTAAGCTACCGCCTCGATTTGCATGTCGTAAGCCTCCCCGGGCTAATCACCGTCACCGGGACTCCCATAACTGTCCAAATCATACTAAAGGATTACTAACTATCTTATTAACCTCTCATTGAAGCCCCGTAATATTTCTGAATTTTTAACTATTTTTAAACTCGATTCAAAACCTTCGGACGTCCGAACTATATCGAGACGGTGTCTGATCGACACGGAACCAGTCTCAAAATGTTTGTTACATCGAATAGATTAAAAGTCATGTTGAAGTCATCCCCAAAGGACCCCTCACGAGCATCCACACGCCACCCAAAGGGATTACGCGTGAAGCCCACACACCCTACACAATGTCATCCCCTACCACCAGCGAACCGGGTCTGAACCAATTCACTGGTTCTCGACCGGACCGGATCGGCGTGACCAGTCCTGGGCTCCATTTCCCTCTTTTTCGATCCATTTTATTCCCTTTCAATTCCTAAACCTTCCTCAACTCATTTCCTATCCATCTATGACTCCAAAACACGTGAAAAACTATTAAAAACTTACCTTCCATGATCAAACAATGAGATTGACCTTCAAGCTCAATTTTCCCGTCCCTCCAGCCTTCCATTTCCTTCGAAATTTATCCCCATCGAGTCGTCCTTGTCCCTAGGTCACATTAGAATCAAAAGAGGCTCAAAACAACGACCAAAACTAAATTTTTAGTTTTTGAAAACACCGGGTTCTTGGCCCGACGTACCTCCGCCGTGGACCGCCGTGTCCCGTCTTCTCTCCGCCCCTCTGATCACTCGCTCACTCACGGTCTCTCACACGAACACAAGGTGGTCATGGTGGTGAGGTGATATGTGTGTTTTGTGTTGTTTGTTTAGAAGGAAAGGAGAAGTAAATGGTGATCGGGTTTTGGAGGAGAAAATATGAAGATGAGGGATGATGGCTGATGATGATATGAACGGGCAGGATGGGAGATCAGATGAGATGAAGATAATGAATGGTGGAGATGAGATTGAGGGAAATGATAAAATAACAAAAAATAATAATATTTTAATGGTTTAGATCCACTTTTTGGGGAAGTCACCAATGGGATGAGTGACTTGTCACTCATCCATGGGTCCCACTTAAATATCTGCCCAATCAAATTTTAGTTATTATTTCATTCGAATCCCGAGCCGTAAATTCTCAATCTCACTCCTGTGATCATCACTTTCCCGTCGAACGTCCGATTTCTACGTGATGCCTGTCTACGGACTCGTGATGTCCCGATCTACATCACGGTCATCGATCCTCGCACGTTTGACTCCCCGAGTTAAAAGTCAATATTTTTCCCACGACCAGAGGCAAAATGGTCATTTTACACCGTCTGTCTGATTTTACTCAACTAATCACCGATTAATCTCACTAATTCTTCATTAATCACTAATCTAAACCTGGAATTCGGGACGGCTCGTTACAACCTTCCCTCCTTAAATAATTTCGCCCTCGAAATTCCAACTATTCTGATTCCACATCCACCTTGTGGAAAACAAATTCGACCTCACATCAAATGTATACTTGTACTCCCACTAACCAGCTCGATACTCATCTGCAACTAGACGTTCCACCAACACTCACGTCGCATCGACTACACTCGCCCACGTCAAGTGACAGTAATCGTACGTTCCGAGTTGATACCACCCAATAATTCTACCATTTCGCTGCACAAACAACTCAACGGTTCCTTTCTCAATCACCAATCTATCCTGACGTCTGCTCCCACTAGGAAATCACCAAATCCCACTCATCAATCCACGTTGACACATCCCGCCAAACTGTCACCATTTGACAGTCGCTAGTCGAAAACTGACACTATACTTACTTGTGGTTACACTAACCACTAACTTACTCAACCTGAGTATACCCTACCAACATCTCACCCGACCTACTTGTAACTGGACCCATCAGAATCATCCTAACCTAGTGCACAATATCCAATGTCCAGTTCACGTCCTCAACTAATCCAATGGTATCGGGGCTAAACTGACTACCTACATGCTTACCAACGTACCCCTAGTATATCCTATATACCACCACAAGGCACCACAAGCCTGTCCAGTATCGTTCCTCGAACATGTACAGGGTACGTACATCCATCCATCAACCAACCTACAACCTAGAACGCAGCTAAACATGTTTCAGTTCTAGAGTCCATCTATCCAATCCAATACTAGACAGATCGAAACTCCAACCCATCATCCAATTCGAGTCCCACGGTCACCCGAGCAGCATCTCAATGTCTACTCCTAATCACGTAATCCAATACGTACCAATCCCTATCACGCCTACCAAGGCGTACCCATTCATGCCAACTGGCATCCAATCTTACCCTGGTCTACCGAGGCGTACCAACTCTGAACCTCTCGGTTACCTGCTCATTTGATTACCAAACCATAATCAATTGACTTTGAAAGGAAGCCAATCCCACTATCCACACATCTAAGGCTGACCAAATCCCACCCTGTCGAACACCTACTCGTTCAATTTATATAACACATGGGATTAACCTCGAAAGAAGTTCAGTCCCAACATTCCCCTATCTAAATATTCAAGACAGGGCAATAAACTCTCCACCTAACCTGATCATCAAGATCACGATCCTCGATCGTCATAACGCCCTATGTCCTTAACATCACAATCCTGATCCACCTAGGATCCACACATGTTCTCACTCGGGTAACTATCTTTCTGAAATCTAATCATAGGGTCTTACACCCTCCTGAATCCTTTGTCAGTCACATTACTCCTCAACCATTTCCCACATCTAAACCGATCAGTCAACAACGAGACATGTCGAGACTGTGGGTCCTCTCCAAGTACCTCCTATCGATCCTTGTCATTCCACCTAGGAAAAATCAAGGATGATCCGAAACGATGACATCAAAATTCATCTTAAGTGAGTACGAGCACAAATCCACTGCACTCACCATACCAGGTAACCCAACATCGTCTGCCACCAAGCAGAACATGAGAAATCTCATTCACCTAACTTCGAAATACCCAACTCTTCTTGATGACCAAAAACAAACCGCAAGTCCACCCACCAATACACGATCAATGTACTGGTGACAAGATGACAAGACCCACCCCTAATCCCCCGGGATTAAGGGCTAAATCCCGATCCCGTCTAACTGATGCATGACACGATGGCTAAACTGACGTCCAACCTTCATGTGACACGTAAGTCGGACAAGGGATTCCTGATTCGACCCTCCAATAGCATCCGAAACTTCCCAGAGTGCACCGAATCTACTGTGGATCGTACATGTGATGTCTCCATCTCTCTCGACCAACAGCCCCCACTGCAACAACCTGGAGGGTATCGAAAACACAAAAGACTGTGAGTGGGAAAAAATAAAGTGTAAGTTCAAAAACAGTTCATAAAACAAGTACATTTATACCCTCCGATTAAAAACCAATGCATGCATATCAAATCCATGTCATAAAACCATTCAATATTCCGGTTAATCAAACCATTAAGAAACTGAATTTGTTTCCTTTCCTCAAATCCCGGGTCTTTAGCCCAAAACCATCGAAAAACCATTATTAAATACCATCATCACCAAGTCTCAGTGAAAACCAAAATACATTTGAAACCACATATCCATCCATTGAACCTGCTGGATCTATCCGAGTCTTTAAATTCTCAAGTCTTTAAACTCAATCCAGGCCTTAATATAATCCGAGTCTTTAAACTCAATAGGCCTACGGGGGAAAATCATAATATCCGAGTCTTTAAACTCCCGAGTCTTTAAACTCAATCAGGGTCTTTAAACCCAATCCGGGCCCGCCCCCGTCATAATCATATCCGGGTCTTTAAACCCAATAACCAGATCTAGAAAATCCAATCCAAACCATTTGAAAACCTTTTTCCATTTCCAAATCTGAATCCGCAATCTCATCAAAATCCCGAATCCAAACCCAGAACTCATATCCATCATCCATTTCGAAATCCGAGTCCGAAACCATCATCCTGTAAGCTGGCATCAGGAATAACCATTCCGAACCCAAACCCGGAATCCACTTTCAAGTTCCAAATCGAATCCCGAATCGTCATCCGGAAATCCGATTTAAAAACCCAAAATCACGTTTCTTAAAACCACTTTCTGATCTAGCCTCCAAGCCCGAAAATACTTTTCTGAAATCCATTTTAAATCATTGATATTAAATCATATTTCAAATCCTGAAATCAAATCCTCAAAACCAGATTCAAATCACAAACTTGATCGAAATCTCGTAAAACACGCATTTCCGTAAATATCTCGAAAAACATGCAAAATTGTAAACCATCAAGATCATAAATCAAATCATAGAATCACATATAGAAAATATATAAAAACATATATGCATGCATCAAGAATTAGAAAAAAAAGTCCACTCACAGACCATTCCGAAGTTGCCTCGATACGCGCGCACTTACGCCGTTCCCGGCCAGTTCGCTATTCTCGACTTTCCCGAACCTGTCCATATCTCATACCAAGATCACTAACTACTTCACAAAGGTCATACTAAAGCCCCATAATTTTCCCGTATTTTAACTATTTTTAACCGAGGCCTAAAACCTTCGGACATCCCGAAACATATCGAGATGATGTCCGATTGACTCGAAACCAGCGCCAAAATGTTCGTTACATCAAATACTTTAAAAGTCGTGTTGGAACCTTCCGAAAGGGGCCCCACGTACCCTCACGCACTCCCCAAAGGGGCTGCGCGTGGGAGCCATGCGCCCAACATTGTTCATCTTCAACCTCTGCCGAACCGGGTTCGGACCGGTTCAGTTCAGGCCGGTCCAGTTGAACCGGTGAGGGTGGTTTTGTCCATTTTCAAGTCCGATTTCAGTCCTTTCAATACCATTAGTTTCTTCCTAGTTTGTATGATCGATTCCCCTAACTAAATCATGAAATAAAACACAAAAACTCACCGTCCAAAGCTCGAACCAGACCCCTGAAATTCCAGTCACGGTTTTCCGGCCACCCGTCTTCTCCTCAGCCACTGGTTCAACTCCTCAGGTTACTAGGGACTTCCTACACTTATTAGAACCAAAAGAACAGCTCGACTAAGCTTCAAAACCCATGACTTTCATTTTTGAGCTTAAACTGAAAAACAGGGCAAATCAAGAACTCACCTGTGTTCTAACCTCCGTCGTGCTCACCGCTGTATTCCTCTGGGTTCAAAAGGCAGTCCTCAGCCTTCCTAACAATCCCTCGAACCCGATTAGATCCATTTGATCGATTGTGGTTGCACCACGACCCTCGACTCCCTCTCTGTTTCCACTGAGTTCCTCACTTCTCTCACACACAGTTAGCCTTCTAACCTCACCAAACCACGATCAAACACTCACTCAAAGCCAACACACACTCACACTGAACACTAATCGGATTTTACCTCACGGACTCTCAGTCCCTGTTTCTGTTTCTCAGCTGAACGGTAACAAACCCAAACCATTTTAAACAAACCCGTGAAAGTGGCTAGAACCCACTAGACAATGGCCAGGTGTCCAACACCCAATGGACACAACCCCAAAATATCCAATTAACACTGTCCACATATCCTTATCCGGTTTGCACAAAACCCGAGGAGTAAAAAGACTGAAATACCCCTACAAGTCCAAATTACCATTTTGCCCTTCACCTTTCTAGACCCATATCTTATCCGTACGAAGTCCGATAAAGGCGTGCCGCCTGTCGTTGTACTCAGGACTTCGAGACCTATCTAACGATCCTTGGTTTGCGTAAAGAAACCTTGTCGTACAAAAAGTCAACATTTTCTCTCTTTTTAACCAAATTACAAAAATGCCCTCAACCTTCCGAACATCATAACTTCCTCCTCGGATGTCGGAATCTGACGTGCCACCTGTCTATGAACTCGTGACGTCCCAGACTATGTCACGGTCATCGGTCAAAGTCCATTTTACCGCCGGAACTAAAAGTCAACATTTTGCCCATTCTAGGGGCAAAATCGTCATTCTACACCATCCGTCCAAAAGTATCCAAGTAATCACCGATTAACTTCACTAATCCATCATTAACTACTAATCTAATCCCGACTTCCGGGATAGGTCGTTACACAAGAGACATTATCTGCCATGGCAGAACATGAGAAGTCACCCTAAATGACTTCGAAATACCCATTACCAAAGCGGAATCAAGCACTATCCTTGTTGCCTCAAAACACAACCTCTCTCGATTCCGAAATTCCAACCATGTCAAAACCAACACACTCGGACATCAACCATGTGTCCGTAACTAGTCTAACTCACTACCAAGTTCGCCTATCGGCTTATACCGTTTATGCACATCCAAAAGGATGCGGTCTATTACTACTTGATCCTCACGCCTCAATCCCTGCAAGATCCCATCTAGTCAAACTTTATCTGTGATCCACTCGCAGACCACATATACCAAACATATACCCATCTCGACGGAGTCACATCTCGACTCGTCACTCATCGGCATCACAATCACCGTCACCAACACCAGCACAAGCACTAGCACTAGTACCAGCACTAGCACCCAAGCATCAGCATCAGCGCACTAGCATCAACACTAGTATGAGCACACTATAAAAACCCTGGATCTTTGCTCATCCCGAGCAAAGACCCCGTACCTCTACTCCAATTGGAGAAAAACCCAACAACTCTGAGTACAATCACCCTGACAACTCGTACAAGAAAAAGGAAACGTTCCCTGAACGTCCCCCGATTCACAATAACCACAACTACATCTATCCTCGGTAGTAGTACCTGCGACAGACTCGTGCAGACCCAACCACCAGACATCGCTACCGTGACTCCGCATCCAACAGAATCAATCGCCTCTACTTCCCACTCTGTATCTCCATTCTGGGAGTCTGTCGATAAATACCAAACCTTGGTAACCTGTCCAACCAAACTCTAAACAATCTCAACTTGACTCAACCAATGTTGTCTACCAGGTCGTCCATGACCTTAGCTGCACCAACAATCCATTACAACTAAAGTAGTACGACAACCAACTAGGTCTATCCGATTAATACAACCTCGATTGCAGAGTGCAGTCCCATCACTAAAACTGACATGACATGACCGACCGACGGTCTCGGCTCCGAAAAGTCGTTAGAACTAAAACACTCGCCGTCTCACATTTCAGAGCCATACGACAAACACTAGGGTTTCCTACAAAAGACATCAACCAACTCCGTTGTACTCACATCCTCTAACCCATTGATCACCATTAGGGTTCACCTTCCTAGACTATCGATCATGATTTAGGGTTCCACAATCACACCATAAGGTTCCTTTAAACCCAACTGGAGGAAGCAGTATAATCCACAACCTGACCGACCCCGCGGTCCTGATATCATATAGACGTCAAATCCAATCCTACCATCACCTCAACTAGGATTCGCATTTCTTGACCATCACGCAAATGGTGTTCCATCACTCAATTGGGGTTCAGGGAAACCCGGCTGCTCCCAGTAGCATAACCATTTAACTCAACATAATCCGGCCATCTAATGGTCACAACGCCAAACTATTGTCATAACCGATCCTACAACATCGGATAAGTCGATCCCAACCTAATCGTCCCCCGGTCAAAACGCTAATGTACTATTACGTTCATCCCTCTGTAGGGTCCCACACTGCCAAACCACGATAGAATAATGGCAACCCTAGCATTAAATGCCAAACCAAAACTATCACCGACACCTTCCTACTAAATATCATACCAGCATCCTAACTATCAGGTTGATAACGAACTGCAGCACATAGAGACATCACATCCTCGACCTGCACGTAGCTCTTGTGGTACGCCTTGACAACCTCGCTCTAGAACTCAGAGTAACATGTGCCAACTTGCTCTGATACCACTTGTCAGAACCCGTCCCAATTCCCCCGGGATTAACGCAGGATGCACCTGATCCCGTCTGACACAGAGTGTCAAACAAGGGAATATTCTGACTTTAGCCCCACAAGGGCTTCTAGAGTGCGCCAGGATCCGTAGGAGGAGTATGATGTCGCAGTCTCTGCTACAGTCCGCATCCGTAATCAACCTGAAGTGCATTGAAAAACAGAAAAGACTGTGAGTGGATGAAAATAAATGAGTTCATAAAAACATATTTCATAAAGATATTTATGCCCTTCACTAAAAAGCATGCATGCATAGGAAAACCATTTATCAAACCACATATGTTTCAATAACCATTAATAGGGTCTCAGCCCCGAGTTCCGTAAATTCAAGTCATACGGGCCCCTGCCCAAAACCATTTATACAAATCTACAATCATATCAAACATATGTGGGAACTCAGCCCAAATCCATTTATTATTCACAAAACAAAATTTCTCAAATCCAAGAAATCATGTTTATCATATATCATATAACCAATCTTGTCACGGTATCTAAAGCTACATGCGTGCTACCCGAGGTCTCAAATTCCAAGTCTCCCTAGGGTCCACCCAGGCCAATGTCCGTAGATCAATAACTCTCCCTAGTGGTTATAATCCATAAGCTTTCCTGAGAGTAAGGTACCCAACGGGGGCGACTCCACTCAGTTAGTGCTCTGTGACTACCCCGGGGTCCACCTAGGCCAACGACCCTCCCCAGAGGAGACAATCCATAAATATATAAGGATGGTATATGAAAAACAATTTTGAAATCACTCTCAAAACCTTTCAAAGGTTCATGCCCGGTCCCCTTAAACCGTCATGAACCAGAAATCCATTTAGGGTCTCCAACCCGAAATCACAATAGTAAACCATAATTGGGCCCCAAGCCCGAATACGTAAACCAACTGGGCCTCGTGCCCGATTTCGTAAACCAACTGAGCCTCGTGCCCGAGTTCGTAAACCAACTGGGCCTCGTGCCCGAGTTCATAAACCAAATGGGCCTCGTGCCCGATTTCGTAAATTAATTGGGCCTCGAGCTCGATACGCAAATCAACTGGGCCTCGGGCCCGATACATAAACCAATTGGGCCTCCGACCCGATGCCTTGTTAAATCAAATGGACTTCAAGTCTGAGAGTTTGTAAATCAAATGGGTCTCCTGCCCGATTCCATATTTTCAAATCCGAAATCAATTCACGAACCAATTGGGCCCCTGGCCCCGATAACGCGACTAAAATGGACTTCGAGTCCAAGAGTTTCCAAAATAAATAGGTCTCATGCCTGAGTTTACCTTTTCAAATCCAAAACCATTTCATCAAACCATTTTCAAAACCAGAAGCACGTATAATCAATGAAAAACTATAAATCTTGATTTACGTGCAAATACGTAAATTGCCTCAAAATACGTGAAATCATGTAATTCACTAATATCCAAATCATCATCATAGAATCACATATGTAAAACATATAAAACATTTATGCATGCATCACAGTTTAGAAATCAAGGTTGACTCAAAGACCGTCCTAAGTTGTCGCCTCAATTTGCGTGTCGTAAGCTTCCCTGGGCTAATCACCGTCACTGGTACTCCTAAACCTGTCCAAATCATACTAGAGGGTTACTAACTACCTTTTTAACCTCTCATTGAAGCCCCATAATTTTTCCGAATTTTGAACTATTTTTAAATATCAGGACCCACCCCTAATCCCCAGGGATTAAGGGCTAAATCCTGCTCCCGTCTAACCTACGCATGACACGAAGGCTAAACTGACGTCCAACCTTCATGTGACAAGTAGGTCGGACTAGGGATTTTCGGTCCAACCACCCCAAATATAACCGAACTTCCCAGAGTGCACTGAACTACTGTGGATCACGGGTGTGATATCTCCGTCTCTCTCGACCAACAGCCCGCACCACAACAACCTGGAGGGTATCGAAAACACGAAGAGACTGTGAGTGGACAGAAATAAGGTATAAGTTCAAAATCAGTTCAATAAAAACAATTACATTTTTACCCTCCACGTGCATGCATATCAATTCATGTTATGGAACCATTCATATAAAAAAAACCATTATTGAAAATCATTATCAAAAACTGTAAACAAATCCGTTAACCAAATCCAAGGCCTCTGCCCAAAACCACAAACCATCTCAAATCTGGGAACTCAGTCCCAAAACTCATCAAATCCAATTCATCCGGGCCATTGCCCAAAACATCGGAAAACCAGTGAAAAACCAGTGAAAATGTCAATCAAACAAGTTTACTGGATCTCAAGTGCGCCCGAGTCTTTAAACTCAAAGCACAATGTGCAAATAGTCAGACCTTCCCGAGATATCAACGAGTCTTTAAACTCAAAACACAATCACAGGCCTCCGGGGGGGGGGGTATCATATCCGAGTCTTTAAACTCAAAATATATCAATCCAGGGTCAAAACATATCAATCCAGGGCCCTCCCTTCGTCAATCAATCCGAGTCTTAAAACTCAAAACCAGATCCAGTGGGTTTTCTCTTTTCTTTTCCGAATCTTTAAACCCAAAACCATTTTTCATTCAACAGTAAAAACCATCGAAAATTCTTATCCGAATTCGCAACAATGATTCCGTAAGCCGGTATCCGGAACCACTGTCCCGAACCCAAATCCATACTTCCTTTCCAAACCTCGAAAACTAAATCTGAAATCTCAATCACATGAATTGGGCTCCAAGCCCAAAATCACTTTTCCGATATCCTTTTTAAAACATTGAAATCAAATCATAGTTCAAATCCCAAAATCAAACCATAAAACCATAGTCAAATCACAAGATCGTGTGAAATCTCGTAAAATATGAAATCCCATAAAATACCTCGAAAAATGTGTAAAATCGTAAACCACCAAGATCATAATTCAAATCATAGAATCAAGTATAGAAAACATATAAAAACATATATGCATGCATCATAAGTTAGAAAGCAAAGTCCACTCACAGACCATTCCGATGTCGCCTCGATACGCGCGCACTTACGCCGTTCCCGGTCATTCCACTATTCTCGACTTTCCGAACCTATCCAAATCCCATACTAAGGTTACTAACTAATTCACAATACTCATATGAAAGCCCCATAATTTTTCCGTATTTTTAACTATTTTTAACCCAGGCCTAAAACCTTCGAGCATCCCGAAACTTATCGAGACGATATCCGATCGACTCGAAACTTTTCCTAAAATGTTCGTTACATTGATTAAAGCGAAAACCCTGTTGAAGGTTTCCCCAAAAGTAGCCCCACGCGCCCTCACGCGCCTCCCAAAGGGGCTACGCGTGGGAGCCACGCCCCAGGCACTGTTCATCTTCAATCTCCAGCCAACCCAGTTCAGACCGGTCCAGACCAGTCTGGTCGAACCGAGTCAGCGAGGCCGGTTTTCACACATTTTCAGTCCAATCTCCGTCCATTCAATCCTATTAGTTTCATCCTTGCTTCTATGATCAATTTACTGAACTAAAACACGAAATAAACCACAAACTCTTACCGTCCAAAACTCGAACTAATCCTCTGAAATCCCCAGTCACGATTTCCGGCCACCCGTCATCTTCTCAGCCACGGGTTCGATTCCCCAGGTCAAATACAATGTCTTTCAACTATTAGAACCAATAGAACAGCTCAACAAAGTCCCAAACTCCACGACTTTTTCTTTGAACCAAAACGAGAAAACAGGGGAAACCGGGAACTCACCAGTTCTCTGGCCGCCGCCGTGTTCCTCGGGGTTCAATGGGTGCTCCTCAGTCCCCTAAACAGTCCCTCAGAACCAGGTAGCTCAATTTGATTGTTTGTGGTTGCGCTACGACCGTCGACTCCCTCTCTGTTTTCACTGAGTTTCTGCTCACCTCGCACACACAGTCACACTTCAACCCTCACTAAACCACGATCAAACACTCACTCAAACGCCCTTGATCACTCACTCAAGCCAACACACACTCACACTGAACACTGATCAATTTTTACCTCACGTCCTCACAGTCTCTGTTTTTCCTTTGAACGATCACAACCATTTTAAAACACTTAAACCGTGTAGAAATAGGCAGAAGCCTCTAGGATTGTACCAGGTGTCACACACCCTGTGGACACAGCCACAAATATCCAATTAACCTTATCCAAGTGGCCTTATCTGATTGGGCACAATTCCCAAGGTGGTTAAAAGACCAAAATGCCCCTACAATGTCCAAATTTTTTGCCACTCAACTTTCTAGAACCATAACTCGTCCGTCCGATGTCCGATGAAGGCGTGCCGCCTGTCGTTGTACTCAGGACGTCGAGATCTACCTAACGGTCCTCGGTTTGTGTGAAAACTAATGG
Source organism: Prinsepia uniflora (assembly GCA_032719365.1). NCBI lineage: Eukaryota > Viridiplantae > Streptophyta > Magnoliopsida > Rosales > Rosaceae > Prinsepia > Prinsepia uniflora. The sequence goes on from JAVSMK010000018.1 coordinate 198,685, forward strand.
TCAAACAAAAAGTCAACAAATTCCCCTCCTTCTAACCAAATTACAAAAAATGCCCTCAATCTTCCGAACATCATAAATTCCTCCTCGGATGACGGAATCGGGCGTGCCACCTGTCTACGGGCTCGTGACGTCTCGAACTACGTCATGGTCATCGGTCAATGTCCTTTCGACCATCCGAACTAAAAGTCAACATTTACTCCATTCCAAGGGCAAAATCGTCATTATGCACCAACCGTCCAAAAGTATCCAACTAACCACCGATTAACTTTGTTAATCTGTCATTAAACTCTAATCTAATCCCGACTCTCGGGACGGGTCGTTACATTAAAAGCATTACATATCCTGCACAGCTACACCTGGGTTCGACCCCCCTTCCGCGATGTTGCTTATTTTTTATTTTTTTCATTTATTGTTTATTAATTTGAACTATATTTTTCATTTAGGCCTTATTTTGAACTATATTTTTCATTTATTTCTTATTTTGAACTATATTTATCATTTTTTTCCTTATTTTGAACTATATTTATCATTTTTTTCCAATTTTAAATATATCAATCCTTTCCTATTTTCAATATATCAATCATTTTCAATTTTTGAACAAAGATTGACTCTATTTTTTTTATCCTTTTTTCCAATTTTAAATATATTTACTAATTTTATAATTTTCCTTCTATTTAAATTTTTTTATGCTTATTGTTATGTTTTTAATTATATTAACATTCAATTATAATAATTCACTTCAATTTATGTTTATGTTTATATCTTTATATTACTAGTCATCGGCAGAACCCTATTGTATCATATTATTCATCATATATTTATTATATCAAAGTCATTTTATAGTTTTTATTAGTCCTATATAACCATCATTAGGTACTTAAGTTTTTTTCCAAATTTTCATTCAAAATTTCCAACTTTTAGATCGAATTTTCGTCATTTTTGTTGACCGTAAACGATATCGATATTTGGGGCGAGATATCCGTAAATTTGACTAGCGATATATCCGTCGATATCGATATTTCAATCCTTGGTTGTGTGTTGTTTGTTTAGAGGGAAAGGAGAAGTAAATGGTGATCGGGTTTTGTAGGAGAAAATATGAAGATGAAGGATGATGGCTGATGATGATATGAACGGCCAGGATGGGAGATCGGATAAGATGAAGATAATGAATGGTAAAGTTGAGAGATGAGTGAAATTATAAAATAATAAAATAATAATATTTTAATGGTTTAGATCCACTTTTTGGGGAAGTCACCAATGGGATGAGTGACACTTGTCACTCATCCATGGGTCCCACTTAAATATCTGCCCAGTCAGATTTTAGTTATTATTTTATTCGAATCTCGAGCCATAAATCCCCGATCACGCTCCTGTGACCATAACTTTCTCGTCGAACGTCCAATTTCGACGTGTCGCCTGTCTACGGGCTCGTGACGTCCCGATCTACATCACGGTTATCGGTCCTCGCACATTTGACTCCCCGAGTTAAAAGTCAACATTTTACCCACAACTATGGGTAAAACGGTCATTTTACACCGTCTATCCGATTTCGCTCAACTAATCACCGATTAATCTCACTAATCCTTCATTAGTCACTAATCTAAACCTGGAATTCGGGACGGGTCGTTACACGGAATCTACGCAACGGCCTGGAGGGTCAATAAAACAGTCAAAGTGTGAGTGGACAAAAACAAGCATTTTCAAAATACGATTTAAGAAAATTCACAGTTTACCCTCTAGGTTAAAAGCATGCATTGATAGAAATCAAATCATAATACAAATCTCTGGACACAAATATCAATAGATCACAATATAACCAATCCTCGATATCCAAGTAACTGTCATAATGTCAATGTTACACGTGCAACTCAGGAGTCTTACATCCGAGTACATCCTCAGGATCTACGACGCCGAGGGTGATATCATCTCCAGGATCTACGACGTTCGGGTGATATCATAATCTCACACTCCTGAGACTAAGCCTCCCTCGGAGCTACTCATCTCCAGGCAGTGTATCGTGACTACTCTATGATCTACGACGTCCGGATGAGACAATAAAATCACAGAGGATGGTATACATGGAACAATCACCAAATCCAGTAAACTCATTTTAAAACCATGTATGTCTCAAATCGAGTTAAAACTTTTCAATAGGGCCTATGCCCGAGACATAGCTTTCACAAGCAGTTTCCACAAAACCATCATAAAATAGTGTCCATAACTCATTTCATAAATCTGAAAACCATCAATTCAGTCATATATTCACATTTGACTCCAGATCCAAGGAAAAATCATTATCCAATTGGGTCTCAAGCCCAAAACGCCATTTTCACGTAAATCCGTAAAATTGTTCATAAACCGATAATTAAATCCACAAGATTATCAAGTAATGATATCAAATCATCATTCAAATTATACGATAAAGTATTTAAACATTTATGCATGCATCACAGTTATAAAACAAAAGTTCACTCACACACTGTCTAAACTGCACTATCAAAATCCGCACCGTATGCCAAACCGAAGCTAATCCAAAGTCTCCAGGACGTCCAGGCATGCCCAAATCACATTCGAGGGTCACTAACATTCTATACAAGGCCATACAATAAACCCTTAAAAATCTCAGAATTGAGAATGCATCCCGAACACACTTCCCGAGGAGAAAAACCTCCAAATGACCTATCAAACGATCTCCGATCGACTTGAAACCACCACCATTGGATTCAGATTGTTGAAATTTTTGGAAAAAGATTGGGTTGAACTCGAAATTCATAACCACGAGCCCACACGCGCTGGTTAAAGCCAGGTCGACGAAAGTCAACGCCGATCAATGCCGGTCAACAATGGTCAATATTGACGTCAGCCTGACAACTCTAACAGTCTATCACGTGGAACACCCTGATTGGTGCCACATGTCACTTCTCGACATATTCCACGTGGCAACTTGCCATGTAGACTCTAGCACAATTTTGACAACTTGATATGTGGCACTCCCTGACTAGCGCCATGCGTCACTGAAAATCCTTTGACACACTGCCACGTGGCACGATCTCACTGGTCCACTTGGTCTGTCATCGCTAACGTGAATTTTCCATGTCAGCTGCCATGTCACCTGACACACTCTGACATGTTTCCATGTGGCACCACCTCACTGGTCCACATGCTCTGACATATCTGACTAGACTGACACTTGGCCACGTGTCACCCTCTGGTTGGCCACGTGGCTTGACCTAATGACGTGGCATGCCACATCATCGCCTTTAACCTCTTGCCTAGTCAACCCGAGTCACTATAACAGGTCATGTCTTAGCCGTCCAACCACCAAAAACCGCCATTGTTTAACCATTTGACTCGTCTTCTTCCCAGAAATACGACCTCAAAACCAAGGAAATAGGCCTGAGATTACCTTGTCGAATTCAAAATTTTATGACCAAGCTTTGAATGTCTTTCCAGGGCGGTCCAGTGTTCCTCAACCTCTCCTTTTTGTACTTACAAGCTCGCATAAGCACCAAGAACACACCCAAGGCATCAACATGAGACCCAAAAGTCCAAAACCAAAGTTCCAATTTTCCAAACTCAAGGGTCACGAGTTCTATCTAGGTTTCACGGGTCTTTCGACCACCACCGCCATGTCTCCGTTGTCTAGCGTCTCCTACTCCATCTCTCAATCACTCTCTGCCTCTATCTCAGGTTAGCATCAGGTGAGGAGGATGATGGTTTTGGTTTAGGGTGGGTTTCGAGTTGTAAGAAAAATGAAGGGAAAATGGTGTAGATGCATGTATGAACAAGGGTGGCCATAGGGTGGGTGACAAGTGTCACTCATCCTATGGTCCCCCAAAATAGATAATTTTGGGTCCCACAAGTCAAACCAAGGTCAATTGCCTCGTAAAACGTGTAATTATAATAATTCAAAAAACCTTCCTTGACCTGTAATTTCCCCATATGATGTTCGATTTCGACGTGCTGCTTGTCTACGGACTCGTAACATCTCTATTTACGTAATGGACCTTGATCCACGTGCATTTGACCTCTCAGGTTAAAAATTAACATTTGACTACAATATACACAAGGGAAAAAAAGTCAATTTTCATTCAAATTTCCGGATTTACATTAGTTGAATTTCCGAGCTGTTACATACTTCTTATTCGCTCAATGATCGTTCTATTCATCCTCTCGGCCAGCCCATTGTGTTGAGGGGTCTTTAGAATTCATCTTTCATATCTGATCTCATTATACTTCCAATAGGCTTTGAAGTCTCTTATGTACTCTCCACCATTATCAGAATGGATACACTTGAGTGTCATGCATGTCTCACGTTCAACAGTGACATGGAACTTCTTAAGCACTTCAAAGACGTGAACTTTGGATTTGATTGCAAAGGCCACACCTTCCTGGAGTGATCATCAACGAAGGTAACAAAGTATCTTTCACTACCAAAAATGTTAGTAGTCATAGGCCCACAAACATCAAAATAAACAACATCCAATAAATTGAATTTCTAGGTGCAGCTTTATAATGAAATGAAGCTCTATGTTTTTTTTCCAAACAAAAAATTAGTGCATTGATCTCGAGGTGTACCTTTTGCTTTCAATCTGGTTAATATCACTTTCTTAGAAAGAATTTACAATCCATTCTCACTCATATGACCCAAACGCCTATGTCATAGCCCAATCACTGAATCTGATTGGCTGATTGCTATATTGACATGTTGATTGCTGATCTTATCACGTGTCATATAGAGTGTATTCTCCTTATTTCTCCTTGCTTGCACTAAAGAGCCTTTGATGAGCTTCCATTTTCCACCACCAAACACATTGGTGTAGCCTTCATCATCTAGTAATTCGGGAGAGATCAAATTGAGACGCATGTCTGGAACATGTCTCACATTCTTGAGACCAAGGGGCAGCCTATGTTGGGTCTTAAATAGCTATTTCTCCTCTTCCCACAATCTTAGACATTTTGTCATTTTCCATCCTCGCATTTCTGAAATCTCCGCTTATGTAGGATGTGAAGAACTCCTTTCGGGAAGTAACATGAAATGATGTGCCAGAATCTACAATCCAACATGAATTAGATTAATAAAACCATCATCACAAATAATGATGACCTCATCTCCTTTAGAAGTAGTATCGGTTGTATCCTTGGTTTCATTCTTTTCATTGGCTCCAATTCTTTTCTCCTTTTTGAGCTTTCTACATTCTCTCTTCATGTGACCCTTTTGGCCACAATGGTAACATTCTATTTCCTTCATTGGCCTGTAGGTGACCTGGAATGGTCTCTTGACTTGCCTCTGGAACGGTCACTGTTGTGGAATTTTTTTTTAGAATTTCTTCCACTATTCTCTTTAACAAGAGTCTATGACTCAGTTGAGATCCTTTGTTCTTTCCTCCTCGCTTCTTCATTTAATAAACTATCCTTCACTAATGGCAAAGTAAGGACACCTTGAGGAACATAGTTGCTAAAGGACACCATGGGTGTGTTCTAGGTATCTGGTAGAGAGCCAAGTAGCAAAAGTGCTAACAACTCATCTTCAAGCACCGGCTTCATGGTTGATAGTTGATTCACCAATTTTTGGAAATCGTTCAAGTGTTCAGAAACACTTCGACCGTCTTTGTACTTCAAGTTCACCAATCGAAGAATGAGCGAAGTTTTGTTTTGAGGAGTCTCCCTTTCATACATCGACGCCAACTTTGTCAGCATTTGGAAGGCATCGGTCTCCTTTGAAATGTGGTGAAAAACACTTTGGTCAATCCATGGACGGATTTCTCCAATAGCTTTCCGATTTAGAATGGTCCAATATTTGTCAGATTTCTCTTCTGGTTTCTCTCCATTGCACAATAATACCTCGTACAAATCTTTCCAATAGAGGATGCCCTTCATCCGTGGTCTCCTTATGAAATCATTTGAAGAAGTGAGTTTGATCATTGTTGAGGATGATAAGTTCGACGATTCTGCCATCACGAACAACGTGCATGTGTGGCTCTGATACCAATGGTTGGGAAAGATGCACAAATAAAATAGATAATTATAATCACCAGGATCAAATTTTTCCCACTCTCAAAATAAATTGAGTAAATAAATTGGCAGAAAGAAAGCAGAAATGAAAAAAAATGAAAGAGAACACCAAAATTTAACGAGGTTCGGCAGTGTGTCTACGTCCTCGGGCAGCAGCTCCAAAATTCTTTCACTATAAACAATAGGATTAAAAGTACAATTTCACTCAAAGGTGGATACACAACTCTCTCTTGGATTCACTCAAGAAGATCTCATTTTCTCTCTTTTCTTATAAAAGATAGCTCTCACAAAAAAAAATGAACTCTCTTCTCACTTTCACTTTTGGTGGATCAGTTGTTTCACTTGTTTCTTAAAGGATGATTGATAATGCACAATACCTATACTTTATATATGGATGGATGGAAGGAAGCCATCAATGCATAGTCATGCATCAGTGTTAGCTCCAATTAATCTCATAGTAATTCTCATGAGCATAGTAATCTCCACCAATAAATGTTCTTCCTAATGAACCCACCCAAAATCACATCCATGCACAAACCATCACATGTGCATTGGAATATCAAAAGTCTTCATTTGGAGAACTCTAAAGATCATATTAATTCTCCCTCACTTAATGGAGGGAATAATTGACAGGACCCTTCCCTAAAATACCCCGATTAGCATGAAAGGGCCCTGCTCCCATCTGACACAACAACTTAATATACCAAAAAATACCCTTAGTCCAGAAAAGTAATCATGCATAAAAGTCAGATAGGGATAAATCCACGTGTCAACAATAACAAAGTTTAAAACAAGGGTTTTAAGAGCACTAGATAAACGAAGAATGAAAACTAGATTCCTACTTCGGTTCAAAATGAGTGCGCAGTTCAAATTGATGATGCCTCAGCCTCAAACCAGCCCTCGTCCCCAAAATAGCCTGGAAGGTAAGAAAACCATTAAAAATCGTGAGTGGACAAAAATACAATAAGTTGGAAAACCATTTCTCAGAATATTTCTTTTACCCTCATTTTTTACGAAAACAGACATGCATAACAGAACGAGGTAATGGGAGAAAACAGAACTAGATAGGTAGAATTCTACGATAAAATAAGAATCATGTAACATCCAAAATCTCGGGCACCACTGCCCAACATAATCAACCACATTCCGCTGGTCCAACTAGCCTTCTAGTCCAACTAGCATTTTCTATGGTCCAACCCCATCTGCATGTGTCGAGCCCAATACTGGCCACATCTGAGCCCATCTTTGGGAATCCACGGAGCCCAACTCTGGACGTAGCGATCCAATCGTTTGAGGAGGAAGCATACAATAATGTATGTGAATACCTGTCTCACCTGATGTGCACTATAGATAAATTTTTTAAAAATACAAATGTTCGAGCTTCGCCAAAAATCCATAGGTTTCCTCAAATAGTCACAATCACCTGTATCCAACAATCAATGCAAAAATACCAAAACCCATAACATTACAGAAATCATTTTCCCATATTTAACAAATCCATATCTGTCTAAAACATTTCATAAATCAAGTATAAACAGTTAAATATGCGTGCATCGAGTTTAGGAAAACAAATGTCCACTCACAGTCTTATCGGTAGCTCAATCCCGAACTCGATGCTCCTCAGAAGTTCCTTGAGCGTTCTCGCCTGTCAAAACAATACACGGGGGTTACCAACAATCCATATAAGTGCATATGTAAACACCCCTTATGCCCCGGAACAGTAATCGCCCCTAAAACGCATTTCCTGAGAAGAAAAAGGCTCAAAACTACCGTCTAAAGACCTCAAATCTTCCTGAAATCACCACCATTGAATTCAGGACGTCAAAACCTTTCGAACAAGCTCGGCCTCACCTTGATATTCGTGCCCATGCTCCCTCATGTGCTAGTCAAAGTTCTGGTAAACTCTTCACATGCCGCCTCACGGGCATGACGTCAGCCCTACACTGACGTGGCACTAACAACATCTGACATCATCTACCACGTGGCACCTGCCACGTGTTTGTTGCTGATGTGACATCATGCTGACGTCGCCCTCTGACAACCTCTAACACATGTCAGATGACGTCGTGCTAACATCATCCTGACACGAAAGGGTCTTTCTCTTTCTTCTAAGGCGCTCATGAGCGACTGGTACTAACGAAGTAGATCTCAAACCAGCGAAGAGTGAAAGTTGCACATCAACGGACGGAGATTAGCGATGCTAGTTGGCTCGTGCGTGAGCAGCGGATCATGTAAATCGCGGTCGCCGTCGTCGACTGGCTGGAAACCGCCATTAAAGCTTCAAACTTCAAAACTCCATAAATTCTTCAAAACAACCAAACTCAACATTCTAATAGTAAAAAAAAAAAGTACCTGAAAATTGAGATATGAAGCTTGAAAGTTTCGGGTTTCTTTCTTGGCCGAGTTCCCTGCGATTGCACGCCTCTCTTTCTTCAAACTTGGGTCCTTCTTGATCATGAGGGTCTGAGGATCACGATCCACCCCTTGGTTCACATTCAAAAAGCCTAGAAGTGGTAGTTTTAAAATTTGTTCAATGTGGGTATTGTGGTAGCACGGTGAGAGAGGGTGTATGTGAAATGGGTTGTTCGGGTCGTTACAATAACCCATCATATACATCCCCAAACAAAAAAAAAACAAAAAAAAAAACAAATCAAAGTACGTACTCTTCATTCTTCAGTCACACACAATGAAGTTAATGAATCCCCAAACAAAAAAAAACACCAAATATATCATGCAACAAACAAAAATTCACAGGCAGAACTACTGAAACGCTCCCCACCTACCAGTACAAAATTATTAGCTTCTATGCCACAAAAACAACCCTAATGGAATGCAGCTCAGTCACAACATCACTCATATTCTTTACTCGATCTATTGGGGATTCATGAGAACATTCAACTCCAATTCTGAAAATCGAACTCAAGCACACCTCAATTTTTTGATCTCTCGCATTGCATCGATTGGGAGAATTGTCGTGGTTGCTGCATCCTTGAAGAAGTTTTGAGTCTGCAATCTCTGTAACTCGGTCCGCGAATAAAGCCATCTCCACATAATTATGAAGATTCAAGTCTGCACCAAACATGTCACTAGTAGGTCTCTTCCCTGTAAACATCTCTAACAAGAGAATCCCAAAGCTGTATACATCGCCATTTGTTGACACCTCACTTCCCATACCGTACTCTATTCAATTCAAAAATAACAAAATGTTAGTCCCATAATTCCAAATTATTTAAGACAAAATACACTCTAAGGACACAATTATAACTCAACTTAACTTGAAGGACAATCAACATTTTTTTTATAACCAATAAATAACCTATACTTTTTAAGAATTGTGATTTTACTTGATTTCCCTAAGGGAACCATGAGTGTTAATTACTACGTGGAAAATCAATTTTTTCATAATTGTTAGTTTACGCATTTGCGCTTAACGGTTTAGGATTCAAGGTTTTTGGAAATTTTTGGGCAGATGGAGGGGGTGATTGGGTAATAAGAATGGTGGTGAGAGAGCTTTGGTTTAAGGTCCAGTACGTACGTCATCGTGTTTTGGTTGAAGTGCAAAATTTAAGATTAAACACATAGCCATAAGCGATAATTAACTTGATATTGTTGGAATTTTTGTCTTAGTTGGTAATTTTGAAGTTGAATTTTCCTTATTTATTAAGATTTTGACACGTACGAGGGTTCTTGTGTATAAAAATTAAATTTATCATGCATTGGCCTCTATGTCATAAACTCTCAATTTAACAATTGATAATTTAAAGCGAAGAATAAATTAGCGCTTATGTTTGGATAGCTCAATTTTTACCTGGAGCTGCATAACCAACTGTTCCTCTGATTCCAATGGAACTTGTTGTCTGATTTGATGAAAGGTCATTGATGGTCAGTTGTGAGAGGAATCTCGCTAGCCCGAAGTCCGAAACACGTCCCATCAACTCGCTGTCCAAAAGAACATTGCTTGGCTTGAGATCACAATGAACGATGGGTGTCTCGCAATGATTATGAAGATAATCTAGTGCACAAGCAACATCAATAGCGATGCGCAACCTCTGAAGAAGATTTAAATTCTTGGGCGTATCTTCTGCTCCATTGATTGGATGCAGCCACTCTTCTAGGCTCCCATTGGACATAAATTCGTAAACAAGAGCCTTGAAATCATTACCCTGAAAATCAACACTTGAACATGCAGTTATAATCTTCACAAGATTTCGATGCCTTATATTTCTCAATGCTTCACATTCAGCTACGAAACTCCTAAAAGCTCCACGGTGCAACATGTTAAAGACTTTAACGGCAACCAGCTCATCACCGACTTCATCAAGAACTCCTTTGTATACTGACCCAAAACTACCCACACCAATCAAATTTGCCGAAGAGAACCTATTGGTAGCCTTTTGGATAGTACCATACGAAAGTAGTTGCAAGGAATTGATGGTGCTCAACGAAATTTCTTTCCTTTTCTTTCTTGATGAAAAAGGAAAGAAATAGGAAAAAAGGAAAGCTATTATTCCAAGAAGAGCAAATCCAAAAACTAGAGGGAATATGAGTTTCATCAAGCTATGAGATGATGGTGATCCTTGTTTCTTGCATTTAGGTAGTTGGAGATTAGCAACACCGCCGCAGAGCCCGGTGTTGCCAACAACAGAAGATGAAGTTGCATTTACGAAAACACCTTCAACTGGTACGGCTCCCCAAAACTCGTTGAATGAAAGGTTTAGACTCGTCAAAAGGACAAAGCCCTGTAAAAACCGAGGAATTTCACCTGATAACTTATTGCGCGAAACGTCCATCTCTTGAATTCCTCTCAACGCACTCATAGATGAAGGAATGGGCCCACTGAAGAAGTTTCCTTGCAAGTGTAGGAGCTCTAAACTCTCGCAACTGCCAAGGCTACTTGGAAGCTCTCCGGACAACTTGTTATCAGAAACATCCAGCTCACCAACATTCTTCAAAGCTCCAACCTCCATAGGAAGGGAACCCATAAAATGGTTGGAAGACAAGCTGAAATAAATTGAGAGGGAGGAAAGGCCAACAACTTGTGGAGGTATTTTGCCCCTAAGGTTGTTATGAGAAAGATCCAATCTTTGTAGTTGTTGGCATTCCCCTAGGCTTGAAGGGATGATGCCCCGAAGTTTATTTGTATCCAAATACAATGTGCTTAAATTAGTTAAATTACCTAGAGAGGATGGAATGTTTCCTGATAATTTATTCCCACTGATATCTAACTGCACAAGGCTTGACAGCTTCCCGATGTCCGTGGGGATGCTACTTGTGAAGCTGTTATTCCACATCAACAACGACTCCAAGTTGATCAGATTCCCAATTCCAGCTGGGATACTTCCACGTACCTGGTTGCTGTAAAGCCAAAACATTTGTAGCTTGGTTGCTGAGAGATTGGATATTGATGTGGGGAGTGTCCCTCCAAAATTGTTGTCTGGGATAATTAGCCATCTTAGTTCTGTGGCATTTGTCAAGTCTGAGACAAAACTCAAGTCATCACCATCTTTACCATTTCCAAGACGATTATTTTGGATGTTGAAGTGTTGGAGGTTATGAAGTTTGCGCATATCTGGCACCAGACCATCTAGTTTATTGAAGCCAATGGAAAAGATTGTCATTCTTGTGAGATTTGATATCGAGAGAGGAATGGATCCGGTAAATTGATTATGAGCAATATTAAGGAATTGGAGATTCGAGAGAGTATTTCCCAAGTCCAAGGGAATGGTGCCTCGAATTTGGTTAAACACCAAGTCTATAGTTTGGAGTGAAGAGAGGTTATATATGGAAGAAGGGATGATACCGGACAAATTATTCATGCCCAGTGTTAACTCTGTCAAGTTTTTCAATAGGCCAAGAGAAGTAGGGATGGTTCCCAACAAGTTGTTACCATACGCATCAAGTGTCTCCAGGGACGATAGGTTCCCCACGGAAGGGGGGATCACGCCAGACATATTGTTCCTTTGTAAAACAAGGAATTGCAGCTTGGACAGTGAGCCAATTTTTGGGGGAAACTTTCCGGTCAGGCGGTTGGAACCGAGATTCAAATGGATGAGACGGGAGCAATAAGATAGGTTGCTTGGAATAGGGCCAGTGAATAAGTTATAGTCTAGTCTTAATACCTGCAATCTCCGCAAATTCGTGATTTCTGGAGGGATTTGATGGCTGAAGCTGTTGTTTTGGAGATCGAGTCCTCTTAGAAAACTCAGATTTCCGACATGGGGCGACAACGACCCGATCAAATTTTGAGCCGGTAGCTTGATCCTTGTTACACGTTGATGGTATTTTTGACTGCATGTCACGCCTTGCCACATGCAAAAGTGAGTGGATTCATTCCAGGAGCTCATGAACTGATGATGAGGATCCTCCTTTATTTGAGCTTTGATGGCTAGCAATGCAAGCCTGTCCGTTTCATTGGAGCCACCCAAGCAAACAAATATCACTGCTTTCAAAACTAGTGTGTAAGTTAAGATCAATTGCAGAAGCAAAATCCCCATTTTTTAAAAAAATTTATGGTTTATGATTTTTGAATTTCAGGAAGATAATATATGGTGTTTAGGGTCTCATTTCTAGGAAATTGATGGAAGAAAATTAACTTACAAGTCCACGAAGATCTGACTTATCTGATGTAGAAAAAACACTTATTTTCCTATTGCTAGGAAATTTTCTAAATCTTGTCCTCTCTGTAGAAAATGACACTTGCCACTTGTCAGTGGAAGGCCTTGTTGAGATATATGATCCTCATTCTCCTCCCTAATTATTATAAGTGACAATCTCAACTTGATTTGGGGAATCAATTCATTTAGGAAATTGTTTTGGTCAATGGCAGATCTTTAGGATCTTGTCTTCTTGTACAATCCCTATATAAAGCTATGTATAGTTGTAATTCATAATATACAAAATATACAATTCAACTCCTTTACGTTTCATATGGTATCAGAGCAATCCTCAAATTTTTGAACCTACACCCAATATTCAACACCTACTACACCCAATATTCAACACATCCAATATTCAGCACCTACCATGGCAGACAACAAGAGAGACGAACCACGCACCAAAAAGACCAATGACGGTTTATTTACTGCTGATAACTACTCGGACATTGACCATCCATATTTTCTACACCAATCTGATCACCCTGGAGCACTCCTTGTGAAGATGCCTTTATCCACCGACAACTATGGTATTGGAGTCGACAAATCAAGACGGCTTTAAGTGTCAAAAATAAAACTGGGTTCATTGACGGTTCTCTTGAGCCACCATCAGAACTGACTAAGCCCACCGAATATAGCCGCTGGAAGATATGCAATGATATGGTCTTATCGTGGATCACCAACTCGTTGGAACCAGAAATTGCTAATAGTGTCATTTACACTGACTCTGCATACGAACTGTGGACTGACCTTGGAGAGATATTCTCCACCATCAATGCACCTGGAATCTTTCAAATTGAGAGGGAAATAGCCACACTGACACAAGGACAGATGTCCGTCACTTCCTACTATACCAAACTTAAAGGCTATTGGGATGAATTATCATTCCACAAGAAAATTGACACATGCGCAGCTGGAAAAGCTTATGGCGCAACAAAATCTCTCATGGATCGTCAGGAACAACAACACCTTATGCAGCTTTTAATGGGACTTGACGAATCTTTTGCTGGGACTCGCAGCAATATACTATTGATGACACCGCTGCCTACTACTCGAAAGGCTTATAGCCTCCTTCTCCAAGACGAAAAGCAGCGCCAAGTGGCTACTATCTCCACCAATACCAATGAGAAAATGGCCATGTTCAGTTCCTCAAATACTGGCAGGAAAAACAACACCTCTGAAAGACCAATCTCTGGCACCAATCGCAACAACTCCTCCACTCATAGTGGTAGCATCTCCCATAACAACCAGCGAGCATCCAAACACTGTGTTTACTGTAATGGCAACATACACAATATTGAGAATTGCTACTTTCTCAAAGGTTTTCCCCCTGGACACAAATGGCATGATAGAGAACCACCATTGCCACCACCACGATCAGACGGAAGCGGTCATACAAATCAAGGGAGAAATAATCACGCAAATCATTCTAGCCACCGACAACAATTCTCTGCCAACAATGTTCAAGGACCAAAACCACCAACTCATCACCTTCAATCCATAGCACTGTATCTCTCCATTGACCAGTGCAAGCAAATTATGGATGCCATTGGTAAGGAAGACACCCAAGCAAATTTTACAGGTCTGAAATCTTCCTCATGTTTTAGTTTTAATGCTAAACGTGGATCTTCGGAAGTTTGGATCATAGATAGTGGCGCTACTGACCATATTGTACACTCTTCTTCTTTTTTCACTACTCATTCACACACTTCTCTTCTACCAGTTGGACTACCCACCGGGGACAAAACACAAATCACCTCACTTGGCACAATACAATTTAATGATCTCCTTCACCTTACTGATGTCCTTTGTGTTCCCTCATTTAATGTCAATCTTCTTTCTATCTCACGTCTAACTGAATCTCTATATTGCCTTGTTTGTTTTTTTCCCACTTTTTGCTACATACAGGGCTTGCGCACGCAGAAGATGATTGGATTGGGTAGGAGGCATGGGAACCTGTATTACTTCGACCCACATCACCTTGCTCCACATCTCTGTTCTTCCTCCACCTATCATGTGACTGTCCAAACTAATGTTTGGCATCTTCGTTTGGGACATCCCTCCAATGCCAAACTCCATGTATTGTCTAAGATTTTTTCAGATATATCTCTTCTTAAACATATTTGTGATTTTTGTCCATTAGCTAAGCAAACTCGATTACCATTTCCCACCAGTTCAATCAAGAGTATTGCACCCTTCGATTTAATTCACTGTGATATATGGGGTCCTCATAATATTGTCTCACATTCCGGTGCAAAATACTTTCTCACTATAGTTGATGATTTTTCCCGCACTACATGGGTTTTTTTTTATGAAATTAAAATCTGAAACACAAGGTTTTCTTAAGTCTTTTTTCTCTTTTGTCTCCGCACAATTTAACACCCACATAAAAGCCATCCGCGTCGATAATGGTGGAGAATTTGCCTCTTTGCAACCCTTTTTTCTGAACATGGTGTCATCTATCAACACACATGCACGTACACACCTCAACAAAACGGGGTCTTTGAACGGAAACATCGTCATCTTCTCGAAATGGGGCGCGCACTTCGCTTACATGCCAACCTTCCGTTGCATTTTTGGGGTGATTGTATCCTTACCGCTGCTTACCTTATAAATCGCCTTCCCACACACATTCTCCATGACAAAACACCATATGAAATTATTTTTGGTCGACCACCTACTTACTCCCATTTGCGTGTGTTCGGTTGTCTATGTTATGCTACCAATCTTCAACCCACAAATAAATTTGATTCAAGAACCCATAAATGCATTTTTTTTTTGGGTATCTTTTTGGTCAAAAAGCATACAAATTATATGACCTTACTACTCACAAATTTTTGGTCAGCCGTGATGTGGTTTTTCATGAAACCACATTTCCTTTCATTACACCCAACACACTTTCTTCCCCTACTCCCACCCCCACCCACCATCCACTCACTCCAATTTCATCATTACCACCTAACCCAATATCTCCAATTACCCTGGGGCCCACCAAATTAACTCTCCCTACCTCTCAAACATCATCTCCACCTACTAGCCCCAAAGCTTCACTTCCACACACGGCTTCTCCATCTCATCACCAAATTAATACTCGCATGGGTCCCACTGTCTCTAGCCACACTCCACCTTCCCCCACATCTTTATCATCCCCACTTATTCCCCCCATATTCCCTGACACCCCTCACACATCTTCCTCAGACTTCTCCATTCTCCCACCTCCCCAGTCCCCACCAAATGCGTATCCACCTGCTCCCTTTCGTCGTTCCACTCGCCTTCCTCAACCATCTGTACTTCTCAGAGACTTTCATTGTAATAGTATCCTACCAACTACTCTTTCTACTTCATCTTCTGCCATTACACGGGGTAAGGGTACTCGATATCCACTTTCTAATTTTCTTTCATATCATAAATTATCCCCTTCTCATACATCTTTTCTTGCAGCCGTTTCCAAAATCGTTGAGCCCACTACCTATGTAACGACCTGTCCCGGAAGTCAGGATTAGATTAGAGTTTAATAACGGATTAACGAAGATAATCGGTGTTTAGTTGGATACTTTTGGACGGACAGTGCAGAATGATGATTTTACCCCTAGAATGGGCAAAATGTTGACTTTTAGTTCCGACAGTCAAATGGACATTGACCAATGACCGTGACGTAATTCGGGACGTCACGAGTCCATAGACAGGTGGCACGCCCGATTCCGACATCTGAGGAGGAAGTTATGTTGTTCGGAAGATTGAGGGCATTTTTGTAATTTGGTTAAAAATGAGGATTTTGTTGACTTTTTGCATGACAAGTTTTCTTCATGCAAACCAAGGACCGTTAGATAGGCCTCGACGTCCTGAGAACAACGATACGCGGCACACCTTCATCGGACATCGGACGGATAAGTTGTGGTTCTAGAAAAGTGAGGGGCAAAATGGTAATTTGGACTTGCATGGGCATTTTGGTCTTTTAACGCATAGGGAATTGTGCCCAATCAGATAAGGACACATGGGCTGATTTAATTGCATATTTTGGAGTTTGGACCATAGGGCGTTGGACACCTGGCCACTGTCTAGTAGCTTCTAGCCACTTTCACGGTTCAATTTAAATGGTTTGTGTTGGTTAACTGTGCAAAATGAGAAAACTAAGACTGAGATAGTGAGGAAAAATCGACCCATTTCAGTGAGTGTGTGAGGCCTTGTGAGAGGTGTGTGAAGGCAAGAGAGAGAACAGTTGTTGAGGTTGTGGGTGGTGCGATCACGGCAAGCCACCGTGGACGATGGCCATGTGACAGGAGGAAACAGAACAAAACCGTGAGGAACCAGGATTTGATCACCCTCAATCATGATCTTGAACCCATAGTTTCTGAAAGGAAAATGGTTGGAAGGTTGAAAGGAACTCCATAGATGAGGAATTCAGGCTTGGAAAGGACGGTAAGTGGACGTTTAGGAAAATTTGATTTTGGAAGCAAAAATGGTAACTTTAGTTTGACACGGTTTTACTCATAATTGTTGATTGGATAAAGGTTTGGAGGAACTAAGGAACTCAATAAGCTCAAAACCAAGGGTAGTGGATGCTGGAATTGTGCTGGGTGACGGTCGACGGTGGACAACGATAATTTTGAATCGGGAAGGTAACAACCAGACCCCAAGTTCTTGTTTTTATTATGTAAATGCATAGGAAAGGATTGGACGAAGCTATTAGGCTAATTAGGACTAAAATTGGACTTGAAAATGGACAAAACCGCCCTCGTCGGTTCAACTGGACCGGCCTGAACCGAACCAGTCTGGACCCGGTTCGGCAGAGGTTGAAGATGAACAGTGTTGGGTGGCGCGTGAGGGTGCGTGGAGCCCCTTTAGGGGAAGTTTCCAACACGACTTTTAAAGTATTTGATGTAACGAATATTTTGGTGCTGGTTTCGAGTCGATCGGACATCGTCTCGATATGTTTCGGGTTGTCCGAAGGTTTTAGGGCTACGTGAAAAATAGTTAAAAATTCGGGAAAATTACGGGGCTTTAATCTAAGCTTAATTAAGTAGTTAGTGACCTCGTTATGGGATTTGAACAGGTTCGAGAAAGCCGAGGATAGCGGAATGGCTAGGAACGGCGTAAGTGCGCGCGTATCGAGGCGACGACGCTATGGTCTGTGAATGGACTGTCTTTTCTAACTTATGATGCATGCATATATGTTTTCATACGTGATTCTATGATTTTCTTTATGATCTTGATGATTTATGAAGTTGCACATTTTTCGAGGTATTTACGATTTTGTACGTTTTACGAGATTTCGCTCGATCTTGTGATTTAACTGTGGTTTTAATGATTTGATTTCTGGATTTGAAATATGATTTTCTTTCAATGATTTGAAAAGGATTTCAGAAAAGAGATTTCGGGCTTGGAGCCCTATTTCTGAGATTGAGATTTCGGTTTTGAAACTGGTTTTCGGAGATGAGATTTCGATTTTGGTTTTCGAGATTCGGAAAGGAAGTCTGGATTTTTGTTCGGGACAGTGGTTCCGGATGCCGGCTTACGGAATCATTGTTGCGAATTCGACTGTAGATTTTTTGTGGTTTTCACTGGTTGAATGAAAAATAGTTTTGGGTTTAAAGACCCGGAAAAAGAGAAAAACCCACTGGATCTGGTTTTGAGTTTAAAGACTCGGATTGATTGATGGGGGGAGGTCCCTGGATTGATATGTTTTGAGTTTAAAGACTCGGTATGTGTTTTGAGTTTAAAGACTTGGTGATTATGATACCCCCCCCCCCCCCCCCCCCCCGAGGCCTGTGATTGTGTTTTGAGTTTAAAGACTCGGATATCCCGGGAAGGCCTAGCTATTTGCGCATTGTGTTTTGAGTTTAAAGACTCGAGCGCACTTGAGATCCAGTAAACTTGTATGAATTGATATTTTCACTGGTTTTCTGATGTTTTGGGCAGTGGCCCAGATGAAGTGGATTTGACGAGTTTTGGGACTGAGTTCCCGGATTTGAGATTGATTTGTGATTTGGGGATGAGGCCTGGATTTGAATAACAGTTTTCAAATGGTTTTTCTTGGATGGTTTTTTTTTGTATGAGTGGTTTCATGACTTGAATTGATATGCATGCATTGATTTTTGCGTGGAGGGTAAAAATGTAATTGTTTTATTGAATTGTTTGCTAAATTATACTTTATTTTGTCCACTCACAGTATTTTCGTGCTTTCGATACCCTCCAGATTATTGCGGTACGGGCTGTTGATCGAGAAAGACAGAGACATCACACTCGTAATCCACAGTAGTTCGGTATACGCTGGGAAGTCCGGTTACTGTTTGAATGGTTGGATCGAGAATCCATTGTCCGACTTACGTGTCACATGAAGGTTGGACGTCAGTTTAGCCTTCGTGTCATGCGTAAGTTAGAAGGGATCGGGATTTAGCCCTTAATCCTGGGGGATTAGGGGTGGGTCCTGAAAACTTATGCCCAAGCTTCCACTGATCCACTTTGGTGTGAAGCTATGGCAAAGGAAATACAAGCACTTGAACAAAATAAAACTTGGGTTCTCACCTCTTTACCTGCAGGCAAACAACCCATTGGTTGTAAGTGGATCTTCAAAGTGAAATATCATTCTGATGGTACAATCGAACGGTATAAAGCCCAACTCGTTGCCAAAGGCTATACCCAGAAGGAGGGCCTTGACAACACAGAGACATTCTCTCCAACTGCCAAACTCGTGACTTTCTGTTGCCTTCTCACCATTGTCGCTGCTCGCAATTGGCCTCTCCATCAACTCGATGTGCAAAATGTTTTTCTACACGGTGACTTGGCTGAAGAAGTATACATGACCAGAACCACCAACTCACCACCTTCAATCCATAGCACTGCATCTCTCCATTGACCAGTGCAAGCAAATTATGGATGCCATTGGTAAGGAAGACACCCAAGAAAGTCGCAATTGGTTTGCCAAACTCACTGCTGCTCTTAAAGATGCTGGTTTTGTACAATCTCTGGCTGACTATTCTTTGTTCACAAGGGCCAATAAAACATATTTTACTGTTGTTTTAGTTTATGTTGATGATATTGTGATTACAAGAAATAATCCTCATGCCATTCAATCGATCAAGGATTTTCTCAATCAACAATTCCGTATCAAGGATTTGGGGCTCCTAAAATACTTTCTTGTCATAGAAATTGCACGATCCAGCAAAGGCATATTTATTTCACAACGTAAATATGCACTTGAGCTCCTTGATGATGTTGGATTCTTAGGGGCACGACCTGCCCTTTTTTCCCATGGAACATACACTGCGACTCAAACCTACAGAAAGGCAATTATTACGAGATCCAACTTGGTATCGCCGCTTGGTAGGACGACTCATATATTTGACGGTGACTAGACCAGATATAAGTTTTTCAGTTCATGTTCTTAGTCGCTTCATACATGAACCACATCAGCCACATCTTGATGCAGCCTTGCGAGTAATACACTACATTAAGAATTCACCAGGACAGGGCATATTTTTTCCTGCTTAAAATGATCTCAAACTCAAGGCCTACTGTGACTCAGATTGGGGCACCTGCAAAACCGCAAGACACTCTGTAACCGGCTATTGCATATTTATTGGAAACTTTTTGATTTCATGGAAAACAAAGCAGCAAAATACGGTTTCACGATCATCCGCTGAAGCAGAGTACAGGGCCATGGCAGACGCCTGTTGTGAGTTAAAATGGCTTAGATACATTATACAAGATCTTCATGTCACACATCCTGGTCCCGCGTCTCTTCACTGTGACAACCAATCAGCACTGCATATTGCTAAAAATCTTGTATTCCATTAGCGAACAAACCACATTGAACTAGATTGCCATCTAGTTCGACAACATCTCATTTCCGGTCTAATTTCCACAATGTATACACCAACAAGGATGCAGCTAGCTGACTTGTTCACGAAAGCACTTGGAAAGGCGCCATTTCTTTTTCTCCTCGGCAAGTTAGGAGTGTATGATATATACTCGCCAACTTGAGGAGGCATGTTGAGATATACGATCCTCATTCTCCTCCCTAATTGTTGTAATTGACAATCTCAATGTAACGACCCGTCCCAAATTCCAGGATTAGATTAGTGACTAATCAGGATTATTGAGGTTAATCCGGGATTAGTTAGGCGAAATCGGACGAACGATGTGAAATGACCGTTTTGCCCCTAGCCGTGGCAAGATGTTGACTTTTCATTATGGAGGTCAAATGGACTTTGAACGAGGACTGTGACGTATTTCGTGACGTCACGAGTTCATAGACAAGTGGTACGTTCAATTCCGACGTTCGAGGAGGAAGTTATGACGTTCGGAAGTTTAGGGGCATTTTGGTAATTTTGGTTAAAAAGGGGCAAATATTGACTTTTTGACCAGGAGGTCCGATGGCCGAGGGCCGAGGACCATTACATAGATCGGGACGATACGAATCCATAGACAGGTGGCACGGTGAAATCGGACTTCGAACAAGGAAGTTATAGGTCACGGAAGGTCGATTTCACTATGCGCGCATTACGAGGCGAGAACACTTGGCTTATTCTGATTGGGCCAGATATTTTGAGTGGGTCCCGTGGATGAGAGACAAGTGTCACTCATCCCATTGGACAATCCCCTAAATTGTGGATCTAAGCTAATTAAATATTAATATAATTATTATTTTATAATTAATCTTTTCATCTTTAAATCCTATCCATTCATTTCAATTAAACACTCAATCCTCACCACTCATCTCATCTAATCTATCTCTCTTCTCTCACCAGATCAAACCATCTTCATCAAACCTCATTTCTTCATTTTCCTCACAAAACCCGAACCCCCCCCCCCCCTATGTAACAACCCGTACCTTCAGGAAGGGTATAAATGTAATTTTGTAAAAGTTTTGTATATAAAGGACGATTTTGCCCTTGTGAATAGTGCGTCAAAAGTTGACTTTTTGATTTACCAGTGGGATGAGTGTTGACCCTTGACCGTGACGTAGTTTAGGACGTCGCGAGTCCGTAGACAGGTGGCAGGTTCGATTCGGACAATCGGAAGAAAAGTTATGACGTTCGGAAGATTGAGGGCGTTACCGTAAATTTGACTAAATGAGGAAAATGTTGACTTTTAGGTGAACTTGTGATTTTCACGTAGACCGAGGACCGTTAGATAGGTCTCGACGTCCTGAGTACAACGACAGGTGGCACGCTGTCATCGGACGTCGGACGAAGTAGTTATGGGTCTAAGAAGTGTGAGGGAAAAATAGTAATTTGTACATTCCGCCCAATCAGATCAGGACAAGTGGCAGAAGTGGGCTGGGATATTTTGTGCTGAGCCAATGGATGATGGACACGTGGGCAGAAGCTAGAGGGTTCTAGGGAGAGCTTAAGTGTGCACGGCCACACATTGTGCACGTTCAAACCGTGCACCCGTTTGAACACTCAGAAAACAGAGAGGAAAATTGGAGAGACTTCGATCGATTTCGTGCAAAGGTGAGGGAGTTGATGACTGGTAAAAGTGAAAGAGAGACGAGGGTGAGCTATTGACCACGTTTTGGAGCTGCAACCGTGCACGGAGGCTAAACGGTGAACGGCTGGATTTTGGAGAAAACAGAGAGAGACGGTGGACTGTGGCGGTGGTTGTGCCGTGTGGTGGATCGATTCAAACCAATAGGAGGCTCAGGAGGTTACAGGGAACCCAACAAGCACCGTGGTACGCGGCGGTGCTCACGGCGGATACTGAATCGAAGGGTAAGTTTCCTTCCTCTGTTTTTCCGTGAATTTCAATTCAAAAGTCGTCGAGTTAGGCGTAGAGTCGAGGGATTTGGAGGCCAGGGTGAGACTCCTGGAGGTCCCAGGCGTCGTGTGGTTGTGGTGCCGTGCCGGGGGAGGACCTGGGCGGCTGGCGGCCAAAACAGGGGCCACGGGCTCAATTTTTCGAGGGAGAGTCGTGAGGTTTTGGGCCGTGATTCTTCAATCTTAGGACAGGGTTAGCTTGCTTAGGATGGGACGAAGCTATTGGGATTGATTTGGACGGAATTGATGGATGAACGGCAGAGAACCGGGTGACTCGAGGTAGGAGAAACACTATAGCATGCACGTGAGGCCCACGCGCAGCCACTTTGGGCGGCGCGTGGAGAGGATTCCGGCCAAGCTTCCAATATGTTTTTGGTTCTAAATGTCCTAAGGAGTTCATTGGTATGGTTTTCGGGTGAATCGGACGATGTTAGGAGGTTGTTCGGGAATCCGGACGGTTTAGGGTCTAGGATTAAAATATTAATAAATTCCCAAAAAATTGGGGAAATTAGGGTTAGTATCCTTGATGTGTTTGTGACCCTATTTGGTGCATATTGACATGACGGGAGACACCTGAGACGGTCGAGGAGCGCACGGAGCGCGATTGACCTGTTCTGAGCTGTGAGTGGACTCTTTCTTTAAACTCGAGCATGCCTAACTGTTCTATGGATGTTTTCTGGTATTAAATATGTTTTTATGCTTTCTAATGATGATTATATGTGGTTGATGTGTTTGCACGTTTTTCGTGACATTTTCGGGATTTTGCACGTTTTTCGAGAAAAAACTGGTTTTCGGATTTTGATGCCATATTTGAGGATTTCAATCTATAAATGTTTTATGATGATGATAAATGGGTTAGGAAATATGCTTTGTGATTACATGTGGGTTTTGGTATAAAAGTGGATTTCCGGATTTGGGTTCGGAATGTCGGTTCTGAACGCCGGAAGGGCTTCGGACCGGGGATTTCGAATTCGAGTTTGGCGATGGATTTCGAATTGGGTTTTACTTTGAATTTGGATTGGATTTGCTGGATCTGGATATTGGGTTTAAAGACCCGGATTCTGATTAACGGGGGACGGGCCCGGATTGAGTTTAAAGACTCGGGAGTTTAAAGACTCGGACATTTATGATATTACCCCCGTAGGCCTATTGAGTTTAAAGACTCGGGAGTTTAAAGACTCCGAATTATATTTGAGGCCTGGTTGAGTTTAAAGACTCGGATAGGTCCAGCAGGTTTGATCGGAAAATGATGGTTTGACGTTCTTGGTTTATGCTATGGTTCCGATATACATACTAAGATTTCTATATCCGTTTTAAAGTGTTTCTGTTTCTTATGATGTTTCATGTTATGATTTTCTGATACTTAGTTGGGCATGCCTGTTTTTTTTTAAACGGAGGGAACAATTATTATTCTCATTATTTTCCTTAACTTTGATTTGGTGATAAACTGATGTTTAAAACTTTTAGTTATTCTAGTCCACTCACACTTTTGGTTTTAAATTTTCCCTCCAGGTCGTGGTGATAGCGCTGGGGTGAATGTTGAGGCAGGAATCGAGGCATAGAGCTTACGACGTTCTTCCGTTGCGAGACTAGCACAGTAGGATTTTGTGCCCATTTTGTAGAACTATGCTCTGACTTACAGTTGTATATATTTACTCCTTCGTCTGATAGTTATGCTTATTGTGGTGTTGAGGTTATTTTGGTACTTTAGGTGTGATTGTCAGACGGGAGCAGGGTTCGTCCCGGGTATCGAGGTGATATTTGGGACGGGTCCTGACACCCTATATGCACACTTCTCCGTTTTCTTCATAACACAAACACCACCCATCACACTACCACTCTACTTGCATCATCTTGACCGTGTGAGGAGTGATGAGAGACTGAGGACACGACGGTGGCGGCTCACGACGGAGGACACGGCGGAGGAGCTCGAACCGTGAGGTAAAAATATTTGAAATTTCAAAATTTGGTTTTAATGGGTTTCACTCGATTCCTTTAATTGGGTAAGGTTTCTGGGGACCCTAGGAGATGAATGGGATTGGTTTCGAGGCATTGGACGGCCTGGAACAACCGTGAACGGCGGGGGAAAATCCGGCCGCCATGGCCGAGCTTCAAGGTACGGGTTTCGATGTTTTCTATCCCATTTTAATAGCTAAAAAGGTTAGAAATAGGATTAGGAAGGTATTAGAATGAAAATGGGACAAAATGGATCGAAAACATGAAGGTTTGAGGGTTGAACCGGTTCGGCCGGTCCAGACCAGTTCAGTGCAGTGGGCCGGGTTTGGCTGAGGGAAGAAGATGAACAGTGTACCGCGTGTGGGCTTCACGCGCAGTACCTTCCCTGGGTGCGTGAGGGCGCGTGAACAGTATTTTGGGAATGTGTTCAACACGTGAAATCTTCTATTTGATGTAACGAACATTTTGGGACTGGTTTCGTGTCGATCGGACACCGTCTCGATAATGTTCGGGGCATCGAAAGGTTTCGGATCGAGTTTAAAAATAGTTAAAAATACCGGATAATTACGGGGCTTGAGTAGGAGGTTAATAAGATAGTTAGTAACCTTCTATTACAATTTGGACAGTTTCAGAAGTCCCGGTGACGGTGATTGGCTTGGGGGAGCCGTACGGCACGCAAATAGAGGCGTCAGCTCGGACGGTCTATGAGTGGACCTTGTTTTCTAAATTGGTGCATGCATAAATGTTTATTATATGTTTTAAACACTTGTTTGTGATGCCATGAGTGCATTTGGATGTGTGGTTACATATAGGCACGTATTTCGAGGTTTCGACCCTATACGGTGCCTATACGGGTCTGTATTTCTGTGATGGTCTAAATGAAATGGTTTTGGATTTCAAATGGATAAATTCGGGTATGAGACCCATTTGGTTTGGTCTCGGGCATATGACGCTATGGATGACCTACGGGTCTGAATCGTGGTCACGACGGGTGATATGTGCACGGCGATCGACGATACGACGCTCGCCTCCAGATTGGGATGTGTTCCTTCCGGAGAGGTCACGACGCACGATTCGTTGTCGGGTAGCCGAGGGAGGTTCGACTTCGGAGTGCTGACGGTTCAGGATAGCAATCGGTGATGAGTGCACCATGATCTTGTGGTGGTCGCGTCGGTTGATTCGTTCACGACGACATACCAGGTTTGAGGGCGGTCCTGGATGGATGGTTGCACGCATCACTACGATCAGAGTCGTGACTAACTCTTAGATATCGGGCAGGATGCCCAGCTGATGTCATATGTTCGGGCACGAGACCCAGTTGTTTTACACTGATGATTTCGGGTCAGGGACCCTACATGGATGTAACGACCCGAACTTTCGTAATTCTTATTTTATTGTAAAATGACCATTTTGCCCCTGAGGGAGGAAAAAGTTGACTTTTACCTCGGGAAGTATTTAGGACTTTGACACGTGAGCGTGACGTAGTTTAGGACGTCACGAGTTCATAGGCAGGTGTCACGTTCGATTCCGACGTTCGGGGAAGAAGTTGTGACGTTCGGAAGTCGAGGGGTATTTTGGTAATTTGGCCATTTGGGGGCCAAATGTTGACTTTTGACCCGGGAAGTCCAACGGACGAGGGCCAATGACCGTTACGTAGGTCTCGTCGATACGAATCCGTAGACAGGCGGCACGCCGAATTCGGACTTACGACGAAAAAGTTATGGTCAAGAACGTAACCGAACTAACCGAGACTCGGAACTTAAAATAATAATAAAATATTAGAATCTGATTCACTTTAACCCAATCAATCTGGACCCTTGATGAGTGACACATGTCACTCATCTACCTCATCCACATCATCCCCAACAATCTGGATCTATGTCTGCCTTTAGACTAATTAATTAATTTAATTTCCTTAAATCCTCACCCTTCACTCTTAACTCAGATTGAATCTCAGCCCTTCATTCCATTTTCTCCTTCTGTTCTTAAACCATCAGAGAAACACATTTTCATTTTCATTCCTCCCTAAACCGTGCACCCTCTCATCCTTCGAACAAACACCTCACAGCCTCTCAGCCTCAACTCACGAACCAGGCAGCACCAGGCAACCACCAGCAACCTCCAGACGGCCATCACCACCACCACGGCCACCCTGCACGGCCGGAAAACCCACAAACCCGACCATGACTTCTGGGCTCGAACCAACCTAGGGCTAGGACCGTTGTGACCTCTGGACGGCTTAGGACTGGACTGGGCAGCCCACGGCGGCGACACAGCGGCGGTAAGCCTGCAAACCCGAGAAGACCGATTTTCCTTCCCTGTCTCGAACCGTCCGTTTTTAACGTTAAACTTGTTTGGTTGTTTTTGAGACATAACCTAGGGGACTAGACGAGCATTTTGGACCAGAGTTTGTGGCTGGATACTTGACGGCTCGCCGGAGAAGACGAACCAGAACTGGCAGCCAGTTCTCCGTCGTTTTTCAGGTGGTTTCTCGAACTTAAAATCTAGTTTTATTTGCACAGAACCATTGTTGAGGTAGAGACGAGTCCATAGGAACAAATCCCACCTGAAATGGTGGTCGGAATCACGATCTGTGATCGGGTCGAACCGTGGGTCTGCGGTGACCCGGTTCTCAGACCCGGTACTGTAGCTGATGACGTCATCATGCTGACGTCAGCAGTGACGTCATGATGACGTCATCATGTCAGAATATTGTCAGACCAGGGACCAATGGGCTGTTGACACGTGTCCTCTGACACTGTCAGTGCTGACGTCATGCTGACGTCAGCAGTGACGTCATGCTGACGTCAGCATCACTGTAGCACTGTTCACCAGAGGGTTGACCGGCGCGTGGGGGGCGCGTGTGAATAGTATTTTGTGTGGGACCAGTGCCATTTTCAAGGTTTCGACGATACGGATCCAATGGCGGTGGTTTCGTGTCGATCGGAGATCGTTAAGTTGGTCAAATTAGGGTTTGACGCCTTGGGAAGCGTGTTCAGACGGCTTTCCCGGGCCGGTTTCAGTCTAGGGTTTCTTAGTTGTTTAGTGGGGACTTAAAGTGACCTTTACGTATGTTTTGGGCATGACAGGAATTGTACTTTAACCCTTGGACGGGGCTTTACGCTCGGGATTGCAGCGGGATTGTACTGTGAGTGGGCCTTTGATTTCACTAAACTTCGGCATGCATAACTGTTTTACTTTCTACTATATCTATATGTGATTCAATTAAAAGTATCTGTTTATCTTGTGTATGATTTATGGCACGTATTACGATGTTTGGGCATGAGACCCGTCTGGTTGTTTATGAATGGTTTGGAGTCATATATATATATAATGGATCTCGATATTATCTGTGGTACTGCACTGTATAGATCTACCCTAGGATTCTATCTCCTCCGGATGTAGGTACACCGGAGTGGTCACGGCGCATTGCCTGTGAGGAGTCATTCTACGGAGGGACCGGACCGTAGAGTGACTCAGGAGCAGGATTGCTACTATTGGACGTCTGGGACGTCAGGCATCTAGAATGCCATGCTCGGACTAGGTTCGGGATTTGGACTCGGGATTGAGACCCCGGGTGGCACGCGTAGCCTTGAGACTGTGACCTTATCAGGCGTCTGGGACGTCAGGCATCTGGGATGTCAGGGTTGGGATGTATAGTGCAGTGACTAAGATTATATTATGTTGATATTATTCTGCTTATGACTATATGGTTTTGTGGTTTATGATACTATGCATGTCTTTTCGGAAAACGGAGGGGAAAAGCTATATGTTTTCGAAATGGTAAACTACTTTGTAAACCTTGAGTTTCGGCCCACTCACCTTTGTTGTTTTACTACCCCTCCAGGTAGTGCTATCGAGGAGGAGGATCCTGAGGAGGAGGAGGAGGATCCCGAGGAGGAAGAGGCATAGGTTTACATTGCGTACCTGAACCCTACTGCTGGGTAGGTTGGCACGTAGTGTGTCTAGAGTCGTGCTCAATAAACTGTATTCGGGAACTATCCCTTGTCTGACACTATTTGTATTCGAGTATTTGTGTGGCGTGCTATGTATGACTTAACTTTGGTTTTTCTTTATGCATTTCATCTTCAATAAGGGTATTTTTGGTATTTTAATGTCGGGTGTCAGACGGGAGCAGGGCACGTCCCGGGTGGTCCCAGGGGGATCGGGGCGGGTCCTGTCAATGGATTTCCAAGTTCATGGCGGTTTATGGGAACCGGCATGAACCCTGGAAAGGTCATTATGGTACATGACGGTTTATGAGAACCGGGCATGGAGGATATTACCTATATGTATATATATGGATCATGACGGTTCAGGGGAACCTAGCATGAATGTTTATGTTATGTATATATATATGTTCATATACCTTCCTTTACTTGTTCTATTATCTCCTCCGGGGAGGGTCGTTGGACTGGGTGGACCCCGGAATAGTCACGGAGCACTGACTGAGTGGGAGTTGCCCCTGTTGGGTGTCTTACTCTCAGGAAGGCTGGTACTATAACCTCGGGTAGGGTCGGTGGTCTACGGACATTGACCTTGTCTTTGAGAAGACTCGGATTGAGACCCGGGTAGCACGCACGTAGCTTTGGAAACCGTGACAGGATTGGTTGTGTGAATTATATGTGTATATGATATAGATATGATATATGATATGTGATGTGTGGTTACACATGTTTTGAGCAGTGGCTCGTGTACTTGATTTACTTCTGATTTGGGCTGAGTCCCTTATGGATTTGGGCAGTGGCCCGTATGGTCGTTTTCATTATGGTTTTGGGGCTTAGTTCCCACATGTGATTCATTTGGTTAAATGGTTTTCGAATGCATGCATGCTTTTTAGTGAAGGGTACAAATGTCTTCATGGAAATGTTTTTATAAACTCTTGTTTTGTCCACTCACAGCTTTTAATGTTTTGACTGCCCTTCAGGTTGACAGCGGATGTGGACTGTAGCAGAGACCGAGATATCACATACCTCCTCAGGATCCTAGCGTACTCTGATAGCCCGGGAGGGCAAAGGTCGGAAATATCCCTTGTCTGAAACTTCGTGTCAGACGGAAGCAGGGTCATCCCGCGTTAATCCCGGAGGGATTGGGATGGGTCCTGTCACTCAACTTGATTTGGGGAATCAATTCATTTAGGAAATTGTTTTGGTCAATGGCAGATCTTTAGGATCTTGCCTTCTTGTACAATCCCTATATAAAGCTGTGTACAGTTGTAATTCATAATATACAAAATATACAATTCAACTCCTTTATGTTTCATAGACCTGACTTTTCTGATGTAGAAAAAAACACTTTTTCATGTTCTTTCCTATTGCTAGGAAATTGTCTAAATCTTGTCCTCTCTGTAGAGAATGACACTTACCACTTACGAGTGGAAGACCTAACTTTTCTAATGTAGAAAAAAACACTTATTGCATGTTCTTTCCTATTGCTAGGAAATTGTTTAAATCGTGTCCCTCGATCAATGTTTGAAACGGTGTTAGACGCTCCCAAGGCAACGAGTAAGGGCCTAGTGCTTAGACGGGAGTACCGCCTAGGTCTAAGCGGTTTTTTTTTTTAAAGACAACAATTTCAAAACCTACATTTAGTTCAGAAGATATAGCCATTTATAAATTATGATATGATATGATTTGATTTTGCTATAGAAAATATTCAACCACAATATCTCAAATTCACAATATGATAATAATAATATTAAAGTTAAAGTCATTAATTCATTATAGATTTATGATTTAATTGAATTAATTCAATTTGTCACAATATCAAAGGCACGAAGGTCCACTACCTTATTCCACCATCCATTCCTTTTTTTTTCCCTATTAATTGAATTAATGGACTTTGTCACTTTGTATTTGCGAGCAAGTGGGAGACAGAGACATAATTGGATAAGAACCTTTGGCTTTGTCACTTTGTATTAGTAACTGTTAATATCTCATTATTCTTTCTATCTTGTCGTCTTCCTTCATGAGAGAGTGACAAAGACTACAGTCTTCGACCGATTCCACACGAACCACACGCGCAACATAGAATTCCTTTTCTCATCAACCGATATTCGACAAAGTCATGAAGATTGAAGACACCCATGGACTCTGTCTCAATCGAAGGGAGTTCCAGTTCCATTTCCAGAGTGACGGAGAGGGCAGAGATACCTGAGATATAGAGATGGTTTGATGGTTTCGATGTGATTTGTGCAGCTGTCCCTAGACGGAGACGAAGGAGGAAAGCCCGATTGGGATTTCAGCTAGGCCATGATGGAGGCGATGGCACGAAGGTGCAAGTGCGATGTTCAAAGATTCAACTTGCGCTGGACGGTGGTGATGGGGTGATTCCTATGAGTTGTGACAGAGTCTGATGGTATTGGTGGGTTTTGAATTTGATTTCTAATTACGTTTCAAACTTTGAAAGTTTAAATTGAATCAATTTTGCAGTTCTCCTTTTAATTTTGGGTGAAATTAAAAGCTTGTATGTTGTAGTTGTGATTTGATTTGATTTTGGGTGAAATTGAAAACTTGTATTCTAGGTGAAATTGAAAGTTTGTTGGGTTGAAAGTCGGTTGGGTGGAATTGACTAGAGCCGCCTAGTTGCAACCGCTTAGCCGCCCAGCCGGCCTAAAGGCGCCCAGTAGCCGCCAAGTCCGCATAGGCGCCGCGGAATGCCCATGTCGCCTATAGATGCCGCATAGCCCATATTCGGGCGGCCACAGCTCCGCCTAGAGCCTAGGCGGCCTAGAACATTGAAAATGACACTTGTCAGTGGAAGCAAAATCAAAAGTCATAGGAATGTTAATGATTTTATAGACTTCTTGTTAAAAATATAAGTGGTCGACAAAATTCAAATAAATTATTTATTTTTTCAGAAAACTATGTTAATATTAATATTCACATCGTATGTCTTGACAACAAATAATTAAGAGTAAAATACACATTAGTATTTTATATTAGACAATACTTTCATACCAATCTATTGTTATCTTTTTATATCACCATTTTTATTTATCAAATTTTCATTATACATATATCATAATTAGAACCAAGTACAGGCTGATGCCTTGGGCTGGAGTGTGTTCCAGCCAGCCATCCGAAATTGATGAGCCAACATAAAATTTTATGTAAAGTTAGTTTATAAAGTTCTCTTATTAATTAATATATTACAATTAAATAAGAGAGGTGGTGATATTTTGGAAAATTATATGATGTCTTATTCTCGTAAAATATGAGTTTGTTTCAATTTTAGGCGTTATTATATTTTATTTACATGATTATTTGTTACTTATTTACATAAAATATGTATTTTTAGGTATATTTTTTAATCAATGAAATTCACCTAATACCAACAAAATTTAAATAGAAAATTTATCCTAACTAAAATTTAATCCACCTCATTTTTATTAACGTGTTGTGGTAAAAAAGAAAAATCGTCTCACCCAATGACCATTCCGAAGGTTGAACATATCGATACTATCGGCGAAATATCGATCCATATATCGCTAATTCAAGGGGTCGACATGTAAACCGGGAAGAAATTTTGTTTCGCCAATTTCAACGATTTCGTTCAATTTCCTCCAATTGCGGATAATATCGGCGAAATTAGTTGATACCCACCAAAATTTAATCGATATTAGTCCAAATTGGAAAATTGGAAAAATTAACCTTCCCTGAGTAGCGCCGAACGGCGAAAATCGAGTTGTGGCGAGCGGTGAACATCGACAGCAGCGTCGCTAACAAGGATCTTCAAAATCTGCAGCAACGGTGGCAGTGGTGACAATGAGGATCTTCATGATCTGCAGTAGTGGCGGAAGCTACGGCATCAAGGATCTTTAGGATCTGCAACAACGGCGGTAGCGATGGCAGCGAAGATCTCAAGGATATGCATCTGGAGCAGCGACAACGATGATCTTCATCCATTTTTTGTTTCTTTCACAAGCTCTGTTTTTGTCGAACCATATAGCTGTGGAGGAAGAAAAGCACGATAAGGTGAGTTTGAGGGAGTGAGGAATGAGTGTTTGTAAATTAAAAAATTATAATAATGAATTGAAGGTTGTTTGTTAAGTTAATAAATTATAATAATAAATTGAAGATAAGTCTAATAATAAATTGAAGATAAATAGAATGAAATGAGTTTTCTAGAGGGAGAGAGAATGAGTGGAAGGTTTTCATTGGTTAATTTAGATATTTTAATAATAAATTATAATAAAGTATAATTAATTATTAACAATTATAAAAAATCAATCACTAAAAAAACTCTAACAAATGAATATTCATATTTCCGAATTCTCTCGAGATGGTATATTCTCGAATTTTTATGAATTCGTTCTTCTAGCTCCTAATCTAATTTTGGAAATCTTTTACCAATTTTTCGAATTTTCTACTAATTTGATCTTATAAATAAGATTTATTATTATTAATCATTATCAGATTATATTATATATCATATATTTATTATATCAAAGTCATTTTATAATTTAT
The DNA here is from genome assembly GCA_032719365.1 of Prinsepia uniflora. Classification (NCBI taxonomy): domain Eukaryota; kingdom Viridiplantae; phylum Streptophyta; class Magnoliopsida; order Rosales; family Rosaceae; genus Prinsepia; species Prinsepia uniflora. The sequence continues at coordinate 231,538 of JAVSMK010000018.1, forward strand.
ATTAGTCCTATATAACCATTAGAGCACATCTAGCGCTTCAATTCTTGCCCGGGCAAGGCTTTGTACGACCCTCAGTCTGGGCATTTCCATTTCTAATGGATTGAGACAAGCCTTGGCAAGGGGACCCAAAGGCAAATCTAGGGGCTAGTTTAGCCTCTCCCTTGGCCTGGGTTCGGCTCCTAGCACACAACTAATATCCACATGCAACCAATGGGGAGTTGCCATGTGTCCCTTTTTTTTTCCAAAATGTAGTTGTTTGGCTTGTTTTGTGCATTTTTTTATTTATCGTTCATAAAAAAAGATTTAATATTTTTGCAAAGGATAATGAACATTTAAAAAATAATGACCATCCAATGAACATTTTTACATTGTTTTATATTTTATATAAAATAAAATTTGTATAAGATTTATACATTATTATTATATTATATAAAAAATTTAAGATTTCTACATTTGTATAAAAAAAATTACAAAAAAGTTGAAATTTTGCCTCTTACCCCTCTCTATTAGAAACACAGCAAATAGTCTTGAGCAAAATGTCATGAACAGTGTCATTTGAGAGACTAAACATTGCCTCGAGCCCCTTACCCTTGCTTTTTTTTTTTTTTAAAGGGCCTTTGCATCTGCCACTAGACATGCTCTTATTCGATACTTAAGTTTTTTCTAAAATTTCATTGAAAATGTCCAACGTTTAAACTAAATTTTCGTTATTTTTGTTGACCATAAACGATATCGATATATCCATCGAAATATCTATAAATTTGACTAACGATATTTTCGTCGATACCGATATTTCAATCTTTACTTGCAAGTCAGACTAGTGCATGTTTCTTGTTCTAGACTTCCAGGAGACAAATTAACGACATGGTGATAAAGGTGACTTGCTAGCAAACGTGTGGGAAAATGGGGACGAAACTGAGTGTTAGCTGCGATCATCTCTAAAACTTGAACAAAGACTTCGGAAAGTTTCGTTAAGGGTCTTTAGTAAAACTTTACAGTTTATGATTTCCTGATTTTTTTTAGAGGAAGTTAATATGGTTCTAGACTCGTGGGAGCTTGATTCAAAAAAAAAAAAAAGGCCCAAAAGAACGTACATGTTCAATTGCCTCAACCTCATTGGCATCCTGGATATTCCGGTTTGCCATTGGCCCAATGATGGTCAAGATTTTTAATCGCTTTTTTTTGTACATATTTTTATAACGTATTGTAATGGTCATTTCCAAAGCCAATTCTCCACGGTTCCAATATATTATGGAGATTATCAACACAGCTTTATTCACGAAATCAACTCCAGATGTGAAAATTGGTCATTATCTTGAACGGGCCGACGATCAATTATTGTGTGGTCTAATCGTACTTTTCTTTTCATTATGCTATTATTATTGAAGCTAAGCCAACCGCATACAAAATTGCAAGGGAGGTTCGCACCATGGTATTTTCGACATTACACAGGCAAAATGGGCTGAAGTAGTCCCTTAATAGGGATGGCTATTTCTGAAGCCCATGGCCTAAGTCAAGCAACTTCTTCCATTATTCACAAAAGGCTCACTCAGTCTTTTCTTCAATTTCCTACTAGCTATTTTTCTCCCATGATAGTCATTTTTTGATAATTTTCCTACTAGAATTATAATAAATATTGAAAAAGTGTTACTAGACCATAGTGTTGATAACAAATAATTAAATAAGAGTAAGTGAGGCATAAATTGACTTGAGACCCACTTCACTTGGTAAAGTTGGAGAAGAATCAATCATCTTCTTTACTTTGCTTATTTTCTTTTGGAATTATTGAAATCTTGCTCCCTTTTGGCGGTTCATTAGTTGGTTGTTGTGGCAGTTGGTCTTTAATTACAAGCTTTGATTATACAATAACCAAAAAGGAAAAAAGAAAGAAAGAAAGCAATTTAGGAGCATTTGATGTTTGGGGTGACAATGTGACATAGTGATGGTGGTAGCTGCATGCATGTTAGTGTTTTAGGATGAAGAACATAAAAGAGAAAGGATATGATTCCAGTTTTGTTGGTTGAGAAACTTATGGCTTTTTTCTATGGAGATTGCGTAAACCTGCAAACAATTTCTTTCATTTGTATAGGGATGATAAAAGAGTAGTGGTTATGCACAATTGGGTCCACATTTGGGAAATTTGGTCCCTACGTCAAGTAACAAGGTTTTTTTTTTCCTTTTTTTTTTTCTTCTTCTTTGAAGCTTGTTATATATATTCTTTTATCATGATCCCGTATAATATCCTCTACGCATGCGAACTTGAGCATTTTAATGTTAATGATTTAATTGTAGTTACTACAATTTAACGGTATTTTTCTTCAGGATATAAATTATAATAAATTCGTATTTTATGAAAAGTAGTTTTGACACTCGGATATTTAGATTGTCATTCTGTTTTTATTAATATTGCCGTGTCAAAAAATTAATCTTTTCCAATAAATTAATGATTTAGTTGATTAGTTAAAATGACACATTTAAAGGGTTATGGTTGACCAAGATTGTATGAAAACCACCCATGAATGAATTAGGGTTAGGGTTAGGGTTAGATGAAGAGGGTTCCTTGCCTCCTTCACCAATCATTTATTTGTATTATTATGACTCCTTAATATGCTTATAATGAGCCATAAAACTCGTCCTCCCACCTAAATTAATTAATATTACTACTGACCAAAACTTTATGAAAGGGTGGCTCTAACATGAACTCTCATCTCATTCCTCTCACTTCTCAAAAAGAAAATCTTATTCATCTTTGAATTGTGTAATAATGAAGACGAATCTGTAATTTATCTCCTCCTTCGTTCATTTCTCAAAAAATGTTCAAAATTTACCACTCTTTTGCCTACACCGCCACACGCCTATCATAAGTATATGATATTTTGCTAAGTGTTCCTTATCAAATTTTGAAACTTAAGTAATATCTCAATATTATATTAATATATAACATATGAAATCTAAACGATATCTTGCTTGAAATACGACTGATTCTTGCTAACCCTCATATGTAAAACAGCCTTCCTTGTTTATTGATGGACTTGTACTCCTCGTGCTCGCTCATTCCCTAAAAAAGTCTTCGGTAGGAAGGTCGGATCAAGTGGATAGTCCGACCCTTCTCAGATGGACTCCTCTTACTTACATTGTATATCAGTGTGACCCTACTCCACATTAATTATTTGAGAGGGCCACCTTATGAGGCTGCCCTAGCCAAGGCCTTCTCCTCTTTCCTAGCCATTGTAGTCAAAGTGCCTTACAAGTCCCATGTCCCTCATCCCCCTCCACTGCTTCTTCTCTAAAGTGCAAGAGATATATAGACCATTTATTAAATCATTTGTTCCACAAGACTTGTCAGACATTTTGTGCCTTCTAGTAAGCTTTTGCAACCCATCACCCCAACACTTGCATTATTAACTCTGCTGCAAATTAAACTTACATTTCCAACAAAACCATACGATAATATTCCAATCCATCGCTAACCTTCGTTCATTTCGAATATAGGGGAAATCCAAAATAAATTGTGGGATTTTATACATAATTATAATATATTTGTATATGCATGATCCATCACCCAGTTATTATTTTTGTTTATTTTCTGGGTCACAGTCTTGGACCACATATTTAGCCCCAAAATTTGTCAAACCAGATGATGTATGAAGAATCTATTTTACATTACTATCATCACATGGAAAAAAGATCACAGATAAGGATATGAATGGATATAATATTATTTGAAGAAAATTAATGAATCGTATACTATCAAATTTAATAAAAGATATTGATGTTGTTATTTTTTATTTATTTATTTTTTTTGTCAATTGATGTTATGTATGAATGTATGACGTTTCTATATATATATATATTGAAAATTATATAAAATAAATATAATATATAAGAATGACTATATCTCTATTATTATAATGTCAAGAGGCTTAAACGATTTCACTAAAAATTTTAGATAAAAATACCCTTTAAATTTTTTAATAATTAAGGGTATTATAATAAAATTAAATAATAATAATTAGTTAAGGGAAAGAGTGAGGGAAAAAGAAAATAGCAGTGGCTCAAATAATTAATATTTATTTTGATTTTGATTTTAATTTTTTAACTGTTAAAAAATCAGCATTCATGTTAGCAAGTGCCAGTAATCTAGTTCTCAATAAATCGAAGATTTTTGTGATTAAACACACATATCAAAATGTGCACATTATATTCTGAAAATTTGAAACAATATCAATGTAAAAAGGAATAAAGACTCGCTGACTCTCAAATCTTGACGTACGACATGACATGCATATGGAGAATGGAGAATGGAGAATGGAGAATGGAGAATGGAGAATGGAGAATGGACACAACCAATAATATTAATTGATAACCAAATATTTGGTGGGGGCACACTTGACACTTAACTTGTTCCTTTTGCCAAGTTTCTGTGTTTTCTCTTAATGCTCACATGGAGTGCTACCTGTATTCATACTTCATAGATATACATGGGGCATATTATATCCATGGTTATCTTTGTTGAATTCACTCGCATATCTATATATATGTGGCTTATATAGCGTGTGTGATAGGATCCCTTTGGATCTCTTTTCAAGCAAGTCCGGCCAACCTACGTACCATCCTCATCTACATTCTTATTATAGCATTGATTTCTCTTATAACTATACATATTGTTCATATAAATATATATTAATTTCTTAAACATATTTTTTCCATGCAATTCTTGTGTTAAAATCGATTATTAAGCATGGCAGCAACTCAACTAGCTAGCTAGTTCGTTGGTTATTCGTATTCAACGCTTCAGATTATATTCATATTCGTAATCAATCATAATTAATTTGCTAACTTCATTTCACTTTTTGAATCGTATTAATGTGTTGTGTCAAAATTTATCATCCTTAATGTATACTTCATAGATAATTCTAATAAGCAAAATAAAAAATAAAAAAATTTAGGACTTATATATTCGAATAATTTTAATTTATTTTTTAAAAACGTCTACTATAAATATGATAAAATTATTTTAATAAGACCAAGTGGCATGTTTTCACCTTGTGGAGTTTAATTTAGGTGGCTAGGTGCATAATTCATTGCAAGCTAGTTATTTTGATGACATATGTTCACCAGCTGCCAACCACAGCTTGTATGCCATTCTTATTTTGATTTCAAGAGCCTTAATTAATGAATATAATACATTCTTTAAAACTAGTTAGTGTTAATTAGCAATATAACAATGTAATCTACAACTTGTTTCCCAAGATACCATCTTGAATGGTTTTTTTTTTTTTTTTTAAATATCAATCAAGAGAAGCAAGCTAGTAAATAAACTAATTTTTTTTTCCCGCGGGCAAACAACAAAAGGGAGTGCCTTAAATTTGTTGAAAATACAAAATCAAAGTAAAATGCTTGCGCCTATATATTATGAGCCAAATTGAAACGTTCCAATAGCATACGTCAGACACCTTTTTATTATTTCTTCTTCATTTTGGCGATATATATAAATATCATAATACATAATCATGAAAAGTAAAGAAACCAAAAGATGTCAACCAGTTTTTAATTGGGGCAGGAAGATTGAGTCGACCAAATACATGTTTGATCCATTAAACTAGATACTTGTTCCACAAGCCATACAAAGTTGACAGTTAATTAAAAATGATAATGATTTATAAATACATTTCTACAATGAGCCGATACCTTCATAAAATAAAATAAAATAATAAAAACATGCAACACTAAATTATAGACCTAATTAACAAATCCATACCAAAATATATATAAGTAGCGATCACAGTGAAAGTGGACCATTTATAATTTTTATTGAGTTTTTTTTTCCTCTTTGTATATTTGCTTTATATTGATTCTTATATTGAGTTGGTTATTTTAGGTTTTCCCTTTTGTAAGATTACAAAAATTAATTTTTTTGAGTAATAATGACATTGATGATGTTTAGAGGCAGTGACGTAACCAGAAATTCGATCATCAGAGTGGGGCCTTTTTTAAATACATAAAAATTAATATAATTCAACTTATCATATATAATCATTGATGAAAATATCGACAATATCGTCGATATCGGTGGATATATTGGGGAAATTTGGCCAGCAGCACGTAAAAGATGGGGGAAAGAAATTGAGCGAAATATCGACATTTTTCCTTGTTTTAAGCCCATCGATCTCCTTATTTCATTAAAACGATAGAGATAGGGCCAAATTTCATGAAAATTGGACGTTAAACCATTGAGTTCCAGTCGGGTCATGTCGCGTGGGTCAAAAAACCCGAATCACAGACCCGCGCGAGGTTGAAGATGACTGTTACAGGTTACTGTATGTGTACTTTATATATTATTTGGTTGCTTATGTTTACAATTGGCCTTGTCTAAATGAGTTGGTTTGTTACTGTTTGTCTTTGGTTTTTTTTTTTTCAAATTTCCATATATATTTGTCAATTTTTTTTTTTTCAATTTTAAATATATAAATTCTTTTAAATTTTTTAAAAAAGATTAATTCTATTTTTCCATCCTTTTTTCCTAATTTTAAATATATTTACTCATTTTATAATTTTTCTTTCATTGAAATTTTTGTATGTTTATTGTTATATTTTTTATTATATTAACATTCAATTATAGTAATTCATTTTAATTTATATTTATATTTAAAATTTTATATTATTAGTTATCGACAGAACTCTATTGTATCTTATTATTCATCGTATATTTATTATAACAAAGTTATTTTATAGTTTTTATTAGTCCTATATAACCACAATTGGGTACTTAAGTTTTTTCCAAAGTTTCATTACAAATTTCCAACTTTTAGATCAAATTTCCGTCATTTTTGTTGACCGTAAACGATATCGATATTTGGGGCGAGATATCCGTAAAATTGACTAACGATATATCCGTCGATAACAATATTTTAATCCTTGTATATAATATATATCAAATTAATCAAATTATATATATATATATATCATATCATGCTACTAATTTACTACAACTATATATAGTTCCATTTGACGAATTCTCAGTTTGAAATCATTGTATGCTCAAAATAAATTATGATTAAAGTATTAAAATAAAATAGGCATGCGTAAAATTTTGAAAATTGAAAAAAAAAACTAACTATAATACGAACTATGTACTTTTATATCAAAATATCACTATGATTTTTATAAACCATATATGATAATGATATATATATGTGCATCTCAAATTATATTTTCAAATGATATATATGCCTAAAATTGTATTTTCAAATTGAATGTGAATCTCAAATTATATAATTAACTTTAATTAAATAATAATTCTCAATTATTAAAAATTCTTAATTAATTAAAATATATTAAAATATATTTATACATATATTACATCAATATATATATATATATATATATATATATATATACCAAACGAATTCTGTTCTCGCGGGATTACCGCTCGCATCCAACTCACTAACCCCGGGGGGTACAGAAGAATGAAAGCCTGGTTACTTCAAAGCCTTAAACCAACAATTGGCTCTATTCGAGCCCATTATGATACCTTAGTACCTTAAATATACTATTTAAACATCAATTGGGTTTCTGTTTAGACTTTTGAGAACTCGAGACGTCCATTATAGTCTACTAGGGACACTAATTTCCGAACACATGGTAGTACCCCTAAATGAACTCTAATTTCATCACAAAATGCACCAACAGGTCTGTAAGGAGGAAAGGAGTATTTTTCATGTTGATCAGACCTCCAAAGAACCACTCACGTGCGATCAAACTCCAAAGAACCACACACGTGCCCGCACGTGCTGCCGTGGCTCCTTGCGCTTGGGCTTCATGCGCATGCACACACAGTCGCAGGCGTACTCGCTTGCAACCTCCCGCCAGGTTCGTGGGTCGACCCAAATCTCTGCAACGGGTACCCATAACCCGATTTGACAGGACCCCACTCGAAAACATAAGAATAGTACACTTGGGTCATGCTCCCGTCTGACAGAAACCTTACCAAATAAGGGATAAACGCAAATCTCGCTAGATCAAGCCTCTGCTTTTTGAGCCTCAATTCCCATGAAACGCCTCTGGAGGGTCACAAAACCAAGAAAATGTATGAGTTGACGAAAAAAAAGTTGAAAAACATAATTTGAAAACATCCAACTTTTACCCTCAATTTTCCAATACCATGTATGCATACGAGAACCATTTCTCTTCGAATAAAACGAAACAAAATCTATAATCTCTAAGTGCGTGAACAATATCTTTAAGTCAAAAACCATGTGACATCATCAAAACCACAAATAAATCAAAGCAATCAATCAGATACAATTTCACATCACGTAAATCCACACATAGCCAACATAGCAATCACAAGAAACCAAATATGTATCTCACATCACCACGATAAAACACAAATAGTCATTTCATCACCAATGCACAACATCAATCAACAACACCACTGCATTACAGCAATACCACTGCACTACTAGTAGGCACATCATTTACTTGGGATACCCGGTTTAAAAACCTTCAATTTCAATACATTTTTCACAATTTCAGTCATCAATCTACTCAAAACTAACTCAAGAACATGCTTCTAAGTCCAATTTGAGGGTTAACTCACCTTAAATCATCAAACTCAAACAAGCTTAAAAACTCAAATTTCGGACTTAATTACAGGGCTATTTTTTAGTAATTACCTTCGGTTTTTCAATGATTCTGCTCGTAGAAATCCCAGAAAGAGGTTTATAATCTCAATTTGAACAATTAATCCCAAAATAAAAATTTTAAAAATTGGATTTCAAGATTCAAGACCAAATTTTGGGTTTCGGGTTTTATGGGTGTTTTCTGAGTTTCGAGTTTGAATTATTCTTCCTCTGTTCTATTTTCCTTTTCACTCCTTTTCATTCACTTAGTATGTTTCTTTGTTTCTCCCTTTCCTTCCACAGTTTTAACATGATTATACCCCAAAAACAAATCCAAAACACACAACATCTAGAAACATAAAACCAGCACACACAATCCCACATAGTCGGTGGCACAAGGCCATAACAGATAAGGGACACTTTTCCCTGTACCATTCAACCACAAAAATATCTCCCAAATAAAATTACCAAAATGACCCTCACCTTTTTAGACTCGTAATCAATTCATCCAATCTCTGATTTTGGTGTGGCACTTGTCGACGAATTCAGTATTCCGAGAAGTTCACAGCGGTCTTCTTGAAATTTTCAAAAGATGTCCCGATCAAAGAGTCAACATTTTGGCTTTGACAAAAAAAAGTTAACCTTTGACTTTCAGGGGCAAAATGGTTAATTTCACATATCTTTTCTGATTTTACCCTCGTTGAATGTCCAAGTCATTACACGATTCCTTATTCCCCCCAATTCTCATCCATACAAATCAATCAAACAGTCAAACTTATCCTGATTATACTCAGAGACTCATCTATACTTCCAATTTCAAGGAAGAACATGAATTTAGGCCAGATACACCGTCGTGAATTCCCAACGGTAAAAACGTTAATTCTCATTAATAATAATAATAATAATAATAATTACTATTGATTAAATTATTTTTAAGTATTATTTTTATCATTATTATTAATTAAAATTTTATTACATTAGTTTTTATCAGATTATTATTAATTATTATTTTAGTTTTATTATTATAATAATAATTATTATTATTGTTGTTATTATTATTATTATTATTATTATTACACTTTTCAAGATTATTAGTTATCCGACTATTTAATGAGAACAATTTCGAGAGTATTATTTTAGAGTGTTTATAAAAATATTTAACCATGTTAATTTATACGATGATTAATTAATACGACTGGTATTAAACACTGATTTTGTACTATATTATCCTATTCAATCTCTTATATTGTGTATCAAATGTAGCTTATAACTATTAGTTATTGTCCTATATATTTAATTAAGTTTATTATTTAAAAAATAATTAACAAGTTTTATCTAATAAACAAATGTTTGGTAAAATTCTAATTAAAAATGAATCGTTCGTTGTCTTCTTTAAATATGTTCCCTCGTTTTAAAAGAAGAAAAAAATATCTATGCTTGATGGTGGCATTGTGCAACAACTTTGACAATTTCACGTAGATAGATCTCAGCCATACACGTACAAGCGTCACTCAATCAATAAGGTGAGTAATGATAATTGGTGACTTATCAAATGCTTTACAAAGACCAAAATGTTCTTTGGTGCCAATTTACCAAAATGCCCTTAGAATGTTTAGACCATATGACAAGACCGCCCCCGAAAGGGGCATCGATAACCATGCCCGGTCCTGCTCCCGTCTGGCAAGTCGACTGAAAAACCCAAGTTACCCTCAGTACGTGCCAGACCAGGGATAGCCACCTGTGCTTACTCATGCCTCCGCCTCTCGAACAGCCTCGATCAACGCGCCACGACCTGGAGGGTCAATAAAAACCAAAAGGTGTGAGTGGACAAAAATAAATCAGTTTGTAAAAACAGTTACAAACAGACGTTTTTACCCTCCGCGTAAAACCAATGCATGCATACAAAAAAGTCATTTCGCAATCGGTTAACACTTTCCACATAAGAAAAACTGTGTATCAAATTTCAACATAAGGAAAAACTCGTATGAACCTCAAAATCATTTTTCCTTTCTCAACCATCGGGTCTTAGCCCGCAATCATAAACACCGGGCCTCAGCCCAAAACCACGAATCAAAACCAAATGCACAACATGGTCCAAAACCATTAACCATATACCGGGTCACTGCCCAACTCAACCGAAACATCAGAAATCATCAATAAATCACAAGTCAATCATTTTGCTGGATATCAAGTGCGCCCGAGTCTTTAAACTCAAAACCATGCGCATAAACAGGCCTTCCCGGGATATCAACGAGTCTTTAAACTCAAAACATAATCAATAGGCCTCGGGGGTATCACAGTAACCGAGTCGTTAAACTCACGAGTCTTTAAACTCATTAAGGGCCCTCCCCCGTCATCAATTAACCGAGTATTTAAACTCAAAACGTGCTCCAGCAATAGCACCCGGGTCTTTAAACCCAAAACAGTTTTCAACGGGTCTTTAAACCCCAAAACAGTTTTCAACGGGTCTTTAAATCCCAAAACAGTTATCAATCACGACAACGTGGGATCCATCCCAAAATCACATTTTTCACAACAGGACCCATGGTCCGAATTTCCACATTCAACTCCCCAAACCTTACTTCAAAAAACATGTTCAAATCATCATTAAACACGGGGCATGCACAATCATAGCAAATCACTTTATTAAATCCTTTTTCATTCCCGAATTCGAATTCGCAATAATGATTCCGTAAGCCGGCATCCGGAAGCATCATCCCGAACCCAAACCAAGAATCCACTTTAAATTTCTGAAACCGAAATCTCGTAAATCAAAGTTACTTTTGTGCCCCGAGCATCAAGCCCGAAATCACCTTTCTCAAATCCATTTTAATTCCTAGAAATCACTTCTTTCTCAAATCTCATTTTCAACACATCAAAACCACAACCATAATCACCAAAATCACGATCCAAGTAAAACATACTCAAAACCCATTTTTAAAGTCCTCAAAATCACAAGTCTCATTTCAATTCTCAGACTCAAACATCAACAGTGATCAAATCACAATAACTCGAAATCTCGTAAAACGTGCAAATCCGGAATGTTCTCGAAAAACGTATCAAAATCGTAAGTCACACTCGCAAATCATAAACAACCTTCTTAAATAATTTTACACCCATTTCATATAACTTCTTTCATTAAACCATCATTAAGCACACGAGTGACCATAGTCTCGAAATACGTGTAATCTCACAGGTATAGTAAAAATACGTATAAATACGAGAATCGAATACGTATAAATACGGAAATCAAAATCAATCACAACTTATAATCATAATCATAAAATCATAGAAATAATTTATGCATGCGTTAAATTTTGAAAGCAACGTCCACTCACACACCGTCCAATAGGGCTCGGTTTTACGCCGCACGCGGTTCCGTAATTTCCGATATTTTTCAGAAATTCCAAATCCTGTTCGTAAACATACTTTAGTGTCACTAAGGGCTTACATAACAGCATACTAATTTCCCATAATTTTCCGGGAATTAATCATTAATTACAAACGTAATAGAAATCTTCGAACCCTCGGAACCACATCGAAACGGTGTCCGATAATTTCGAAACCAACGCTAAAATGTTCGTTACATTGTATAGGACAAAAGTCGTGTTGAACTCACCTTGAAATTCGTTACCAGAAACCTGCCCTCGATCTCAATTGCGAGCTCGAAACCGTCTAAGCATTCCAACCCAACTGAAATCTCACAAGCTGAACTCAAGAGCCGTCTGGGCTCTCCTCTTCACCATTTCCTTCACTGTCGATCCCGTTCGACTCGTTTGGACGTCTAGAAGATCAAACTCACCTCTGATTCCATCAATTTGCCGCCCAGATCAAAATTTGATTTCAAGTTGTAAATGGGGTCTTCGGGCGGTTTCAGTGCTCTTGGGGGCTTCCTTCCCGATTCTCCCTTTTCTCCCACTCGAATTCCTCCCTCAGAAATCCCTTACCAGTACGCATTGCCTCTCCATTTGATCTGGGGAAGGTCGATCACGCTCAAAGTGGTCTGGTCTCTGTTTTTTTCCTTTTCGCCACCGTCGTCCTCCAAACTTCCACCGTCAGTTCACCGTCCTCAGCCTCACATAGAGGTTCGAATGACTTCTCCCATGTCTTTGCGTCTCTACTTCTCACTCGGTCGAATTAATCACCGAATGGTGCTCTGCTCAATACTCAGGAGATTAAACATGGCTGCTCGGTTCTTCATGGTCCCAGGGCACGCTTGCCTCCCATTCAAAGCACATACCAGCACCCATGCCCTGCCTAACCGTCCACAATCCCACTAACATACTCACACACTCTGATCAAGGAAAATTAAACAAAATACCAGCCCAGTGCTCTCTGCCCCCCACAAGAACTCAGAACCATTAACAATGGCGCCCGTGCAGATCACCCAACACGCCAGTTCCCCACTCAACAGCCACTAACACAATTCTTTAAGCTATTTAGCTAAACAATGCATAAATCTGGTTTAAACAAATCAATTGAGCAGGTCACTCACGGCATGGGCACCCAGACTCTGTTTTCACGGCAATCAAACCGTTCCCCTGCTCAACAAATTACCATTTTGCCCTTCTATGCAAAATTACCAAAATGCCCCTCACCATCCGTGACCCGTAAGTTGGTCATTCGATGTCCGTTTGACGCGTGCCACCTGTCGTTGTACTCAGGGCATCGAGACCATCCTAACGTTCCTCGGTCCTCGGCCATCGGACCTCCCAGTCAAAAAGTCAACATTTTCCACCTTTTCGTCCAAATTACAAAAATGCCCTTGGACTTCCGAACGTCATAACTTTCACCACGAACGTCGGAATTGAACGTGTCACCTGTCTATGAACTCGTGACGTCCCAAACTACGTCACGGTCATTGGTCAAAGTGCATTTGACCGCCCTAATTAAAAGTCAACGTTTTACCCACAACCAAGGGCAAAACGGTCATTTTGCATCGTTCGTCCGATTCCACCCAACTAATCACCGATTAACCCTCATTAATCACGATCAATTACTAATCTAATCTCGAATTCCGGGATGGATCGTTACACCGTAAGTCTCTCATAAGATCTCCATTTTTTGCATTCCATCTGTTTACAGATTCAAGACTCTGAGACCTATGCAATGGTCCTCACGAAAGGTCTAAAAAGTGTACAGGGACAAAAGTCAACGTTGGCCACACAACCCAAGGGTAAAAATGTTAATTCTCAAATTTAATTTACGAAACTACCCAAATTTTTTGGTTGGGTCATTACAGTGGCTCGGCCCCTGTTTAAAGGATTCAAGTTTTATATTATTTTGTACGTTATTTTCTCTAAATAATTTCGATAGCCATCAAATTTGATTACTTGAGCTATTTAAAATATATTTATCGTCAAATTATTACAGTCTATCTTATTTTTATTTTGTATCTTTATTCTACTAATAAAATATTGTATCTTCTAAAATATAAATAAATTAATATTATAATTTATGGTACTTTTCTCTATGTGTTATGCTAAAAGTCTCGAGTTCACTTTTCATAATCTGATTATATATATAATCCATCTACTCCATTTAATTGTGTTAAAAAACTGTCCATCCTTTCATTTTCAAAACCTTCATTTTATGTTAAAGATTTATATGAAAAAAGTTATGCTTCCCAAAGATATATACCAAACTCACACTTTAATTACCTTCCCACCAAACAAACACATAAGTTAGGCAAGCTTAATTATTCATTAAACACCCAAATTTCCAAACCCACTAAAAAGCCCTCAAGACAAAAACAAAAATTCAATTTGGGGTTCACGTGAGCGGTAGATTACCAGATACCGTAATTTTGATTTGAAGAGCTATAAATCAAGCAACAATGATGAGTGTCACATGGTGGCGTGTGTAGCGCACGCTCTAATCAGAGATCATAATGGATTCAATGTCAGGCTGGTCCCGCATGCATCAAATCCCAGCTCCCACCACCTACGTGGGCTGTAACTATAGCTCCACGTTTAAGGTTCTGTACAGAGTGGTGTTGGAAGCACATGGGGGGAGCTAACTAAAGATTCATCAAAGTAGGAGAGGACACCCATGACCCAGCGGTCCAAATCAAATATTTCATTTTATTTTTGTTGATTTTTACACTGTTTCACTCATATGAATTTTATTTCAACTTCTTTTATAATTGGGTACGTACATTGTCCCACAATTTTGGGCAGTGGACAGGTGGGAATGTTTCATTTTAAGAAGAAAATATTAACTTTAGTTAGTGAGCTTGTTTTTGTTTTTTTTTTTAAAAAAAAAATTGTGATATTGCATGTGTTTTCATATTATCGAAATTGTATTTTGAATGTTTGAATTGATGCTTATTATTGTGTTAAATATATTATTATAGCTTAAAATTCTACGTACCATTTCTAGTGTAAATGTACGTACAGATTTAGGGCCTGTTTAAGAATTATTATTTTTATTATTATTTTATTTTTTCACGTCTTATATTTAATAAATGAGAAAATAATAGGTAAACAAAAGTGTTAGATATAATGGAAAATAATGGAGAATGTCATAAAAAGTGATATATGAAGAAAGTAAAAGAGGAAAAGAAGTGATGAAGAAGATTGATGTGGTTGAAGTAAGAAATGAAAATGGAAAAATCAAAATCAAAGTGAAATTCTCGCATATTATAGAGTAAATAAAGAAATTAAGAGTGAAAAAAAAAACTAAACCAAACAATATGAGCACAGTTATAAATTGAAGAACTTTCAGGTGAGCTTCCTTTGTACCTTACATTGATGGGCTTTCATTTTCTTTCTTCTTGAATGAATTATGAATCTAAATTGATTATGTCTTGAAAAATATTCAGATTCCCACCAAAAAAATTTGTCCTCGATAGTCGATATCCCATTCGAATTTTCCTTGGAGATGCAAAGTCTTCCACCAAAATCCACTCTTCCCTTTCTTTGATGCAAGCAGTTGTTGAGAGTTGAGAAACAGAAGCTTCCTACCATTTAAGAAAATGGAAAATGAAACAAAAAATGACAAAAAGGAAGGGCAAGAATAAATCATAAATCACTATCCCTATTCACCAACTTTGTTCCCAATGGCAAAGGGTATCCAATGTAGTAATAATTCCACAGTAGATTGAGATAATGGAATCATAGGTAAACGATTGTGGATTATGATAGTTGATTGGATTTGATTAGATTTAATTAAGACAATTATTCAAATTTAATTATTTTTTTAATTTTACATAATGTTAAGTGATTGAATCAAGTTAAAATCTAATTCGATCTAATCTCACTTGCTGATGCAAAAAATGAATCAAATTAGAATTATTTTATTGAGTTTGCTTGACTTGCACTTCTTATAGTAGCAAGACTTGTAAGGAGAAAGTAAGAGCAAAAGAGCTCCGGTGTACTGTTCGTGCTAACAGTATCTGATGCTTAAATTAGTTTAAGTGAGGAGGATATTATGGTAATTTAGGCAATATCAGAGAAATATTGTAATTATCTTTCGAAGGGGATGTGCTCTTGTATTTATAGTAACATTGAATGTTGTAATTGGAATAGTTCGATGTGGGATAAATGTTTCTTGTTCTAGAGCTGATATGTGTCATAATGGTCCTGAATTGCATGGTTGTATCTGACTCGGTCAATCGATGGATAGATATGCCGATCAGATTTGGCCAGCCTAGTATCATTGTTCTTCACTAGACTAATAGGATGTATCGTGTGTTGTAAATGTGATGGATAGATATGCCAATCAGATCTGGCCAGCCTAGTATTATTGTTCTTCATTATACTAATAAGATGTATCGTGTATTGTAAATATGTGTTATTGTGTTTATTTCGAATCAACAATGTTAAATATGATTTTACCATAACGGAGCATTCTTTGTGATATCAAATTAGGCACGGACACCACTAATTAGACCGGATTCTGAATCCTATAACTTTTTAAGTTGACTGAATTCCGTATAGGCTTCACAATCCCATATGAAGTCAATAGGATGTCCTCAATTATTCCCTAGGCATGTAAATATTCGAACCTAAAACATGCATTTGATTTTTGCCTTACAAATGTATGTCTCGATGTTGATTTACCCGTGGGCCATACAAGGTTGCATGCATCTAAAGAAAGTAGCACAAGAGGTGACAAAAAATACATGCTTGCATGTAATTATGGAAACTATAGGGGGGTGCCAAAAGTAAAAATAATGGAGTTTTGTCTACCACACACTACAAATTTGGACACTGCGCCCTGCGGCTGTGGGGGCTCCTCTTTTTTGGGCTGTGGCTCGAGATTAGGAGAGGCTTGTGTTAATTAACAATTAACTTATTAACAAAGTGCATGCCATTGTATTTGTTTCCCAATTTTCACGTGCACATGGAACACTACGGTAATATGTTATCCTATTAAAAAAAATTTAATTGTATAATTTTTATTAACATACCCGTGCCTTATGAAAATTATTAAAGAATATTATAGTACGGCTACATAGTAAATATTTAATTATAATTATAAATTATAATATTGTGTTCGATATTATTCTTATTCTATATTTGAAGAGTATAGCAATAATAACTATAAAATATCCTATTAAGATAATATTTATATCACACTTTACTGGTAATTTTTTATATCACTATTCCAATTTATCGAATTAGTTATTATATATATCACAAATGAAAACATAATTCATCTCCTAAATAATTATTTCAAAACTATTTACTCAAAAAATTAATCAAATTTGAAATCATTTTGCCATTTATTTTTTGTTATAAGGAAGATATTAATTATTATAAAAATCGTTGATTTATTAAATACATATAAATAACTAACAATTTTTAATTTTATTAATTTTTGTATGATGATAAGTTTAAAATATTGATTTAAATAATAAATGATTTCATATAAACACAAAAAAAAATCAATGAATTAAAAAGGGTTATAATTATTAGTGAATTATATAATCATATACCGCATAGTAGACTGATTTATGTACTAAAAAACCAATGTATTTATGTAATTTATCTGAAAAGACATGTCTTTTTTTCCCTGACCAGAAAAAATATTTGTCGATTTTATGGAGTTCGTAAATGTGTCCCACTTACAGTTAAAGCCAGCGGTGTATATGGGCCGATGATCACGGGATTAAGTGGGTCCTACAACCCACGTTGGATGCTCTCTGAATCGCGCTCATCAGTGTCTTCTAGTTGCCATGGCCTCTCAGGCGTTAGGTGAGTGTGAGCGCGTGCTTTTACTCTGGGCACCCACCCACACAAGTGCATTTCCATATCTTTTTTGTTCTGATCATGCCCTTATGAAATCTTCTGTGGGTCCCTATTGAATCTCCTCAAATCACAGCCGCTGATCACGCCTCGAATTCCGACTGACTCAAAGTAAGTCTCCCTTCAGCTCGAGTCCAGATCTAGACAAACCCTTTTACTTTTCTCTTTGTACCCAATTGAGGATTCAACAAGTTTCTACTTCACACATTTGCTCTTCACCCATATAGGAAGCTGACGTAACACTACAGTAAAGTTCAACCACACTATAGTCTGTACTATCTAAAATTTATGAAGTAATTTAATCAATTCATTAAAAAAAACAATCAAAATAGAACTTTGTTAACCATTGAACTTCTTTTTTTTCACGATTATAGCGAAATCAATAAGGAATTACGCAAATATAATTACATTTTAGAACTCATTCATCGAACTAGTACAACAATCTAACATAATTCCAAGGCATAGTTCAATCTTATAATGCTTATAATTGAAATTAAGCTTATAAACTTTCAATCTATGCCTGTATTTCTTAAATTGTCAATTTTATCACAATTTAAAATTAAAAAAGAAGAGAGTAGAAATCGAAATTGATAATCATTGAAATAAAATGGAACAAAAACAAAAAAGGATCATGAGAATTAATATAAATATTCTAATTCCCCTCGTTTATGAGTGATTGTTTATTTTTTTTCTTAACTTTTTACGCAATATGTGCCATAAATATTATCTTTAGTCTCAAAATGGATGATGAATTCGATTTTATATCAACATGCTCCTAAAACTCGTTCCCTTTTTGTTTCAAGTTGCCCCTTTTTCATCATCTTCGTTAACCGATCGTTAAATTCAAGAACAATATGGTCATTTCGGCTGGCAACGTCGTAGGAGATCAAGACCTCCACATGGATCTTCCTAAGAACATAGAGAAGGAGATACCTGTAAGATTTGAGTGGTGTTGTTAAGGAAAGAAGAATTAGAAGCTAAAACGAATTGAAGTGAGAAATAGAGGTGGAGGATTAAGAAGAGGGTGATGGAGAAGGAGACGCCGTTGGTCCTCCTAATTATCATCTGTCTGATTCGTCAACCACTGTAACTAAGTGAAAGGGATCACATCCCACTCTCATGCCAGCTTACTTGCAACCACGACCACAACCAATCAAGATGGTAGTTGTCGGAAACCTCATCTTCGCGAGTCAAGATGGTAATAATCATCTAGGTGTTGTAAGAGAAGAGGATGAAGAAGAAGAAGTTTGAAGAGCCGGAGTGACAGTATTACCTTTGAATTTTTTTGATGCAAGATTCAGATCAACTTAGTCCTGCCTCGCTGAGTTTCCTTCGTGATTCCTCTCGAAATATTGTGACCTGCACAGGAAGAGGGTAAATACAAAGGGAACCGGTGTGGTGCCGGCCAAACAGTCTCTGATGCCTAAGTCAGTTAAGTGGGAGGGTACTGTTGTAATTTAGACAGTGTGAGGGCAAGATTGTCATTACCTTTTGGAGGGGGATGCCCTTGTATTTATAGTAGCATTGAATGTGTTTGTTGGTGTTTGTCAATGTGGGATAAATGTTGCTGCTTTTAGGAGCTGACAGGTGTCCTGTGGTGGTCCCGAATAGCATTTATGACTTGTCAGTAAGCCTAGCCGACCACATTTGTTCTTCCTAGGTCATTCCTGGCTTTGTTGGCGTGATCTGAGGCTTGCCTGGGGCTGGTAGAGTGGGGACAGGTCAGATTAGTTTGGACTTTTGACCAGGCCGACCAGTTTGGGTATGAACAGAAGTCCCCCAAGTCGTTGACTGAGGTGGATTGCCTCGGTTGAGGGCTTGTATTGTGATTGTCGGCTTGTTCTGGTGCATAGTATGCCGGTCTCCAGTCCCCCAAGCCCTTAAAGGAGGAAAAAGCCGAAGGAGTGGAGTTTAAAATCTGGTATTGGACGGGTTGTAAGTGGGTGGCCGATCGGCCTAGGGGGTATCCTGAAGGCCGATCACCTTGGTCGGTCAGCTTGCGCGGGACCTTGCATGATGAGGTAACCGATCGGCCTGGGTTGTAACGACCCGTCCCGGAAATTAAGGTTAAGACAGTGATTAAGATGGGATTAGTGAGCTTAATCGGGGGTTAGTTGGTCCCGATAAGGTCATTAGCCTAGAATGACGATTTTGCCCCTAGTTAGGGTAAAAAGTTGACTTTTAGTTCGGGCTGTCAATTGGGTATTGACCGATGACCAGGACGTAGTTTAGGACGTCACGAATCCGTAGACAGGTGGCACGCCCGATTCCGACATCCGAGGAGGAAGTTATGATGTTCGGAAGGTTGAGGGCATAACCGTAATTTGGTTAAACTAGGGGGAAGGGTTGACTTTTGTTACGAATGGGTTTTGGTACGTTGACCTAGGATAATTAGATAGATCTTGTCGTCCTGAGTTCGATAACAGGCGGCACGTATTCATCGGACTTACGAGGTGTGAGTTACGGGTCTAAAACGGTAAGGGTAAAATCGTAATTTTTACTTAAAATGAGGGGTATTTTGGTCTTTGCACATGGGGATTTGCGCAACATAGAGGGAAAATGGAGGGCTGAGATTGAGCCACATGTGAGAAGGCTGAGGGGATGGTGACACGTGTAGGAGGGCTAGAGGTTTCTAGCATACACGGTCCAATTATTTGGGGTAATCGTGTACCCGTGTGTGTGTGTTTGTGTTTGTGTTTGAAGAACAGAAAACAGAGGGAGGAATTGAGAGAAATTGAGGGGTGATCGTGAGGGTTGGTGTGTTCTGGTGAGTGAGGAATGACTTAGAGTTTGAGAGGAAGATAGTGAGGAGGTTTGGAGGTGTGGTGGTTGTGTGTGTGTGAGTTGTGAGCCACGGGAAAACCAGGGAGAAAACAGAGAACATAGAGGAGTGTTGGGTGGTGGTGCTGCCGTGTTCGAACAATCGAGGCTGGTGGAGGTGTCCAGAGGCTGGAGGTAGACGGGAGGAGTCGTGTGCTCACGGCGGAGCTCACGACGGCGACAAGAGGGCAGGTAATTCCTCATATTCTTTCAATTACTCTGTTTTGCCGTCGAGTTTCAAACCAAAAGTCGTGGACTTAGGGAGTGAGTCGACGGTTTTGGTGTAACAACCCGTCCCGAGAATCGGGATTTCTAGAGTGATTAAGGTGTGATTAGTGAGGGTAATCAAGGGTTAGGTGGTCCCGAGGGGTCCGGGAACTTAGAATGACGATTTTGCCCCTGGGTCGGGCAGAAATGTTGACTTTTATTTTGGGTGGTCAATTGGGGATTGACCAATGACTAGGACGTAGTTTAGAACGTCACGAATCCTTAGGCAGGTGGCACGCCTGATTCCGACATCCGAGGAGGAAGTTGTGATGTTCGGAAGGTTGAGGGCTTAATCGTAATTTGGGTAAAGTAGGGGGGAAAAGTTGACTTTTTGGGTGATCGAGTTTTGGTAGGTTGACCTAGGATGGTTAGGTAGCTTTCGACGTCCTGAGTTCGATGACAGGCGGCACGTATGCATCGGACTTACGATGAGTGAGATACGGGTCTAGAACGTTAGTGGCGAAACCGTAAAATGAGTTTAAAAGAAGGGTAAATTGGTCTTTCTGCACATTGGGATTTGTGCAGAAAGAAAGACATGGACGGTTGAGATTGGGCCATGTGGGAGTGCTTGGATGGGGGATGGTGACACATGGCAGGTGTGTAGAGGCTTCTGGTGCGATCCTGTGTGTTCACGGTCCTAAATAATTGGGTGAACCCGTGTGTGTGTGGTTCTTCGACAAACACAGAGAACAGAGGGTGAGAGTTTGAGATCAATTGATCGATCTGGGTGCAAGGGTGAGTAAATAGGGAGTTGTGAGTGTGATAGTGAGGCAAGGCGGAGCTGGTGGCCGTGAATTGGTGGTGCAATCGTGCACGGCGGCACGGCGGAGGTGTGGAGAAATTTTGGGGGAAACAGGGAGCTTGTGAGGTCGAGGTGGTGGCTACGCCGTGAGGCGAGGCAAACCAAGGCAAGGGGAGGCTGAGGAGACGGCAAGGAGTCCAACGACCACAGTGGTAGGCGGCGGTACGCACGGCGGAGCTGCAATCGAAGGGTAAGGCTTCTTTGCACTGTTTTGCCGTGAAACTTCAGTTGGAAAGTCGTGAGTCTAGGCTTAGTGTCGATGGGATTGAAGGTCAGGGTTATGTCCAGGGAGGTCCTAGGTGTCGACTGGGATGGTCGCCGTGACGGGGGGTGTTCACGGCGGAGCTCGGTTGAAGTGGAGTCTCTGTTCCTCTGTTTAGCCGTAAACTTCAAACGGTGAGTCGACGAGTTTGGGGCTGAGTCGAAGGTAGAGGAGGTGTGGTCTAGGTTCAGTGAAGCCTTAGGGATCGTCTGGTGTTGCCACCGTGACGGGAGGTGACGGGAGTTGAGGAGTCGTGAAACAGGGGAAGTAGGCCGTCTGATTTCGAGCTTCAGTCAACGGTGTAGCGGCCGTGTTGAGGTGAACGGAGTACGGGAAGAGATAGGGCAGGTCTGGACGAAGCTGTAGGAGAAGAGAGGGAGTGAATTGGTGGCCGGACGGCAGAGAATGCCTCTCGCCGGTTCAGCCTGCGACGGCCGGTTCAGCACAGGTTGAAGATGGTACTGTAGCTGGCGCGTGAGGGCCACGCGCAGCCACTTTGGGCGGCGCGTGGGGGCGCGTGCGGCGGCGTATGGAGAAGCGGTCAACAGGACTTTTGGTCTAGGAGTTGTGGTGAGTTCATTGGAGTTGGTTTCGAGTCAATCGGAAGTCGTTTGAGTATAGTTCCGCGAGGGTGAATGTTTAGGGTCCCGGGTTTTAAGTCTTTGGTTCGGGGAATTTTAAGGCAATTAGGTAGTTGTGTCGTAGACGTATTAGTGACGTAAGTTGACGGTGTTTGACAGGATCGGGATTTCCCGAGGAAGCCGAGGAACGTGCTGGACGTTCGGGACGCGAGTAGGGCTCAGTACTGTGAGTGGACCCCTTTTCTTAAACTCGAACATGCATAACTGTTTTCTATAATTGTTTTATGGTTTTAATTATGATTTTCTGTTTATCGAATATGTTTTGGTTGGGTTTACGTTATTGCACGTTTTTTTTCAAGGAAATATGGTATTTGGCACGTTTTATGAGGAAAGGTTGGTTTCTGATTATAATGTTATAGTTTTGGGATTTCAAACAATAAATGGTTTTCAACGATTATAAAGGGTTTTCGATGATTTAAGCTTTTCGGTTTTGGAAACGGATTTCGGAAATGGAAATTGGTTTTCAAGTGGAAAAGTGGATTCCGGATTTGGGTTCGGAATGACGGTTCTGAACGCCGGAAGGGCTTCGGACCAGTGATTTCGGATTCGGGTTTGGATAAGGATTTGGTAAATGGTTTTGAAATGGTTTTGGGATTGGATTTGCTGGATCTGGTTATTGGGTTTAAAGACCCGGATATATGTGACGGGGGACCGGCCGGATTGGGTTTAAAGACCCGGATTGAGTTTAAAGACTCGGGAGTTTAAAGACTCGGATATATATATTGATTTCCCCCGTAGGCCTTGAGTTTAAAGACTCGGGAGTTTAAAGACTCGGATATGATTAAGGCCTGGATTGAGTTTAAAGACTCGGATAGGTCCAGCAGGTTTGATCGGGAAATGAGGATTTGATACGGTTTCTGATACTCATGCTATGGTTTCTTATGATATTTTATAGTATTTCTGTTTCTTATGATGTTTTATAACGATTATTTTATAACTGTGTTCATAACTGTTGGTTATGCATGTGGTTTCAAAACGGAGGGTTAAACTCGGTTTTCTTATAAAATGGTTTGGAACTTTTTTGTACTTTCTGGTCCACTCACACTTTTTTTTTAAATTGCCCTCCAGGTTGTGGAGCTAGCGCGGGGTCTTGACGTCGAGGCAGTGTCCGAGGCATAGAAGTGACGTGAAGGATCCTAGAAGAGTTGAAAGGCTTTTGTGTGCGTGTACTTTATCGGTTTTTATTTTCCTTGTAATTTAGTGCTATGCTCTGTAAACGATAAGATTGGGATATTTTGTAATTACTCCTGCGTCTGACTGGGTTCGAGTGAGTTTTACTTGAGTTGGGTGTCGGGGAGTCAGACGGGAGCGGGATTTACCTCGGGTTTCGGGGTGAAACCGGGGTGGGTCCTGACATTTGGTGAGTTGGGTAAGACGTAGGAAGGCCCTAGGAGTTGTCAGGTGTCGCCACCGTGACGGGGGAAGACGTGGGTGGCCGGAATAGGAAACAAGGGTGTATGGGTTTTTGGTTTCGAGATTGAGTCGATGAGTTGTAGCCTGAGTCGAGATGGCTGAGGAAGGGGAATGGGTAGCTTAGGTCTGGACGAAGCAGTTGGTGAAGAGAGGAGTCGATTTGGTGGACGGAAGGCGGAGAACCGTCCTCGCCGGTTCGAATTTCAGTGACTGTGTCGAACCGGGTCGACTCGAGGAAGACGACGACACTGTAGCAGGCGCGTGAGGGCCAGGCGCAGCCACTTTGGGCGGCACGTGGGGGCGCTTGCGGCGGCGGTTGAGGAAGTTGTCAACATGGTTTTTGGTCTAGGTGTTGTGACGAGTCTAATCGGATTGGTTTCGGGTTGTTCGGACGTCGATTCGATGTAGTTCCGCGAAGATGAAGGTTTAGGGTTTAGGTTCGTTATGTTTAGGGCCCGGGGATTTTTGGGGTAAATTAGGTGGACTTCCGTAGATGTATTAGTAACGTACTTTGGCGGTTGTTGACAGGATCGGGACTTCCCGAGGAAGCAGAGGAACGTACGAGACGTTCGGTACGCGATTGAGAGCTCGGTACTGTGAGTGGACCCCTTCTCTAAACTCGAGCATGCATAACTATTTTTCTATAATTGTTTTGTGGTTTTATATATAAATTCATGATGATTGATTATGCTTTATTGATTTTACTTAATTGCACGTTTTTCAAGAAATACGTATTTGGCACATTTTACGAGAAATGCTTGATTTCTGATTATGATGCCATGGTTTTGGGATTTCAAACAATAAATGGTTTTCAATGATTATAAAGGGATTTTGGAACATGATTTCGATGATCAAGGGTTTTCGGTTTTAGAATCGGATTTCGGAAAGCGGAATTTGGTTTTAAAGTTGAAAAGTGGATTTCCGGATTTGGGTTCGGAATGACGGTTCTGGATGCCGGAAGGGCATCAGACCAGTGATTTCGGATTCGGGTTTGGATAAGGATTTAGAAATGGTTTTCAAATGGTTTTGATTGGATTTGCTGGATCTGGTTATTGGGTTTAAAGACCCGGATATTGATTGACGGGGGACGGGCCCGGATTGGGTTTAAAGACCCGGATTGAGTTTAAAGACTCGGGAGTTTAAAGACTCGGATATATTGATATTTTCCCCCGTAGGCCTGTTGAGTTTAAAGACTCGGATATTATTGAGGCCTGGATTGAGTTTAAAGACTCGGGAGTTTAAAGACTCGGATAGGTCCAGCAGGTTTGATCGGATAATGATGACTTGATATGCATGGTTTATAATACGGTTTTATGATGCTTCTGCTATGATTTCTATAACTGTTTTATAGTGTTTCTGTTCTTATGATGAGGTTTATGTGATTTATAAGTGTTTTAATAACTGGTTATGCATGTGGTTTCAAAACGGAGGGCCAAACCTGGTTTTTCTTCTAAATGGTTTTGAAAACTTTTCTTTTAATTATGGTCCACTCACACTTTCTGAAATTGCCCTCCAGGTCGTGGAGCTAGAGCAGGGTTTCGGCGTTGAGGCAGCGCCTGAGGCATAGAAGTCGCGAGAGGGATCCCGGAGTGTTTTAAATTTTTCCGCGTGCGTGTATCTAGTTCCCGGTTTCCTTTCTTTTGTATGTAGTACTATGCTCTGTAATCTTTTAACTTCAGGATATTTTAGTTCTCCTGTGTCTGACTGTGCTTGTTGGGTGTTTTACTTTAGTTACGTGTCGAGGTGTCAGACGGGAGCAGGATTTACCTCGGTTTTCGGGGTGAAACCGGGGTAGGTCCTGACATGGGTGGTATCCTGAAGGCCGATCACATGTCACTTGGGTGCCAAGGTGAAGGGTACCACCTTGGTCGGTCAGATTGCGTGGGACCTCGCACGATGAGGTGACCGATCGGCCTAGGAGGTACCCTGAAGGCCGATCACATGTCACTTGGGTGCCAAGGTGAAGGGTACAACCTTGGTCGGTCAGCTTGCTCGGGACCTCGCACGATGAGGTGACCGATCGGCCTAGGAGGTATCCTGAAGGCCGATCACATGTCACTTGGGTGCCAAGGTGAAGGGTACCACCTTGGCCGGTAAGCTTGCGCGGGACCTCGCACGATGAGGTGACCGATCGACCTAGAAGGTACCCTGAAGGCCGATCACATGTCACTTGGGTGCCAAGGTGAAGGGTACCACCTTGGTCGGTCAGCTTGCGCGGGACCTCACACGATGAGGTGACCGATCGGCCTAGGAGGTAACCTGAAGGCCGATCACATGTCACCTGGGTGTCAAGGTGAAGGATGTCACCTTGGTCGGTCAGCTTGCGCGGGACCTCACACGATGAGGTGACCGATCGGCCTAGGAGGTAACCTGAAGGCCGATCACATGTCACCTGGGTGCCAAGGTGAAGGATGTCACCTTGGTCGGTCAGCTTGCTCGGGACCTCACACGATGAGGTGACCGATCGGCCTAGGAGGTAACCTGAAGGCCGATAATATGTTACTTGGGTGCCAAGGTGAAGGATTTACCTTGGATGTGTAGTGCGTTTGTAAATGCTCGTGCAAATCGAGGTGACCCTTCCGCTAATCGAGGTCGAAGTGACGGTTGGGCTGGCCGACCATGGTTATAATGGCTAGTTTTTTAACCATGGTTAGAATTTGATAGTATAAAAGGCTTGGAGCCAATTTCACTTTTTACTTTTGCATCCAAGTAAATTGTGAGTGTTGGTGAGAGGAAATTACAAAGGTGATTTCCGGTGAAGCAAGGCGATTTCCGATCAAGGTTCACGGCGGTGCTCATGGTGACTTTCGAGTAAAAACACGGTACGTAAGTTTTGACCTTGTGATTTGGATTCAAAGTTTGTTTGTTGGCAAGAACATGGGATGAGCACATATGCATGTTCGTCCCGTAGTTTCTAGATTCCATAGGTTGGTCAGGAAGGAGAGTCGCGTTGTTTTCCATTCTTAGGAGTCTTTTTTGTATTTGTAGATGGTGTCTGAAGATTCTCAAGGCACGGACGCCCGGTCTGGAAATGCCTTCGAGGATGATTCAACGGCCTCGGCCGCTTCGGACACAAGGTTGAGGACGAGTGGGTCGGCTTCAACTTTAGGGACATCTCGGCCAGAGGTGAATCTGAGGTCGCAAGCCAAGGAGGAGATAGATCTGGAGAAGGAGCTTGAGAAAGC
This sequence comes from Prinsepia uniflora, assembly GCA_032719365.1. NCBI lineage: Eukaryota > Viridiplantae > Streptophyta > Magnoliopsida > Rosales > Rosaceae > Prinsepia > Prinsepia uniflora. The sequence continues at coordinate 258,803 of JAVSMK010000018.1, forward strand.
TTTTGCCTAGATGCCAGACGAGGCTGTTTCGGCCATTGGTGAGGCCGAACAGTTGATCGTTGATGTGGACTCGGTTGGTCAGACCGATGTTTTTGAAGGTATACCGATACAGTCCAGCCAAGCTAGGGGAAAGGAGGTAGTGGGGACGAGTGATCATGATGCAACATCAAGACCGATGGTGATCGAGATTGATGTGGAGGACGCGATGAAGAAAGTCACCGTTGCAACGTCCGTTTATCATATTGATCGTGAGATGAGTACGATAAAATGGGACGCCATTCAAGCATACCGAGAGGCATTTCACGTGCCCGATTCAGTGGTGATGAGGCTAATTGGGGATAGGGACATGCCGAGTGATCCCCCGGAGCCGTGGATGACCTTTCACTCAGATGTCTTCACGCACGAAGTCGTCCTGCCCCTCCATCCTTGGGTGCAAAGGATGGTAGCCCAGGTTGGAGTAGCCATCGGTCACATCAACCCCAATACCTGGATTGCCCTGACAGGTGTGTACACGGCCTTCAGGTTGGCCGGGAAAAGAGAGCCGTCATGGGGCCACATAAACTACCTATACCAGTTCCGAATGGATAAAACGGGGTGGATTTATGTGGAGGCTAGGGATAGGAAAACCCGGGGGCCGTTCATATGGGATATGCCCACTTCTCAAAAGGCATGGAAGCATCGGTTTGTGTTGGTTTGCGGAGACTGGGAAGGGTCCTATCTAACCGACCATGATAGGAGAATTCCGAGAAATTATCAGTCGAAAGGTGTGGCGAGTGCTAGGTTTTGTAGGTCGGTTAGGGCTTGTTTTTTGTTTGTTTGTAGGCATTTTCTAATGTGCTTTGCTTTTGCAGAAGTGCTCAAATGTCCGAGCGTGACCGACCAGGAAAAAGCCGATTGTGTTGAATTGTTCGAGAAGCTTGACCGAACAGAAAAGAGTAGGGATTTTTTGAGGTTGCCTCAGAATTTGCTCAAGGTCGGCTTGATATTAGAACTTCGTAAGTATCGAATCATCATTCCTTGTGAAAGTGTGTTGGGGGGCGTCAATATGTTATTGACTTTTGACTTCTTTTATTTATTTTTATTTTTTTTTGCAGCTCCTCCGGACTACGTGCTTGCTGCAGCCACCCAGTGCTCAAACCGAATGGCTAAGATACAGGAGATAATGAAGCAGGCCGAGGATGCTAAGGCCGAGGCACAGAAAGCTGGGGCGTCGTCCAAGGTGGACTTCAGGCAGCCACTGAAGACGAAGTCGACGGCCAGAGTTAAGCCGAGATTACGCATAGCCGAGGGGCCAAGTCAAGCCGAGGGATCGCGCCCTGCAGCCAATGTGGATGAGGCTACCGGAGAGCCCCTAGAGCTCTTGTTTTCAAGTCCGCCAGCGTCGGCCTGTGAAAAGAGGAAGGGACCGTCTGGTGTTCCTGTGTCTTCCCCCGTCGTCATCGAAATTGACGATGCGGCCGAACAGAGGAGGAAGTTCGTGGCCGAGGCTCGCCTAAAAAAGAAAAAGAAACTGGCGGAGAGGAAGGAGGCCAAGGAAGATGAGGAGACGACCGAGAAACAACGAAAGAAAAGGCAGGCCGAGGTGGAAACCCTTGAACAGGTGAGGAACATGGTCGTGCCTTCGCAGACCTCCCTGTTGGCTGGCCGACAGGTGACAAAGAAGCTGAAGAGGCCAACGCTGGATTCGTCGATCAAGTCATATTTTGTGAATGCGGAGGGGGAGCCTGACTTGGTCAGGACGACTGAGGTGGACGACAGCTGGCGGCATCTGAGCACGGCCTTCCACCCTTCGCAGCTGGACTTCATGAACACCGTGGTCCGGGGGTCTCAATATGAGTTGGGGGAAATAGCGGAAGTTCAGCCGAGGGACTTTGCGGACCGTTGTGACAAGACCATGCGGCTTGGCTCTCATGTAAGTTTCTGTTCCTATAGTTATGTTTTTGGTTTTTGTTTTGGAACTAACTCGTCCTGTGGTTTGTGCATTTTCTTGGCGAAGTGTTCTCAACCTTTCGTCACGCGAGCAACATCAGTCAGCAAGCCTTGGATATGAAGCGGGACATTGAGGGAAGGGAGCACGCCCTGTCCGACAACCAAAAGATGCTCAACCAGGCACTCGAGGCCAAGGCGGAGCTGGAGCTGAAAATAAAGGCCATGGAGGTGGAGGCGGCCGCGAAGGCCGGGAAGGCTAAGCGGGTAAAGGCCGAGCTGGAAGAGTCGAAGGCCAGGTTGGCGGAGCAGGAGTCGGCTAACGCGAGGCTAGCAGATCAGTTTATCTCAGCCAAGAGGGTTGGGATAAAGGAGTACAAGGCTTCCCAGGAATGTGAGAAGACCTTCATGAAATTCGGGGCTTCCCTGGAGGATGGCTTCTACAAGAAGCTGTTTCTGTCTAACCCGGGGGTGTCGATTGCCTTTCCCTGGCTCAAGACTCCACCGAGGGTGGAGGATTACCTGGACGAGGATGGTAATCCTCTACCCGATGAGGACGAGGAAGAGTTGGACTCTGATGAGCTGGCTGAAGCATCTGAGGCCGAGAAGGTTGGTGAGCCGCAAGCCGAGGAGGAGGAGACAACCGAATTAGGTGGTGACGGCTAGTAGTGTCGGACGATGAATTTTGTAATATGGAGATTCGATGTAATTCGGCCTAGGGCCTATGTAATACGACTTTTGTTGGAATGAACTGTCTTTTGGTAATTGATGTTGGCTTGGTAAATGTGAGTTTGGGTTTGAAATAAACACAAGTGTATCGGACTAAGACCAAAACGTAGGAACTTAATCAGTGTGTCGGCCATTGGTGACCTGGGTAGCATATTGAAATGAAAATAACGAAATTTAACCAGTAATAGGACACAAGTAGAATGGTTAAGGGGCCAGTGAATGGACGATCAGTTTGTGTGTAAGTTGTTCTAGCAAAAGGACCCCTTGTGAAGGGCGGCCATGGATGGCTAACAGTGTCTGTAATGTTCGAGACATAGGCCGAGAATGTACACCTTCAGAAGGTTGGCAATGAAATAAAACTGAATAGCACACTTGGTGAATTTTCATTCATAGATCAGTCTGGGGATGACAGAACATGTTTACAAAAAAGTGGCCGTGGGCCGTGCGCCTTGTGGCATTCTTACAACAACTTATCTGTAGTAGTACTTGAGATGGTCCACATTCCAGGGATGTGGAAGTGTCTTCCCTTCAGAAGTTTGAAGCTCGTAAGTTCCCTCTCGGCAGACTCTTGCCACGGTATATGGTCCTTCCCAGTTTGGGGCAAAAGTGCATGCTGCTTTGTCCCTGGTGTCAAGGTTGACCTTGCGGAGAACCAAGTCCCTCACTCTGAAACTCCCGTGTCGAACCCTCGAGTCGTAGTACCTAGCCACCCTTTGCTTGTAAGCCATGTTTTTCAAGTTGGCTTGATCCCGCCTTTCCTCAAGGAGATCGAGGTTGAGGGCAATTTGCTGATCGTTGGTGTCCGGATCGTAAGAGATTACACGGTATAATGTTTCTCCGACCTCCACGGGGACCACGGCCTCTGTCCCAAAAGCTAGGGCGAAGGGCGTTTCGTTTATGGCTGTTTTGTACGAAGTACGATGTGACCAAAGGACGTCGTTGATTATGTCTGCCCATTTGCCCTTGTCTTCGTCCAAGCGCTTTTTCAGGTTGTACTTGATGTTTTTGTTCACGGCCTCCACCTGGCCGTTGGACTGGGGGTGTGCAGGGGAGGCGAAGAGGAGCTGTATACCATATGTCTGGCAGAATTCTTTGAAGTGATTGCAGTCGAACTGCCTCCCGTTATCGGTCACGATGGTGTGTGGAATCCCGAAACGGCAAAATGATATTCTGGTATACGAACGACTCGATCTGTGCCGCCGTGATGGTCGCAAGGGGCTTCGCCTCGACCCATTTGGTGAAATAGTCTACTGCCACCACAGCGAAGGTTACTCTGCCCTTGCCCGTAGGCATTGGCCCGATAAGGTCGAGTCCCCATTGTGAGAAGGGCCATGGGCTCATCATGGAAGTGAGGGGTTCAGCTGGCAGGTGAGGGGTCTGGACGTGCCGCTGACACTTGTCGCATTGCTTTGTGAGAGCAGTGGCATCTGCGAGCATCGTTGGCCAAAAGTAACCCCGACGGAATGCCTTGTGTGTCAAAGTGCGTGCGCCCGAATGGTCTCCGCATATGCCTTCGTGCATTTCTCATAGAACGTAGTCTCCTAGTTCTGGTGTGAGGCACTTTAAGAGCGGGGTGGTGAATCCTCGCTTATACAGATGGTCATGCTGAATGGTGTAGCGAGTGGCATGCCTTCTGATTCTCTTGGCCTCCAGCCTGTTTTCCAGGAGAGAGCCATCCTGCAGGTAGGCCTTGATGGGGTCCATCCATGTCGGGATGGTGTTGATGGTGTACACAGGGTTTGGTCTGGTGCTAGGCCTGTGTTGGACTTTGACTAAAACTTGCCTCTCTTCCATATCATCCAGTGAGGATGCCAGTCGAGCCAGGGCATCGGCATGGCTGTTCTCCGATCGCGGGATCTTAGCAACCTCAAAGTTTGTGAACGACCTAAGGAGTTGCCTGGCGAGCGCCAAGTAAAGAGCCATGGACGCGTCCTTGGCCTCTAAATTGTCGTTGATCTGGATGACGACCAGTTGAGAGTCACTGAAAATGCGTAGTCGCTTAGCCTCCATATCTCTGGCTAGACGTAGGCCAGCCAGTAGAGCCTCGTATTCTGCCTCATTGTTGGATGCTTGGAAGCTAAACCTTAAAGCGTACTCTAGCTTGACCTGGTCGGGGGAGGTAAGTACTAAGCCTGCACCCGATCCGTTGTGGCAGGCTGAACCATCGACGTACAGTGTCCAACACGGCCGTGTGGGGTCGATGCTAGAGGTAGATGTTCCTACTCCTTTCCTGGCGGGAAGATCCTGCTTGATAGTACCTTCAGGTGGTATGCATTGGGTGGGTTGGTAGGAGTAGTCGGCGACGAAGTCAGCCACTGCTTGTCCACTTTCAGAAGTTTTTGCCACATAGTTAATGTCGAACTCGCTGAGCTCGATCGCCCACTTAATCAGTCTACCCGAGATGTCGAGTTTCTGAGGACCTGCCGAAGAAGTTTATTAGTGACGACCTTGATTTCGTGTGCCTGAAAGTATGGGCGCATTCGCCGTGCTGTTACCACCAGTGCAAGTGCCAGCTTCTCCAAGTCGGGGTATCTTGTTTCTGCATCTTGTAGAGCTTTGCTGACGTAGTAGACCAGGTTCTCGGCCCCTGCCCTCCGGGTGACGAGGACCGAGCTAACTGCGGAGGTGGATACTGATATGTAAAGGAAAAGGTGTTCCCCCATATCTGGTCTGGTTAGGAGCGGTGCGCTGCTCATATACCGCTTGAGCTCCACGAATGCCCTGCTGCATTCGTCCGTCCAGTTGATCTTTTTTCCCTTGCCTTTCAGTGCCTTGAAGAAGGGGGTGCACTTATCCGTTGCCTTGGATATGAATCTGGTGAGGGCCGCTACTCGCCCTGTGAGGCTCTGGATATCCTTGTGTGTCTGAGGGGGTTGCATGTCCATGATAGCCTTGATTTTTTCCGGGTTGGCCTCGATTCCGCGCTGACTGATCATGTACCCTAGAAACTTGCCCGAGCCCACGCCGAAAACACACTTGACAGGGTTGAGGCGCATTTTGTAGTGTTTGAGGACCTTGAACATTCTGGCCAGGTTGGGAACGTGTTCGTCTGCCGTCCTGCTTTTGACAAGCATGTCATCCACATATACTTCCATGGTTTTGCCAATCTGGTCGGCAAACATGAAGTTGACTAGGCGTTGATAGGTTGCCCCCGCGTTCTTCAGGCAGAAGGGCATGACATTGTAACAGTAGACTCCCAAGTTGGTCCGGAAGCTTGTGTGGATCTGGTCTTCCGGATTCATCAGGATTTGATTATAGCCAGAGTAGGCGTCCACGAAGCTGAGCAGCTCGTGCCCGGCCGTAGCGTCTACCAGCATGTCGATTTTTGGAAGTGGGAAGTTGTCCTTCGGGCATGCCTTGTTTAAATCCGTGAAATGAATACACATTCGCCATAGTCCCGTAGGTTTCTTGACTAGGACCACGTTGGCGACCCATGCAGCGTATATGGCCTTCCGAACGAAGTGGATCGTGCTGAGCTTCGTGATCTCAGCCTGCATTGCCATTTGCCTCTCCGCATCATAGCTTCGTTGTTTCTGGGCCACCGGCTTGAAGGTGGGGTCGATGGCGAGCCGGTGGCAGATCACATCGTTGGAAATGCCGGGCATGTCTGCAGAGGACCACGCGAACACTTCAGCGTTGTCCTGAAGGAACTTGATGAGTTCGGAGCGGATGTCGGGACTGAGTTTCGAGCCGATTCGAACCTGGCGGTCCTTGTGTTCACTGGAGAAAGGGATTGTCTCTGTTTCTTCCACCGGCTCCGCATGGGGCGTGTGAGCTAAGTCGCGGGGGTCTTCAGGGGGGTTGCCCCTGAGTTTTTCCATGTATCCTGCTTCTACAGGGTCGTCCCTAAGTGCCGATTCTGTGACCGAGAGCATCTCCGTTGTCTCGGGCAGGCGCTGGTTTGTTTTGGTGAGAGAGGTGGCATAAGATGTCTGGGCTGAGAGCTGGTCTCCCTGCACCTGGCCCGATCCCAAAGGTGTTGGAAATTTCATCAGCAGGAGGTGGGTGGATACGATGGCTCGTATCTGGTTGAGCATGCCCCTTCCAAGGATCGCGTTGTAGGCTGTCGGGCAATCGACCACGAGGAAAGTGGTCAGTGTGATGGTGGTTAAGGGCTCGGAGCCCATGGTGATCGGTAGAGTGATAATCCCCCTGGGGAGGACAGAATCTCCTGAAAAACCAAGAAGAGGCGTGACCTTGTGGTCTAATTCTTTCTCGTTCAAGCCCATTCTTTGAAAAGCATCCCAAAAAAGTACGTTGACTGAACTGCCGGTATCGACGAGAATGCGACCTACATCGCAGTTCGATATTAACGCCCGGACGATCAGGGGATCGTCATGCGGAAACACGATGCCTCGCTCCTCCTCCTCTGAGAAGCTGATAGTTTTCCATCCGGCCTTTGCAACCTTACCGGGTCGGCTGGCGCCAATACTGAGTACTTGGTTGGATTACCAAACCCTGTTGAAGTTCTTCCTAGCCCGATTGGAGGTGATTGGGGAGGACAAAGTTGGGCCTCCACTGATGGTGTTGATTTGAAGGCGCACCAGGGTGGCCTGTGCTCGGGTCACAAATTGGTCGAGTCTGCCATCGCGGACTAGCTGTTCAACTATGTCCTTGAAGGCGATGCATTCTTCAACGGTAGGGCTGTTGTACTTGTGGTACTGGCAGAAGGCCTCCTTGTTGACGACAGGCCGGTAGTTTGGGTTTCTTGCCTTGGGCTTTGGGATCATCTCCTCTACACTTAACAAGACATTATCGAGTGTCGTATTCAGAATCGTGTACGTCTCGAACCGGCCCTTGGGGCCTGCGCCCTCTGCTACCAATCCCATGCCCTCCTGGGGGTTCCCGCGGTGGAAGTCGCGATCGTTGCGACCTGACCGTCCCCTCTTCTGCTGATTGCGAGAATCAAAGTGAAGCTTCCTCTTCCCCGTTTCGGAACGATTGTCACCGTGTCCATTGGGGTTTGGTTGAGTTCTTCCCGAATTTGTGGCTGGGGGGTTGGGTTGAGCGTTTCTGCTCTCCCTTGGAGGGGTGTGGAAGAACTCGGCCTTTGCGTGAATGCTGGCCCTCCTAATGAGCTCGGCGTAGCTGCCCCATTCTTCCGTATGGGCCGCATATTTGAAAGGAGATTCCTTGAGACCGCTCCGAAAGGAATTGAATGCGGCCTTGTCATCCGTATCCTGTCAGCGGGAGTATTCCAAACTAAACCTTGCGGCATACTTTTGGAGGGTCTCGTCCTCCTTCTACCTAATGGAGAATAGATCGTCCATGGATACGAGCCTGATGGTTTGGATCATGAACTGACTCAAGAACATTGAATGCAGATCCTCAAGAGAATCGATCGTGCCTGGCGGTAGACGATAAAACCAGTTCAGGGCCGCATCCGTGAGGGTGGAGCTGAAAATGAGGCACTGTTTGTCCTCCGAGGCATCGCGGTATGCCAAAGCAGAAGTGTAGTTGTTCCAATGTGGGTTAGGGTCCCCCTTCCCCGTGTATAGAGCAATCTTAAGGGGCTTGACCCCGGTTCTGTGACGGGAGCGGAGGAGTCTTTCTGAGAAAGGGCCAGGGTTGGCCTTCTTCAAGGTTGGCGCCTTGCTTCTATCTTCCCTTGCCTCCAAGGCACGTACTCTTTTCAGGAGGGCCTCAATCACTGCGCTCTGATCGGTAGGCAGTTGGGTAAGAGACTCGGTCGGCCTTCGGCTCCTGTCCTGGCGAACCTTTGCTTCTCGGCCTTCAGAGTAACTACCTGTCATTGAGTATGTTTCGTCCGGATGGTGCTCCCACGAGTGGGTTTCGTTCTTCCTGGTTGTCTGGCAACTCCTATCCCTTGGCCCGCGGTCCGGGTGTCCAGCGTCGACCTAGCGGTCGGTTGAGTTGTGATGCCATACCGATGATGTAACAACCCGTCCCAGACATTAAAGTTTAGATAGTGATTAAGGTGGGATTAGTGAGGCTAATCGGTGGTTAGGTGGCCCCGATAGGTCTGTAAGCATAGAATGACGACTTTGCCCCTAGTTCGGGCAAAAAGTTGACTTTTAGTTCGGGTGGTCCAATGGACTTTGACCGGTGACCAGGACGTAGTTTAGGACGTCACGAATCCGTAGGCAGGTGGCTCGCCTGATTCCGACATCCGAGGAGGAAATTATGATGTTCGGAAGGTTGAGGGTATTATCGTAATTTTGGTAAAGTAAGGGGAATAGTTGACTTTTTGAACGATCGGGTTTTGGTACGTTGACCGAGGATGGTTAGGTAGGTCTCGTTATCCTGAGTTCGATGACAGGCGGCACGTATTCATCGGACTTACGATGTGCGAGTTACGGGTCAAGGAAGGTAGTGGCATAACCGTAAAAATTGAGTTAAATAGAGAGGCAGTTTGGTCTTTGTGCTCTGGGAAGTGTGCAGTAGAGAGGGCAGATGGACGGTTGGGATTGAGCCATGTGGGAGAGGGTGGAGAGGATTGGTGACATGTGGCAGGTGTGTAGTGGGTTCTGGGGGGTTCTTGTGTGTGTGCACGGTCTAAATATTTGGGGTGTACCCGTGCAAGTGTGTGCTCGTGTTCTTCTATCCAGAGTGAAACAGAGGGAGATTGTGAGGAAAAATTGAGGGGTGATCGTGGAAGTTGAAGGTTTTTGGGGAGTGAGGAGTGATCAGAAAGAGTGAGAGCGATGTTGGGGTGGTGTTGAAAGGATTAGACGGCGTGGTGGCTGTGTGTAAGGGCGAGGAGAGCTGCGGGAAAACCAGGGGGAAACAGGGAGAAACTCAGGGAGTTTGTGAGAAATCGTGGCGGTGGTGGCCGTGTACGGTGCACTTGGGCTTGTGGTGGTGTGGTGGAGGCTGAGAGGAGTCGACCAGCCCCAGCGGAACTCACGACGGCGACGGGAGGCAGGTAATTCCTCATCCTTGTTTTTGTGCTCTGTTTTGTAGACTGAGTTCAAATTGGAAGTCGTGGCTTGAGAGGTAGAATCGAAGTTCATAGGGAGGTCTAGGGGACTCAGGTGAGGTCTAGAAGTCCTCTGGTTGTGCTGCCGTGATGGGGAATGAACGGTAGGGGTTAGCACGACGGAGGAGACTCTGTGTGCTCTGTTTTGGCCGTGAGTTTCAGACGGGAAGTCATGAAGTTTGGGACTGAGTCGAAGGTTAAGGTGAGTTGGGTTAGGTTCAAGATGGTCCTAGGAAGAGTTTGGGATGGCCACCGTGATGGGAGGTGACCTGGGTGGCCGGAAAGAAGAACAGGGGTCAGTACGGGTTTTCTTTCGAGCTTCAGTCGACGAGTTGCGGGTCGAGTCGAGGTCTATGGAGTTGGGGAAAAGGTAGCCTAGGTTTGAACGAAGCTATAGGTGAGGAAAGGAGGTGAATTGGTGGCCGGACGGCGGAGAACCGCTCTCACCGGTTCGAGTTGCAGCGGCCGGTTCAGCACAGTCGACTCGAGGTTGACGATGGTACTGTAGCTGGCGCGTGAGGGCCACACGCAGCCACTTTGGGCGGTGCGTGGGGGCGCGTGCGGTAGTTTCCGGTGAAGGTGTCAACATGGTTTTTAGTCTAGATGTTATGACGAGTCTAATGAAAGTGGTTCCGGGTTGTTCGGACGTCGTTTGAGTTTAGTTCCGCGAGGGTGAAGGCTTAGGGTCTCGGTTTATTATGTTTAGGAGTCGGGGAATTTTGGGGAAAATTAGGTGAACCTTCGTGGACGTGTTAGTGACGTACTTTGGTGGTTATTGATAGGATTGGGATTTCCCGAGGAAGCTGAGGAACGTGCTGAACGTTTGGGACGCGATTGAGGGCTCGGTACTGTGAGTGGACCCTTTCCTTAAACTCGAACATGCATAACTGTTTTTTTAGAATTGTTTTATATACGTGATTTCATAAATGTTGGATTTATGATGTGATTTTACATAATTGCACATTTTTCGAGAAATAACGTATTTGACACGTTTTTCGAGAAATGCTTGATTTCTGATTAGGATGCCATGGTTTTGGAATTTCAAACAATAAATGGTTTTCAATGATTATAAAGGGATTCTGGAACACGATTTCGATGAGCAATGGTTTCCGGTTTAGAATCGGATTTCGTAAAGCGGAATTGGGTTTTAAAGTTGAAAAGTGGATTTTCGGATTTGGGTTCGGAATGACGGTTCTGAACGCTGGAAGGGCTTCCGACCAGTGGTTTCGGATTCGGGTTTGGATATGGATTTGGAAAAGGTTTTCAAATGGTTTTGGATTGGATTTGCTGGATCTGGTTATTGGGTTTAAAGACCCGGATATTATGATTCACGGGGGACGGGCCCGGATTGAGTTTAAAGACTCGGGAGTTTAAAGACTCGGATATATTGATATTTCCCCCGTAGGCCTGTTGAGTTTAAAGACTCGGATATGAATGAGGCCTGGATTGAGTTTAAAGACTCGGACAGGTCCAGCAGGTTTGATCGAAAAATGATGATTTGATGTTCACGAATTATGATATGGTTTTATGATGCTTATGATATGGTTTCTATAACTGTTTTATAGTGTTTCTGTTTCTTATGATGTTTTCTGATAATTGACTCTTAATTGTTTTGATAACTGGGTTATGCATGTGGTTTCAAAACGGAGGGCTAAACTCGGTTTTCTTCTAAAATGCTTTTTGGAAGTTCTTATTTTATTATGGTCCACTCACACCTTCTGTTTTAATTTGCCCTCCAGGTCGTGGAGCTAGCGCGGGTCTTGGCGTCGAGGCAGCGTCTGAGGCATAGGAACTACGAGAGGGATTCCGGAGTGTTTAAATTCTCTTCCGCGTGCGTGTAATTATTGTCGTTGTTTGGTTTCTTTATATTTGGTACTATGCTCTGTAAAACTGTGACTTTGGAATATGTAAAAGTTTCTCCTGCGTCTGACAGTGGTATTTTAGTGAATTCCATGCTTTCTTTTGGCTTTAGCGTTGGGGTGTCAGACGGGAGCAGGATTTACCTCGGGTTTCGGGGTGAAACCGGGGTGGGTCCTGACAGATGAGGTCCTTTCTTCTGACATCTCGTAGGAGAGCCTAGCGGGTATGAATTGGTGTTCCTCCAGAAGCTGTCGGGCATCCCTATAGATCTTGGTTCCTGAGGGTCCTGCCTTCGTCGGCTGGATGATGAGTCGACCAGAAGAGGCAGAGTTCGACCTTTGTTGTCTTCCAGGCTGGTCGGATGACCGCTCGAGTATAACGTGCGCGGCACGTGGCTTGTCGGCCTGTCGTTCCTCGGCCCGTGAACGATCGGCCAATTCTTTTCCCGGTTGGCCCTCACGTTTTGAAATCTTTACGAGGGCAATTGTGTTCGCGTACTGCTCCGTTAGGAGTTGGTTCTTCGCGTCGATTTTTGCATTGTGGGCCCTCAGCGCAGCTACTTCGCGCATCAAGTCGTCCAGCGTCTGCCGGTAGGCATCCGGGGCGTTCCCAGCTGTGTTTCCCCGAGTGAAGGGGGTGTGATTGAGCTCTCCTTCGTCTCGTTCGTCCGACATGGCCTTGGGCAAGATTCGGGACGGCTGATCTGGTGAGTGAGAGCGTGGGCTGTTGTTTCAGGTTCCCACAGACGGCGCCAATCTGTTGATGCAAGATTTGGATCAACTTAGTCCTGCCTCGCTGAGTTTCCTTCGTGATTCCTCTCGAAATATTGTGGTCTGCACAGGAAGAGGGTAAATACAAAGGGAACCGGTGTGGTGCCGGCCAAACAGTCTCCGATGCCTAAGTCAGTTAAGTGGGAGGGTACTGTTGTAATTTAGACAGCGTGAGGGCAAAATTGTCATTACCTTTTGGAGGGGGATGCCCTTATATTTATAGTAGCATTGAATGTGTTTGTTGGTGTTTGTCAATATGGGATAAATGTTGCTGCCTTTAGGAGCTGACAGGTGTCATGTGGTGGTCCCGGATAGCATTTAAGACTTGTCAGTAAGCCTGGCCGATCATATTTGTTCTTCCTAGATCGTTCCTGCTTTGTTGGCGTGATCTGAGGCTTGCCTGGGGCTGGTAGAGCGGGGACATGTGAGATTAGTTTGGACCTTTGACCAGACCGACCAGTTTGAGTATGAACAAATTTAACACTGAGTCAATAAAAATGACCAAAAAATGTCAACTTGAAAAGATGATTCATAAACATTTTGGTACAAAATCGTGTACATCTTAGTACGAAAGATCTTGCGCAGTTACGTATGAAAGATCATGTGCATACTGAATAGTGCGAATGTACCCTTAACATAAAACACAAAGCAAATTCGGTTTTAGGTGTGGACCAACGAAAATTAGAACCACTTCTAAATAAATTTTCCCGGAAAATGCGAGAAAAAAGAAAAAATGACTAAATATTCCAACAATTCGCCTTCAACCGCGTGCAAAACGCAACCTCCCACTAGTTGGGAAATAGGAGATTAGCAGAGACAGGGACCCACACTTATCCGTACGAGAGAGAACCCCATTGGAGGGTGACTTGCACGCGCGTATGATTGAGTGTGGGGGACGAGATTGAATATTTTTCAGAAGGGCATTCTTCATTGATTATGGTCCGGTCTGAAATTTCCAAATTTTGCCCCTAACGAGTAAAGGCCCCCTCCATAAGTAGTCCACAACCTCCAGCTTTAATCGCTCACCCTCTCAGTACCTCACTGACTTCTTTCTCTCATTTTCTCACTTACTTTCTGTTCGTTTCCTGGGAAAAATAGAAGAAAAAAATGGGTGTGGTGAGTATTTCTGCATGGATTGCCTATTTTCTCGTCTCACTGATGTGGGTGGCTGAAGCAAGAATCCCAGGGGTCTACACTGGGGGTGCATGGCAAGGCGCCCACGCCACCTTCTACGGCGGCTCCGACGCCTCCGGAACAATGGGTGTGCTAAAAAATTCTCAAATTTTGCCGCATTTTCCGCAAAACTGATAAAAAGTTTAGTTAATTAAATGTCATGTGTATTTTTCAGGTGGGGCATGTGGGTATGGAAACCTCTACAGCCAAGGCTACGGCGTCAGCACGGCGGCGCTGAGCACAGCCCTCTTTAACAACGGCCAAAGCTGCGGTGCTTGCTTTGAGATAAAGTGCGCGAACGACCCCAGCTGGTGCCACTCTGGAAGTCCGTCTATTTTCATCACCGCCACTAACTTTTGCCCTCCAAATTTTGCTCAGCCCAGCGACAATGGCGGATGGTGCAACCCCCCTAGGCCCCACTTCGACCTCGCCATGCCCATGTTTCTCAAGATCGCCGAGTACCGTGCTGGGATTGTCCCTGTTGCCTACCGCAGGTTAGCAAAGCCCACAGCTCTGTTCTTTTGCTCTGTTTTTTGTGCTCTGTTCCTGGTCTCTACTTAGAAATCTAGGTTTTGCAAGCAGTAAAATTAGAGTAAATGAACACACACATGGGTTACTTTCAAAAGGCCAGAAATATGATAGTTTTAACTTTTACCCCCCACTGCCCTCCTTTTAGGTCTGGCTATTTATTTCTTAAAGTAAATGAAAATAGATTATAAATGTTTTGGTTTTAAAACATATGGACTAGGTTTCTTATTCGGAAAATGTACTTTCCAAATGTCAGTTTTTCCAATTTAAAGCATTTTGTAGTGTTTCTGTATCTTGTGGGTCAGAGTTGTGGTACAAAATGAGTTGGATTCTGGTCTGGGTTCTTTATTGCTGCTGCAGAGTCTCTCTGCGCTCTATCAGATCTAATTACTCACCATATGACCCAGAGATCAAAGTTCACTTGGCCGGGATCTAGTTTTGGAATTTCTTTTGAGTATTTTTTTTCCTTCAATAGTTGTCGATTTTGAGCATTGGGACGGTTTCTTGGTCACTTTCAATATTTTGGCACTTGCCCAATTGGTCCCAAACGCTCAAAATCAGACCCAGCATGAACTATACAGCCTATAGGAATATTTAACTCCAAAAACAAAACCCTAGTTTCCCAAGTTTGAACTTTCAAATGATTGTATAACTACTTCGAGATTTGATAATGTTTATTAAGTTGAGCTATAATCTTTTAATATATTACATTTGCAATTAGGGTTAGGTTTGATTTTCCTTTTTTTAAATTGGAAAGAAAGAGAATTTGACTGATACGCTTGCATTAGCTACCAAACCTAACTTTTTTATATGGATTAAGGGCTTTGTTCTACGCCAAGACCGTACGTATTTTTTGACTAGTAAATCCTACGGCACAAAGTACGATGCGCATGTAGTTCCATTTTCCTACGTATAAAATCAAAGGCCAAAATCCAAGCACGGTCCCCAAAAGTCCTAGACTCGTTGATCAATGTAAAAAGAGCAATTGATCTTCAGTATTATAAGTCACGCCTACCATAAAACAGGGTCCGCGATACACGTTAGCATTACCGGAACGAAATTCCGGACATGCCCTGATCCTTTTTTTCTTTTTTTACGCAGGGTGCCATGCCGCAAGCGCGGAGGGATCAGGTTCACCATCAACGGTTTCCGTTACTTCAACCTGGTTTTGATCAGCAACGTTGCGGGTGCAGGGGATATCGTGCGGGTGAGCGTGAAAGGCGCCAGGACTGGCTGGATGAGCATGAGCCGCAACTGGGGCCAAAACTGGCAGTCAAACGCCGTTTTGACTGGTCAAGCGCTGTCGTTCAGGGTGACAGGCAGTGACCGACGCACTTCGACCTCGTGGAACATTGTCCCGGCACATTGGCAGTTCGGTCAAACTTTCACTGGCAAGAACTTCAGAGTTTGAAGACGACCAGAAAAGTCAACAACTTTATGATTTTCCCGCCTTAATATTTATGTTTCTGATTTTACCCATTCTTGGCGCCATTTTGGTATGTCTTTTACTTTTATTAGATGCTGTTATTGACTGGGTGTTGAAGAACGTGAAAGTGTTGGGGAAGGGGTAAGTTTGTCTTTTTGATTGGTGGAATTTGGCGTGACTTGTGAGTTGAATGTGTGTAGTAGGAGGGGGTATAACTGCGAAAGTGTAAGGGTAATTTGGGAAGTTAAATCAAAAAATCCAAAGTGGGATAAAATTGTAGGAGAGGTTGAGGCGGCATGCAGAAAATTTGTAGCCCGCACCCAATTAATATTGGTAAAAGTAAAAGTAAAAGTGTATGATATATATATGCATGAGAAATGTATTTGTAGTAACTTCTATTTTCTTTCAATTGACTTGGCTATGTAATTTGGTTTGTTTCAATTGGCATTTTACTAATTTGTATACTAGCAAGAACGATGAAATTTTGTTTGGGTTTGCCAACCGTTGTTCTTTGTTTCAATTTATATTACTGACTTTTCACGCAACAAAAGAAATAGACACAATATAGCCACAATGAATTGTATTCAATCAATTATAAATAAGAAAAACTTTCATCATACATATAATGTGCTTATACTTATAAATGGAATTTTCAGCCACAATGACTAAGTAATGAAAGAAAATAAGGACGTAGCACATTGTCTTTCCGATCCAAAATTTACATATGTTGCTCATTAAAACTCAAATCCTCCCTTAGTTCAATGGTCTACTCCTGTAATCATGCAAGTATTTATGGAGCATCGATACGTGAAATACTTCGTGAACTCTAGAGAGCTCTGAAGCCAACGCCTATCTGTATGTCATCTGATATATCCTTTCGGTAATCTCATAAAGTCCAATATAGCGAGGAATCAACATTCACGTTTATCAAACTACATAATGCCTTTCAAAGAAAATAATTTCATGAAATCAATTATACCACAAAATGTTTGATAGGAAGTTTTTTATTCTCATTTTCAAAGAATTGTAAACAATTTTGTTTTTAGTTTTTATTTTATAATTTGAGAAAAGAGAATGACGACGAAAATTGGTGAAGACGAACTGATGGGAGAGATGGGTAAACAAAACACCATCTTAAAGATTCTCACTTCGAAATATTTGTTTCATACATTTTTCTTCACTTTGTCCTCTCCTCCATTCCACAATTATTTACCCTATTCTATTAAAGAGAAAAGCTTGAGATGACTGCACCCATGAATGGTGGCTCCAAATGGGTCCAAACCAATCATTTGCTCCAACCAAACCTTCACATGGGTGATGGGTGGGACTGGGAACTTAGGTCTCTAATCTTCTGGGTGCAAAATTTTCTCCATTGCCACTTTAAGGGACAAACATCTTTGGATTCCCACCACCCTTAAACAGCTTTTTTGGAAAAGAAAAAAAAAACAGTAAAACCCTAGAATAAGCCCCATTTGCTAAGTAAAAAGAACAGTAAAACCCTAGAAAAAGGCCCCATTTGCTAAGTATTTCAAATTTGAGGTTCAAGACCTCCCAATCAATTAGGAAAAAAAGGGACTAGAAACAAACACTTTCTATATGAGAACAGAAACAAGGACAATTCAGGTTAAGTCGGAGTCCAGAGTTCAATCAGAATCAATACATAAGCTCAAAGGCTCACTGCACTACTATAATTTATATAGATTCAAACCCTAAAATCTCCGTTGCAGCTGGCTTTGGCCGCTTGTTCCAGCTCCATTTCTCTTCGCCATGGCAGCAGCTTCAGCATGCCTTTGTCCGGAACGATGATTGTTGAAATCTGAGACGCTTAGACACACAACATTACACAGAGAACAAGTCCTTAGGGCATGGGGTGCTGCCCCACTTTCAAGTACTTTCCTTCTCTTAGCGTCCAAATCCTCTGCAGGTGGATTTGGGGGTCTCCTGTTACTGCTTTGTCCAGGAATATTTTTGCCTTTCAACTTCTCCAGGTTCGCCTTGTGTTTTTTCCCCATCTTATGCTTATCAAGCACAGCCTTGGTGTCGCAATAAATATTGCATACGTCACAATGAAGTTTCGGAGCACCATTTCCTGAAGGACCATTTCCAGGAGGCCGAGCTGTAGCGTTACTCCAAAAGGCAGGACTATTTCCAGAAGGCCGAACCCAAGTGTCACTTGAAAATGCAGGACTATTTCCAGAAGGCCGAACCCAAGTGTTACTCCAAAAGGCAGGAACATTTCCAGAAGGACTTACGATATTGTTAGTCCACAAGGAAGGGCCATTTCCAGAAGGCTGAGGAGGGGTGTTACTCCACCAGCTTGCATTCGGATTTGCAGTAGAAAAGTGTTCTGTCCCGTACAATGATAGTACTGGGAACCCCTGGAAGATGCAGGGTGATTAATTTTGACCTGAGAAACAACAAAATGAATACAATACTGACATGCAATGCATCCAGTTATTTATGTAACCTGAATAACAGGGCAATGATCTTTCCTCCATTAGATTGAATTTTGTGGCTAACACTGATTTTGTGAAGGCCGACAACATGTTAGATTGTCAGATTCTTCTACCAGACAGGGAATAAAAGTCTATAGATAGATACCTTGAAAGATTACTTCAATCACAGCGCTGATAGGGACTGCTTATCTACCATTTGAGCTTAAGGAGATACTGCTAAAGATGCTGTGTGATCACTTTTGAAATGAGCAAAAATAAAGGAATACAAGTGTAGAACTAATGAATTTCAAAGGTTGAATTGTATTTCTCTCATATGATCCTTACAATTTGTACAACTATATATAGGCTTAGGGAAGCTAATTAACAACTCCTTGAATTAAGGGAATTGACAACAATTCCTTGAATTAAGGAACAACTCCCTTGAATTAAGGGAGATCCTTGAATTAAGGGAATTGACAACAATTCCTTGAATTAAGGAACAACTCACTTGAATTAAGGGAGATGACAACAACTCCTTGAATTAAGGGAGTTGACAACAACTCCTTGAATTAAGGGAGGTGACAACAACTCCTTGAATTAAGGGTTCCAATACTCCCCCTCAAGCTGGATCCAGAAGGTTGATGGATCCAAGCTTGGACAGAGGGCTTTGTGAAAATGTCGGCCAATTGGTCGGAACTTCTTGTGTAGTGTGTCTGAATTACTTGCGACTGCACCTGTTCACGAACGTAATGACAGTCAACCTCAATATGTTTCGTTCGCTCGTGAAACACGGGGTCGGATGCTATATGCATGGCGGCCTGGTTATCACAGAATAGGGACATAGGAAGGGTTGCAGGAAACCCTAAATCACACAGAAGACCCTTGAGCCAGATCAACTCACACGCTGTTGAAGCCATTGCACGGTACTCAGCTTCGGCACTGGATCTGGCGATGACAGTTTGCTTCTTACTTTTCCAGGTGACCAAGTTTCCACCAACAAAGGTGCAGTAACCACTTGTGGACTTTCGATCGATAGCATTTCCTGCCCAATCTGCATCGCAGTACCCTATGATGTGAGTGTGGTCGTTCTTCGTCATGAGAATACCACGACCAACAGACCCTTTTAAGTAACGTAAGATCCTTTTTACAAGGTTCAGATGCTCGATGGTGGGAGAATGCATAAATTGACTGGCAATACTCACTGAATATGAGATGTCTGGTCTGGTGATCGTTAGGTATATCAATTTACCAACAAGCCTCTGATAGGAGCTGATATCTGAGAGTGGAGTGTCTCCCAAGTCAAGTTTGAGCTTGCTATCGAGAGGAGTAAGGGCGGGCTTAGCATCACTCATATTAGCATCCTGGAGGAGGTCCATGACGTATTTCCGTTGATTAAGAAATAAGCCCTTATGAGAAGATGCCATTTCGATCCCAAGAAAATACTTTAACGCCCCAAGGTCTTTAATCGCAAATCTTTGTTGAAGTGACTGTTTGAGTTTGGAGATCTCTGCAGCATTATCACCTGTAATTATTAAGTCATCCACATATATCAACACAACTAATTTCCCACCAGCTCCAGTACGAACGAATAATGATGAATCAGCACCACTCCTTTTGAAACCAACACTATGAAGAACTGAACTTAGTTTAACATATCAAGCACGAGGCGATTGCTTCAGTCCATAAATTGACTTATGTAATTTACACACCAAATCAGGGTCCTGGCTTTGAGGATGTCCAGGAGGCAAGCGCATGTAGACTTCTTCTTCAAGATCACCATGGAGAAAGGCGTTTTTCACGTCCATTTGGTACAGGGACCAACCCTTATTGATAGCCACGGACAATAAAACCCGAATTGAGTTCATTTTTGCAACAGGAGCAAATGTTTCTTTGTAGTCCACCTCAAATGTTTGAGTGAATCCGTGAGCCACTAGCCTGGCTTTATACCTCTCAATTGAACCATCTGAATTAAACTTGATCTTATAGATCCATTTGCAACCCACTGCCTTTTTTCCTTTTGGAAGTTTGGTGATGCTCCAGGTGTTGTGTTGGTCTAGAGCTTTGAGTTCATCTTGCATTGCTTTTTGCCACATCATGGAAGTTTTGCGGCTCACTGTAACTGGAGATGGTGTTAAGGAAGGCAGCATGAGATGAAGTCACCTTTTGATACGACACATAATTTGATATTGGATGCCTCGGTTTATATGTTTCAAAATCTTGAAACCTTGTGGGAGGCTGCCTGTCACGTTGAGGATTGCGTCGAGGTTTTGGGAGAGTTGGCTCACTCTCGTTCAAATTATCAGCCACACTTTGAAGGTTTTCTTGGTTGCCGCTGCCATCATCATGCATAGAACCATCAGGATGAGTGCCTTCATGGTTATCTTCATTGAGAGAAGCATCAGTGTTGGCATGATTGAGCTCACGTTGCTGCGGACCTTCGGGTTCAATTCTTGGTAATGGGAACAAGTCCAAGATGCCATCCCCTTGATCTGTGAATTCACTTGTCTTGCCAAAAAAAGGGTTAGTCTCATGAAATCGAACATCTTTGGACACAATCAATCTCCTTAGTTGGGAATTATAACACTTATATCCCTTTTGAGTAGAGGAGTAACCAAGGAAGATGCATTTAGTAGCTCTAGGGTCTAATTTATCTCGGTGATGAGATTGAACATGAACAAAACAGATGCAACCAAACACTCTAAGATGTGAGAGATCAATTTTCCTTCCTTTCATGACCTCTAGGGGAGACTTGAATTCCAAGACTCGGTTAAGTAACCTATTGATGATATAAGCCGCTGTCATAACACCTTGGGACCAAAATCTCTTTGGTACATTCATTTGCAACATTAATGCTCTTGTTTTCTCAAGTAGGTCACGGTTTTTACGTTCGGCTACCCCATTTTGTTGAGGGGTTCCAATGCAACTTGTTTGATGCATGATGCCATGAGTGCTCAAATATTGTTTCATGATATGGGACATGTATTCAGTGCCATTGTCAGATCGTAAGGTTTGAATTTGAGATGAGAAATGGTTTTTAACAAGGTTATGGAAATCCTTAAACACTTCTATCATTTCATTCTTAGACTTTAGGAGATACAACCATGTGACTCGAGAGAAATCATCCACAAAAATCACAAAATACTTGTAGCCATCAAAAGATTCCCTAATTGGTCCCCATACATCTGAATGAACTAGTTCAAAACACTTACTAGTCCTAGACAAAGAAGAGTTAAAAGGTAATCTAATGGCTTTAGACAAGTGGCATGTTTCACAAAAAATAGCATCCTTACCTAATTTTGGAAATAAAGATGGCAAAATGGGTGAGGAAGGGTGAGCTAAACGTTGATGCCACAATTGATTATCTTGAATGGGGTTGAACTTAGCTTGACACCCTCTGGGATTGCTCTTTGACATGTAATAGAGACCATCTAAATAAAACCCTTCACCAATCGTCTTCTTGGTGACACAATCCTGAAAGATCACTTTGTGAGGAGAAAAAATGGTTATGCAATTCAAGGTATTTGTGATCCTTCCCACAGATAGAAGTTGAAATGGAAAGGAAGGAACATACAAAGCTATTGATTCAATTTCATTAGACATCAACTTTATCTTTTCTTTTCCTAAAACCTTTACATGCTCTCCATTTGTAATTGAAACTTGAGAAGGTTTTGCCAATTTTTCAAAATTTTGAGATTTAGACACATGGTTGGTCATATGATTTGTGGCACCTGAATCTACAACCCAAAAATCATGCAACATATTTAATTTAAGAGCAGTTTTAAAGGCTTTCATGATACCTTGCATATCCTCTTGGGGTACAGGTTTCGTGTCTGCCAAGAAACCTGCAAACTTACCGAGCAATGCTGTCGAGGTCCCTTCTTCCATGCTATCTGCACGGTCAATTCCAGCCCCTCCTTTCTTGCCTTGCAGGTACGACATAAACTCAGTCATGAGTTCTGTTGGGTTTGCTATGAAGTTCTTGAATGGATCTGACCTATTGGAGATGGAGGTAGATGCATGATTTGCTCGATGTGAAGTATGGTTCACCTTTTGTACGCCCTTGTTGTCATTCATGAAGTTAGGCTTTAACTCTGGATGTATAATCCAGCATGTGTCTTTAACATGACCTATATTGTTGCAGTGTTGACACTTTAAGTGCGGATGCTTTCCTTTGTACTTTTTCTCGTTGGTCATGTATGCCCTAACCTCAGGTACATTAGTCATTGTACTCAGGTTCATGACTTTCCTCCTTACTTCTTCACGTTGAATCGTTGCACACACACTGGTGAAGGAAGGAAGTTCAGTGTTCATGAGTATGTGACATCGTAGATCTTCATATGTTGAGTCAAGACTGGACAAGAGTTGAAATATCTTGTCTTCTTCTGCTCTCTTTCGTAGCAGTGCTGCATCAGTTGTATGAGGACGATAAATTTCCAACTCATTCCACATGTTTTTCATGCTTCCTAGGAGTTGCACAAACGGCTTACCATCTTGTTGCAGATCAGAGATGTCCTTTAATTGGAAAACACGGGCAACATTATTCTGGTTGCCATACATTTCCTTGACCGCTTCCCATAACTGGTACGAGGATTCTGAATAACTGAATATTTCAGCTAACTTTCGTTCCATGGAATTCAAAAGCCATGACATAACTAGCTGATCCTTGCTAAGCCAAGATTCATAGTTTGGTGAGGAAGCATCAGGTACTTTGATGCTTCCATTTATGAACCCTAACTTGGATCTCCCACCCAGCGCCAAAGACACAGCTCTTGACCACGGCAAGTAATTAAACTCATTCAGTACGACTGAGCTTAATCTTTGATTTGGGTTGACGTCCACCTCATGTGCATTTACGGAGAAAAGCTCCCGGGAACTTTCAGCTTCTAATGCTAAAGGATTGTCTTCAGACATTTTGGAGAGTGAATACTCTCGGATAGCAGTATAGCAGAAGCAGGTTAATTTCTCTGCTCTGATACCATATTGAATTTCAAAAGTTGAATTGTATTTCTCTCATATGATCCTTACAATTTGTACAACTATATATAGGCTTAGGGAAGCTAATTAACAACTCCTTGAATTAAGGGAATTGACAACAATTCCTTGAATTAAGGAACAACTCCCTTGAATTAAGGGAGATCCTTGAATTAAGGGAATTGACAACAATTCCTTGAATTAAGGAACAACTCACTTGAATTAAGGGAGATGACAACAACTTCTTGAATTAAGGGTTTCAATACTCCTTGAATTAAGGGTTCCAATAAGAACATAGACATGCAATCTGTGCAGTGATTGATATAATCTCAATCAGCGTTTTAAGATGTGAAGACATAGATAAGGCACAGGACTCGAAGCAAAATAATCAACCCTAACTATTTCAATCAGTGTTCTTGGATGGTAAAGCGCAGACAAAGCATAGGCCTAGAAGCATAATAATCAACCGCAATTATGACAAAAGCATAATCAATTTAACAAAAGCAACACAACACTGCCCAAATAATGTTTTGGCAACAAAACCATCCCTTAGATTTGTTGACAACAAAACACAACACCAAAGAACTTTTACGTACGAAAACAAAAAACTGCAACTAGATAATTGCAGTGAATTCATAGAGCTGCTGACAAGACTAGAAGTGAAGATCTCCAAATAACTGCAACAAAACGAGACCAAGTGGCCCTAGAAGAATGAAGAAGAAACATAGAAAGAGAAGAGGAAAAAAGAAAACCCATTAACACAGCCCCCTCAAACTTGGTGCGGTCCTACCGAAAGCTCCTCCTAGTTAGTATGCTTCTGCAATCCCATCCAAGCCACTGTGTTCCTCTTGAAATTTCTTGGATAGCAGTGAAGAGCTTGGAAAATCCCCATACAGAACACATGGGGCTTTTCTTACAAGGTTTTAAACTGAGCTATCAGGGAAGAGAGAGTTTTTCCTTCTGCATTTCTCATTTGATTGTGTTTAGAGTTTTTCCTTCCTGATTTTTTATTTGGTTGTTTTTATCCTATAAAATTAAATGTTAAATGCTGTTGTTTAGTTCTGGCACAATAAAAGTTAAAAACAAAAATGAAGGAGAGGCTTATGCTGTTTCATGAAAAAATAGAGGTGCAATGTACACTACAACAGAACAAATTATGACTTCGGGTATTTTGTCAAGAAGATGAATGCAGATTTCCTAGCCATGTCTTTGCTCCTGGAAACTCATTTTGACCCACTTAGTCCCCTACTCCCCTAAACTATACCTAATTTTAATTTACACCTTCTGTTAAGCGTGTCAACTTTTTTGTTAACCAAGCTGATGAACAACGTGGCAAATTTTGGATCTCTTTTGGGACAGATCCAGGAATCTAAAGCGGGGGGTGGGGGTCTACAGTAATATATAGTAAATGTATTTGTATCATCAGGGCTTATTGATTGAGGCTAATTAACAATGTATAGCATGATTCAAGAAAATTAAACTTTCAAGGCTAACACAGAAAAGAAAAAAAAGGAAAAGTAATGGCCCAATGCGCACAAGACAACAGACAAAGGATGAAGGAGGGCAAGCCCAATAGACAAAATAAACAAGGAAAGACTAGTTAGACAATACAAACAAGGAAAATCTACAAGATGATACATCCAAGGAAATAAAGCTAGTACAGAAATTAATAAAAGCTAGAGATACAGAACACGGGAAATCCCAACAATTAGTAGTTACAAAGACCATTCACAAGCTTCGAAGGTCGATCGATCAGTACTGAGGAAGGGGAGAAGAGAAGAAACTAGAAGGTGGGTTGCTAGATCTAAAAAGCTGAAGCTTACACCAAGATATGATCGTTTTTTCCCGAGATGACCTGGGCTATAGCCAAAATCAGCCCTTTTAGTGTTCCCCTGCTCACTTCTGTGTCTGATTTTCTAAATGCATAGGTGCACAGCTTTTCTCTTGTTTCTTTGGGATCTCAACCATTGTTGGTAGGAACATATATTTTTATGTGCCTTTGCATTATTTTTTGGAGAAGATGAGAAGGGAAAGTTTTTAGGCTGTCAACAACGTTACGTTTAAATGCTTTGAAGCAAGGAGTTGGAAAACAGATCTGGGGTCCTTGAAAACGAAGTTTGAAATATTAACAAACTGGTTTAACAATGCTATATTCAAAGCCTTAGGGAACTGCATTTAACAGCCCCCTGAAATACATACATGAAATCCTACCAGGTCTATTTCCTCACCATCTTCCTTCACTTTTGTCACCTCTCCTTTAAATACGACACCTTCCCTCTATCATGCTAATACAAAGCTACCAACAGAGAGAGACATAGAACAAAAAATGAGAATTAAGTCACAGAAATCTACCTAAAATAGATGTTTCAACATTTTTCAATTCAGCCATGACGAATTAAAGAAGAATCTTCACTGGTAGATGTTATCTGATGCCTCAGTTTACTTAAGAAGGTTAACTGACCTGTCCCCCGTTTTTGTTTGGGTGGGATTTAGCATTTGGCTTTATTTGGTTAGTAGTTTGTTGCTTTGGTTGCCATTATATTTCTTTGCTGTCCACCATTTCTCACACTTTCAAGTTTCCTGATTAATGCAGTATTTACGATAATTAAGGAATGCAAAAGTTCACAATAAGTAGACAAGTTGAAGCCAAGATCCGTAAGCATTCATATAGATAGAAGACATTCATTTTAGCTTGAAACACACCCTTAGATTTGGAAATTGTTTACAATCCCCAAATCAGTCTTATATACTCAGTGTCCTCTGTTGATCTTGAGGTTGATATCCAATGGGCCTCTTGCAAGCACCCAAGACACAATACTTTGAGCTAAAGGCAATATACCCAGGACTGTAAATTCAGTGTTCTTCGATTCTATTGAGGCGTTGAGACACCAGAGTCGTTAACTCAAGATCAGATTCAGCAAGTTTATAATAGTCTGAGAACTACTGTGGAGTCCATGGAGTTTGTGGGGAGGGGTGTTGAGAGTGAAACGGTGGTCATGGCAGAAAGAGAGAGAGGTCTTGACAGAAAAAATGTCCATCATAAATTAGCTACGTGGGAGCTAAGTCAACTCGGTTAACAGAAATGTCAGACTTGACAGAATAGGGTATTCTGAAACACGGGATGTCGCGTAGGTCAAGAGGAAAAGTGAGACATGTAGCATGATTCAGAGGCATAGGAGAAATTAAGCCTAATAATTATTCTTCCAATGATTGAATCTTACTGTTTAAAGTTTAATTTTGGTAAAGCAGACAACATGTTATATTCGGATTTTCTATCGTGCAGATGTTAGAGAAACCCCTAGTGTAATTAAGCTTAATAATTATTCTTCCAATCATTAAATCTTACTGCTTAAAGTTTAATTTTGGAAAAGCACACAACATGCTATATTTGGATTCTCTACCATGCAAATGTTACCCCTAGTCCCAAAAGCTTATGCCGAGGAAGAGAAAAACATAAATGACTGCAAACCAGCAAAGAAGTAGGAATGGAGACAAACAAAAAATACAAGAACTCTTACAATCAAGGCTCAGATGCCATGTAAGCCAACTATTAGCCCCAAAATCCTAAGCTGTTAGATAATGGGTCCACGATACATATCAAGCTTAAAACAGGGACAAAGTCAATGGGTAGATGGACCTTAACCCATTACACATTTGCTCCCATGCACAAAATCAAACCTTCTAAACTTTTCTATCCATATCTTGGGATGGTAGAATGACCCTCGGTATTCAATTATGTCTTTTCATTGACTTACATTCCCTCATAATTTTTTAAGGACAGGGTGAGTGATTCCTAGTTTTCTATATATAAAGCAGAACAAGAGAGTCCAAACTCAGTTATTATTTCTAGGGAAAGTCCTCACACCCAGTTAAAACATAATTTTCTAAAACAATTCTTCTTGTTGGTTTGCCCGGGTGACTGACCGAAAACTAATCAAGCACAGCTAAATAGTAGTCATGTCCACAAAGAAAGGAAAAAGATCGTCAACACTTACCGGTCGCTGGTTGATCTGATAAAAAACACAAACTTGCCCAACCTTCAACTAGGACCAAGTGTGCTTTTATTTTAATTGAATATCAATTAAGTACTGGAACAAGTAGCACAAGGTAAAAAGGTACTTCATGAGAAGTTGTCATCCAAATGGACCGATCACAATGTATAACTCAAAATCAAGATCACATTCAAACTGACATGAAAATGCACCATATGATCCAATCAAAAGCAAAGTTAAATTGAATTTTAAGTTCAGAGCAATACGATACCATTTGCTGCAGCTGGACCTGGCGCTGCTCAT
Organism: Prinsepia uniflora; assembly: GCA_032719365.1. NCBI lineage: Eukaryota > Viridiplantae > Streptophyta > Magnoliopsida > Rosales > Rosaceae > Prinsepia > Prinsepia uniflora. The sequence continues at coordinate 285,856 of JAVSMK010000018.1, forward strand.
TTTCTCTCGTATACTCGTTCTTCAAATCTTTCCACTGATCTTCAAATTTCAGCAAGGCCCTGCCCTGCTCTAGAAATGACTTCTCAAGGTGGAACCTCAGGTCCTGAAAGTTTTGATGCAATTTTGCTATTTAACAGCATAAAATGAAAAATAAAGCTAGTAAGCTATTTCAGGCCACAAAACCAAGATAGCAAAAAAAAAAAATTATGAACTTTCAACCAAGAAGCTACTTTTTAAAGGCAAAGGACAACATGCGCATTGAATTAAAACTCAGACTAACCAATTGCATTATCCATTTCTGCCGGAGGGTAAGCCATTTTAGACCTGTACCCAGCTGGGTTTGGTATCGTTTAGCAGGTTATGTTTGTCTGCAAAATTGAGACTGCTTGGACCTTCGATCCACCATGAAAACAAGTGTTTTGGGTAAATTGAGCTCTTGCTTAGAAAAAATGCAGCGAAGGAAACAGGGTTATATGCCGATTGGAGAAAGAGGATGTGACACGTTATAGTCAACTATGTGAGAATCCTAGTTGGAAATTGAATGCAAAGTTCCTGGGTTTTAAAGTGGGTTGAGAAACGAACCAAATTTCGATTTCTCCGCCCACCAATTGGCTCTTTTGCATGGATGCATGAAGAGAAATCTGGGGTTTTTTTCTTTTCTTGAAATTTATTTCTGGATTACCAAGGTGAGAAGAAAATGCCAGGACTGTTGTAGGACGAAGTGGACTCGGTTTTAGTACAGGGAGAGAGGTCAGTGTTTGTCCATGTTTTCTTGATGAGGAAGAGAAGTGGGCTGGCCAAGAACCAGCCCACTAACGAACAACGTTGGTGGGTGAGGCCCACTTTCATTTTATTGTAAAATCAAAACACCTCGATTTTCCGTTTTAAATTTTTTATCGATTTAAAAGATCAAAATTCGTCAATGAAAACTTTAATGTGTAGTAGAAGTTTAGTTTGAACGACTAAAATGGTGACATTACCGTCAAAATGTTGGTAAATGGAGAAATTTTCAATTATGGAGTTGTTTTTCAGATTTGTTAGTTACTTGTCAAGATAGGATTTCTGTAATAGTTTCAATAAAGTATTGCATTCATGCATGACCTCTAAATTTATCACTTAATCTCACTTCCCTTTTTAGAGACACAATATTTCTTTCTTTATGCTCAATTTGAACATGATTAGTTCTTCTACATTGCCCAATTTTTGTTAACTTATTCCACAAGGTAGGGTATTTTGGTAACTTTGCCTATCAACAAGTAACATTCGGCCACATTGTAGTCAATCTCTCTCCCAATTCACTTCTTTCTCATCAAAATGTGCTTTTAAAGTCATTTGCTTCCTTAATTTGTTCTTAAACTATACTAATCTCGTATTTTTTGGCTTCTGAAAAAATAAACGACCATGATTCTCCAATAACTAATCTCTTTTAAAAGGAATATAGAAAAAAGTAACATCGGTAACATCGTCCTTAAATTGAATGCATACACCACGTTATCCTCTTGTGTAAAGTATAATGATGATGTTTTATACATGAAATATCTTGAAACACTTTATCTCAATTCATAGTCTAATGATATTTAATATGTAAAATAAGCGAGACAAATAAAACAACATAAAACTGACATCAAATAGATGGTTGAATAATGACTTAACAATATTAAATTTTATTGTATAGCAAAAGATCTCGAATTCAATTATCCTAAGGAATGAAATTGATAACCAAATCAATGTTTAAAAATCAAAGGACATAGCCGCCTAAATTAGCCATTATTTACCATACAAAGTTCCAAATGAGTGCCATCACAAAACCATAGCAAAAGTTCTCTATCCCAGAAGAATGTCCCTAATGGAATGCAGTTCAGATGCAGCATCACAAATATTCATCCCCCGATCTGCTGGGGATTCAACAGAACACGAGATTCCAATTCTAAATATGGAGCATAAGCACTTCTCTATTTTTCGAGCTATTTTGCTGCTTCGATTAGTAGCATCGCTGGTGTTAGGGTCCTCCGACTCATCCCTCTCAGCTACTTGAACAAGTACCGCATCGGAGACCTCTACAACCCGTTCAGGCAATGCCATCGTTACAAAGTTATGAAGGTTCAAGCCATCACTAAACATGTCTTCAGTTGGTCTCTTCCCTGTAAACATCTCTAACAACAGAATGCCAAAGCTGTAAATATCCCCACTCATCGATACCTCCCTCCCCATGCCATACTCTGCAGTGTTTTACAAAAATAATGTCACCACAAAATTATGAAACAATATAGCTCTAGCGAATTCATGAAATCAAGGGAAGTGATTTTTTTTTTCTTACAACCGAAGTTGATCCATTTTTGAAGAATTGAGATTTTACTTATTTGTCTCTCTAAAAAAACTAAGGGTGTTAATTACTAATTGCGAATTCTATTTTTGAATTGTGATTTTACTTGTTTCTCTTTGACAAAATCTAAGGTGTTGTCCGAGGTTTAACCTTAGAATTTTGGGTTTTAGAAAATTTTGCGAAAGAGGAGGGTGGGTTTAGGTTTTAAATTTTGTAAACAGGGAAATTTGTCCTTACTTGTCAATTTTGAAATTGATTGTATTTATTTATTTAATTTTGACGTTGTGGGTAAATAAACATATATTATCAGGACTTCTATATTACAAAACTCTAATTTATTCGATCTAACAGCAAATATAAAGTAGTGCACAATAAGAAAAGAAGAATTGAAATACAAAAGCATAAAGGATGCGCATAATTACCTGGAGCAACGTAACCAGCAGTTCCTCTTATTCCAATGGAACTTGTACTCACATTTGATGGATCATTGCTTGTATGATGTGTGAGAAATCTTGCTAGTCCGATCTCAGTAACGTGTCCCGTCAATTCATCGTCCAAAAGAACATTGCTTGGCTTAAGATCACAATGAACTATGGGAGTTTCGCAATGATTATGAAGATAATCCAAAGCAGAAGCAACGCCAATGGCAATGTTTAGCCTCTGAAGAAGATTTAAACATTTCTTGGGTGTCTGGTCTTTTACTGGATCTGGATGCAGCCACTCATCTAGGCTCCCATTAGACAAAAACTCGTAAACCAGGGCCTTGAAATCATTACCCTGAAAATCAACACTTGAACATGAAGTAATAATCTTGACGAGATTCCGATGCCTGATATTCCTCAACGCCTCACATTCAGCTACGAAACTTTTAGAAGCTCCATGACGTGAGAGGTTAAACACCTTCACGGCAACATTCTGAGGTCTGTCATCAAGAACTCCTTTGTATACAAACCCATAACTGCCTGCACCAATCAAACTGGCTGAAGAGAATCCATCAGTAGCTTTTAGGAGAGTAGCATATGACACTTGAAAAATAGAGTTTCCTAGATTTCTCAAAGAAACTTCTTTCCTTTTCTTTGTCGACCAACGAGGATAGAAATAGATCAAAAGCACTATAGTTGTTCCTAGTAGAGCAACTATTGGGATTATAAATTTTATCGAGGTCACAGGTGATCCTTGTTTCTTGGAGTGTTTGAAGTTGCATTTAGGCAGTTGGAGATTAGCAACGCCGTCGCAGAGTCTTGTGTTTCCAACAATTGAAACAGCGCTTGCATTTTGGAAAACACCTTGAGTTGTTACCGGTCCCCAAAAATCATTGAATGATAGGTTGAAATTTTTCATCAAGCCAAAATGCTCAAAAAATTGTGGAATTTCACCTGATAAGTAATTGCGAGAAATGTCCAAGTCTTGAATCCCTCTCAACGAACTCATAGACGAAGGAATGGGGCCATTGAAGAAGTTGCCCTGCAAATGCAGGACCTCCAACCTCTCACAATCACTAAGGCTACCGGGAAGTTCTCCGGATAGCATGTTATCAGAAACATCCAGTTCGCTTAAAGCATTCAAGTGCCCAACTTCGGATGGAAGTGAGCCATAAAAATGGTTATTAGACAAGTCCAAAGAAATTGATAAGGAGGGAAGGCCAATAACTTTGTGAGGTATTGAACCATTGAGGTTATTATAAGAAACACTTAATTCTTGCAACCAAAGGCATTGACCAAGGCTTGCAGGGATGTTACCCTCGAGATTGTTTACTTGCAAGCCAAGTTCGATTAACTTGGTTAAATTTCCTAGAGAGGAGGGAGTGATCCCCGATGTTATTATAGAGTAATAATAACCCAAGCCTCAAAAGTTTGCCAATGGTACTAGGAATGTTACCGGTGAAAGCGTTTTTCCTCAAGGAAAATGTCTGCAAGTTGACTAGGTTTCCTATCCCCACTGGTATTCTTCCATGTAGCTGGTTACTTTGACCCCGAAAATGTTCAAGCCTGGTTGAGAGATTGGGTAGTGAAGAGGGCAGTGTCCCTCCCAAATCTTTATTTCCAAATATCAAAAATCTTAGTTGTGTGGCATTGACTAACTCTGAGAGAAACCGTATGTCATCACCTGACAGGACCCACCCCGGTTACCACCCCGATAACCGGAACGAACCCTGCTCCCGTCTGACAAACACACTTAAAGTACCAAAAACAACCTCACAAAAACCCACAATTTACATTGCCAGACCAGGGAAAATTCAAAATCCAATGAGTCAACAGTCATACAGAGCATAGTACAAAACAATGTAAGACAAAAATCCTACTAAAAGTTGACTATACGCACAACGAAAAAGCTCGTAACGGAAAACGTTGGAAAACTCTGGAAAACTCTAGAATACTCTAGAATACTCTATGCCTCTGCCTCTGCCTCAACGTTAGCCCCAGCACTAGCACCACGACCAGGAGGGCATTTAAAAACCAGAAAAGTGTGAGTGGACTAAAAAGAAGTATAAGTTTCAAAACAGTTTAATAAACAAACCAGGATTTTTCCCTCTGTTTTAAAAACATGCATGCATAACTACGTATCTGAAAACATTTAGAAATCATATAGTAATCATCATGGAAGCAGTATCATAAAAACATGAAATACCAATATCATCATCTGATCGAACCTGCTGGATCTATCCGAGTCTTTAAACTCAATCCAGGCCTCAATATAATCTGAGTCTTTAAACTCCCGAGTCTTTAAACTCAACAGGCATACGGGAGAAATATAATATCCGAGTCTTTAAACTCAATTCGGGTCTTTAAACCCAATCCGGGCCCGCCCCCGTCATATCATAATCCGGGTCTTTAAACTCAATAACTAGATCTAGCAAATCCAATCCAAACCGTTTAAAAACCATTTTTAAATTTCAAGTCCAAACCCGAATTCCAAATCACTATTCTGAAGCCATGCCGGCGTTCAGAACCGTCATTCTGAACCCAAATCCGGAAATCCCTTTTCAAGCTTTAAAACCAAATCTCGATTTCCGAAATCCGATTTAAAAATCGAAAACCTTGATTATCAAATCATGTTTCGAATCCCATTTATAGTCATAGCAAATCATTTATATGTAAATCCCAAAATCATGGCATCATAATCAGAATCAAATCATATCTCGTAAAACATGCCGAAATACGTATAATTCTAAGAAATGCCTCAAAAAATCATGCAAGTATGTAAAACAAATAAATCATAATTCGAAACACGAAACCATATTTAAAAGCATGAGAAATGATAGATTAAAACAGCTATGCATGCTCAGTTAGAAAATAAACAGTCCACTCACAATTTCCGGGCACGTCACTCGTCCCGCACGTTCCTCGGTTGCCTTAGGGATTTCCCGACCTGTCAAAAGTCACCAATCTGGGTCACAAACACTTCATTTAGGCTTATCCTAATTTCCCCAATTTTCCCGGAATTTTAAACGTAATTAAACGGAACCCTAAACCTTCGATCGCTTAAAACTATCCCGATCCGGTGTCCGATCGACACGAAACCTATCATAAAATGTTCGTTACATCGATTAGAGTGAAAACCGTGTTGAACGTTTCCCCTGAACAATCCCCACGCTCCCTCATGCGCCGCCCAAAGGGGCTGCGCGTGGGCTTCACGCGCCTGCACTGTTCATCGTCTTCAACCTCAGTCCACCCGGTTCAGACCAGCCCGGTCGAACCGAGCCGGCATGGCCGGTTCTCACTCCAATCCAGTCCGTTTTCAATCCTATCTTCACTACTAGCTTCGTCCCACTCTGAGCAATCGATTTAAGTAAGAAAAACACGAATAAAGGGTCTAAATCTAACCTCCCAACGTTCGAACAAAAGCCCAGAAAATCGCCTTTCGGATTCCTGCCACCAGTTCCTCCTCCCGTCACGGTTTCGAGTTCCTAAGCTCAAATACAACTTCCTAGCACTATTAGTAACAATAGAACGAGTCAACCACCGTCCAAAGTCCACGACTTTTAATTCGAACCAAAACTGGAAAACAGGAAAAACAGAGTGGGCCGGGAACTTTACCTGCTCCCTGACCACCACCGTGAGCTCCGCCGTGCTGCACTGAGTTTACAAGACTCCTCACAGGTTACTGAACACCACCACACATCCAATTTTGATGGTTGATCGACTGGGGTGCACAGCCGTGCACGGTGTCCCCTGTTATGTTCTCTGGTTTTTCCTCCCTTCACACACAACCACTCGACCCTCTAAGCTCCCTTGATCACACTCAAACACACCTGCACTCACTCACTCAAACCCAGAGCACTCAACTCTCACACAGTCTCTGGAAATCGATCGATCTCTCCTTTCTGTCTTAGTCTCTGTTTCTCTCAAAATGCAAGGTTTAACTCAAACACAACAATTTAATTTAGCCATGAAAGTGGCTAGAATCCACTGGAAAATAGCTAGGTGTCAAATACCTGGTGGACCAGCCCAAAATATCCAATTAGCACTGCACAATTGCCCTTATCTGATTGGCACGCTTCCCAAGGTGCAAAAAGGACCAAAATACCCCTGTGAGTCCAAATTACGATTTTACCCTTAGCTTCCTAGACCCATATCTCACTCGTCCGATGTCCGATAAAGGCGTGCCGCCTATCGTTGTACTCAGGACATCGAGATCTATCTAACGGTCCTCGGTTTGCGTGAAGAAACCTTGTTGTTCAAAAAGTCAACAAATGCCCCTCTTTTAACCAAATTACGAAAGTGCTATCAACCTTCCGAACATCATAACTTCCTCCTCGGATGTCGGAATCAGGCGTGCCACCTGTCTACGGACTCGTGACGTCCTGAATTACGTCACAGTCATCGGTCAATGCCCAATTGACCGTCCGACCTAAAAGTCAACATTTTGCCCATTCCAAGGGCACAATCGTCATTCTGCGCCAAACATCCAAATGTAACCACCTAAACACCGATTAACGAGCTAATCCATCATTAACCTCTAATCTAATCCTAACTTCCGAGACGGGTCGTTACAATCTACCCTCCTTAAAAAGAATTTCGTCCCGAAATTCCACATCTCGTACCTTAGTAACTAACGGGGAAAAATCCAACTAATCTTACACCTGGGTCTCCTACCCGATGTCTATTTCTTGCCAATCCAACTTCTCCTGACAGTTCCCAACCTGTCATCTCAACTTGCTCAAACGTACCAACTTACCTGCGATCAAGCCTAGGCACGCTACAACACCCCTACTACCAGTTTCAACCCTTCTGACACCTTCTCGAGTCGAACGTACCTCGCACCAGAGTTACAACGTACTCGCCTCTATAATAACCAGTCATTCGCTCGGGATCACCCTGATCCGATCCACACGTTCCCGCCAACAAAAGCCAACTTGTGGGAATGACACCAATCGTCCGTCTATCCTGACACTAAGCCAATCACCAACACTTTACCAAAACTGCACGTCCAAAGCAACAGTCTGGTTCCAACCACTGTAAAACTAGTACGTACCTTCCACGTACCCATGCTCAGTACCACCTACTACAACTACATTGCTTACGCAAGGGAAACTCTACGAACTTAAAAAGAAACAAAGGTATTTTAGAATACCTCAAACAGAGTTCATAGAGTACATCCTCACATACTTCCACCTACCCCTTCCTGGAAATCCAACTCAAAGTCCTTCCCAGACTCCCGGTCTTCTGGTCGGTAGGAAATCCTAAGATAACTTAACTACCAAGCCAAAGTAGACCTCCCAAACCAATTTTAGGTCCAACAACTAATACCCAACTCAAACTCTAAACCAGAAGCGATCCAAACCTGATCTACTCACCCTTAAGGGAATCCTACCTACCGACGCACTACTTCGCCTACAATTCCCACAACTGCTCAGATCATCCTGTCGAATCAATCGACAAAGTCCTAAAGGCACACCTAGATTGTGGGTTCTCTTCAATAACCTCATATCGATCAGTTATAGTCACTCATTTTCCAATCCCTTCCGTCATCCTTCAACGAAACTCATTGTAGTCCTCAACCTTGTCACTCCGAGTCACCTAGGGGAAAATCCTAAACTCTGCCTCGGGATCCAACAAAAATGTGTACAACACAACCAAGGATTGTAAATGTACCTGTCACGGCGGCGGGTGCTGACTGAGCCTCCTGCTGGGTCATCGCAAAAACTCGGGCCTGGGGTCCTGAAGATCGGCCGCGTCCCCTCAAATTACTAGTGGCACCACCACCTCCTCTGGTGCCTACCACCCCTGAAGCTGACGCCGTGCTCCGTCCTGGCTCCGCCGTACCTCGGCCTACACCACCCTCCTGGGGTAACAATGGACACTCACGTCAAAAATGACCTTGCTCTCCACAGTAGTAGCAAACATCTCGACTGGGTCCTCCACTCGGTCTCCCTATAGATGCAACAGATGTCGCACTAGCTTGCGGAGTCGGTTGTGCTCGTTGTCCACGGAACCCTGAACTCTGGAAACTACCAGGTCTGCCAAAACGGTCATCACCCTAGGATGAAGCTCCACTGTAGTTGTCCCTTTTCGGGGTCCTCTGGCTCGAAGTTCCGGAAAAAGGATGCCCTCAGCATCGTACTGGCAAGCTAGCCTCTACCTTCACTGCAGCATCCGACAACTCTCGGAGGGTCGTAAAACAATCCAGCCGTCACTATGGCTCGAATCTCACCTCGCAGGCCCAACTCGAACCTGCGGCACTTCTCGGCTTCCCTAGCCACAAACGCAGGAGCAAAGCGGGACAACATCTGAAATTTCTGTTCGTACTCAGCCATCGTCATACTCCCCTGCTGGAGTTGCAGAAACTCAGCCTCCTTGGTATCACGGAATGAGCGAGGGTAGTACTGATCCAAGAACCGCTCCCTAAACGTCTCCTAGGTCACGGTGTGGGCGTCCCAGCCTGACAACTCGAGGGTGTACCACTACTCATACGCTGCACCGTCCAGTAAAAAGGTAGCTAGTAACACCCGATCCTCCGGTGGGCATCGCATCACTGGGAAAATCCGCTCAAGTCTCGTAATCCACCTGTGCGCTTCCTCAGGGTCTTCCCCACCACTAAACGTCGTAGCCCCAAGCCGCTGGGCTCGCTCGATCGTAGAAATCTCTGTCTCTCTCGCCGCGTCGTCTGCAGGTCGTGGAGGGGGCTCACGTCTCGGAGGCATAGTCGATCGTACGCTGAAAGAGGCATAGAGTCAGTAAAATGACCTAGACATAACCTCGTAACAGACACAAACCTTAAACCTATGCTCTGATACCAATTGACAAGACCCACCCCGATAACCGGGACGAACCCTGCTCCCGTCTGACAAACACACTTAAAGTACCAAAAACAACCTCACAAAAACCCACAATTTACATTGCCAGACCAGGGAAAATTCAAAATCCAATGAGTCAACAGTCATACAGAGCATAGTACAAAACAAGGTAAGAAAGAAATCCTACTAAAAGTTGACTACACGCACAACGGAAAAGCTCGTAACGGAAAACGTCGGAAAACTCCGGAAAATTCTAGAATACTCTAGAATACTCTATGCATCTGCCTCTGTCTCAACGTTAGCCCCATCACTAGTACCACGACCTGGAGGGCATTTAAAAACCAGAAAAGTGTGAGTGGACTAAAAAGAAGTACAAGTTTCAAAACAGTTTAATAAACAAACCAGGATTTTGCCCTCCGTTTTAAAAACATGCATGCATAACTACGTATCTGAAAACATTTAGAAATCATATAGTACTCATCATGGAAGCAGTATCATAAAAACATGAAATATCATTATCATCATCCGATCAAACCTGCTGGATATCCGAGTCTTTAAACTCCCGAGTCTTTAAACTCAATCCAGGCCTCAATATAATCGGAGTCTTTAAACTCAACAGGCCTACGAGGGAAATAAAATATCCGAGTCTTTAAACTCCGGAGTCTTTAAACTCAATCCGGGTCTTTAAACCCAATCCGGGCCCGCCCCCGCCATATCATAATCCGGGTCTTTAAACCCAATAACTAGATCTAGCAAATCCAATCCAAACCGTTTAAAAACCATTTTTAAATTTCAAGTCCAAACCCGAATTCGAAATCACTATTCTGAAGCCATGCCGGCGTTCAGAACCGTCATTCTGAACCCAAATTCGGAAATCCCTTTTCAAGCTTTAAAACCAAATCTCGATTTCCGAAATCCGATTTAAAAATCGAAAACCTGGATTATCAAATCATGTTTCGAAACCCATTTATAGTCATAGCAAATCATTTATATGTAAATCCCAAAATCATGGCATCATAATCAGAATCAAATCATATCTCGTAAAACGTGCCGAAATACGTATAATTCTAAGAAATGCCTCAAAAAATCATGCAAGTATGTAAAACAAATAAATCATAATTCGAAACACGAAACCATATTTAAAAGAATGAGAAATGATAGATTAAAACAGCTATGCATGCTCAGTTAGAAAACAAACAGTCCACTCACAATTTCCGGGCATGTCACTCGCGTCCCGCACGTTCCTCGGTTGCCTTAGGGATTTCCCGACCTGTCAAAAGTCACCAATCTGGGTCACAAACACTTCATTTAGGCTTATCCTAATTTCCCCAATTTTCCCGGAATTTTAAACGTAATTAAACGGAACCCTAAACCTTTGATCGCTTAAAACTATCCCGATCTGGTGTTCGATCGACACGAAACCTATCATAAAATGTTCGTTACATCGATTAGAGTGAAAACCGTGTTGAACGTTTCCCCTGAACAGTCCCTACGCTCCCTCACGCGCCGCCCAAAGGGGCTGCGCGTGGGCTTCACGCGCCTGCACTGTTCATCGTCTTCAACCTCAGTCCACCCGGTTCAAACCAGCCCGGTCGAACCGAGCTGGCGTGGCCGGTTCTCACTCCAATCCAGTCCGTTTTCAATCCTATCTTCACTACTAGCTTCGTCCCACTCTGCGCAATCGATTTAAGTAAGAAAAACACGAATAAATGGTCTAAATCTCACCTCCCAACGTTCGAACAAAAGCCCAGAAAATCGCCTTTCGAATTCCGGCCACCAGTTCCTCCTCCCGTCACGGTTTCGAGTTCCTAAGCTCAAATACAACTTCCTAGCACTATTAGTAACAATAGAACGAGTCAACCACCGTCCAAAGTCCACGACTTTTCATTCGAACCAAAACTGGAAAACAGGAAAAACAGAGTGGGCCGAGAACTTTACCTGCTCCCTGACCACCACCGTGAGCTCCGCCATGCTGCACTGAGTCTAGAAGACTCCTCATAGGTTACTAAACACCACCACACGTCCAATTTTGATGGTGATCGACTGGGGTGCACATCCGTGCACGGTGTCCCCTGTTCTGTTCTCTAGTTTTTCCTCCCTTCACACACAACCACTCGACCCTCTAAGCTCCCTTGATCACACTCAAACACACCTGCACTCACTCACTCAAATCCAGAGAACTCAACTCTCACACAGTCTCTGGAAATCGATCGATCTCTCCTCTCTGTCTTAGTCTCTGTTTCTCTCAAAATGCACGGTTTAACTCAAACACAACAATTTAATTTAGTCGTGAAAGTGGCTAGAATCCACTGGAAAACAGCCAGGTGTCAAATACCTGGTGGACCAGCCCCAAAATATCCAATTAGCACTGCACACTTGCCCTTATCTGATTGGCACGCTTCCCAAGGTGCAAAAAGGACCAAAATACCCCTGTGAGTCTAAATTACCATTTTACCCTTCGCTTCCTAGACCCATATCTCACTCGTCCGATGTCCGATAAAGGCGTGCCGCCTGTCGTTGTACTCAGGACGTTGAGATCTATCTAACGGTCCTCGGTTTGCATGAAGAAACCTTGTTGTTCAAAAAGTCAACAAATGCCCCTCTTTTAACCAAATTACAAAAGTGCCCTCAACCTTTCGAACATCATAACTTCCTCTTCGGATGTCGGAATCGAGCGTGCCACCTGTCTACGGACTCGTGACGTCCCGAATTATGTCCCGGTTATCGGTCAATGCCTAATTGACCGTCCGAACTAAAAGTCAATATTTTGCCCATTTCAAGGGCACAATCGTCATTCTGCGCTAAACATCCAAACGTAACCACCTAAACACCGATTACCGTGCTAATCCATCATGATGACATTGTCAGATCTGACATGATGACGTCATCCCTGACATGATGACGTCATCAGTCATCCCTGTCCTCTTGCCGGGTTGACCCGAAACCTGCAACCGGGTCGCCGTGACCCGCGGCTTGACCCGACCGATTCTCCGCCGTCCGACCACCAAATGTAACGACCCGAATATTTTAAAAAGGCAAAATTTGGAAATTTTGGGGAAAATGACGATTTTGCCCCTGGAATTGGGCAAACGGTTGACTTTTTATTCGAGCGGTCAAACGGACTTTGACCGATGACCGTGACGTAGGTCGGGACGTCACGAGTTCATAGACATGTGGCACGCCCGATTCCGACATTTGAGGACAAAGTTATGACGTGCGGAAGTTTGAGGGTAATTTGGTAAATTGGCCACAGGGGCCGAAAGTTGATTTTTTGATTGGGACATTATTTGGACATTCCGAGAATACCGTTGGGTAGGTCTCGGGACGCTGAATCCGTAGACAGGCGGCATGCGCCAATCGGAATCCGAACGAGAAAGTTATGGGTCTAGAATGACGAGGGGTATTTTGGTAATTGGTGAGAACAAGGGTAAAATGGTAATTTGGGCCACCAAAGTCCTAAGCGGTGAAATTAGTTGATATTAAATGGGTTAAATGGCTGATTCAGCCTAGTTGGATGTGGCTTAATTAGTAAATGACACTTGTCACTCTAAGAAGATGATTAGTGGCTTACATTAATCAATTAGGCGGTGAGGATTGTCGTGCAGGTGTGTGCAGCTGAAGAAACAAAAACAGAGACTACCTATACTCCTACAACCAGTTGCAATTCTCCTTCGTCTGATGACAATTAAGACGAATTGAGAGAGTTCCAGTGGGGGATTAAAGGGATACAAAGGAGGGAGGAAAAACTGCACACCATGGAACCCGACCTCATACATTTTCATTCCCTTTGATTTCGGGTTTCTCAAACCAGATGTTATTGGCTTCAATTGACCTCGAATTTCATCTCCTGAGCTCAAGGCGAGCTGAAACCAATCAAAACCGACGGTAATTGGTGTCGTTTTGATCAAGAACCCGAAACCCTTCAAATTGCTCCAAAAATTCGAATTAATCTTTCTAGCTCGAGATGTTATAAACTGAGATTGAAGTGAGTTCTATGAGGTCATTCTGAATGGAACCAACTCAAATTCGACGACAATTGGCGTCGTTTGGACCTCGAACGGACATGGCGGACTTCGGAGATTTTCGAGCTTGGGTTGAGTAATTGGGGGCAAATTCGTGTGCAATTGACTTCGAAATCATCTTTAGCATGAACCTACGACGCTATACGACTCATTAATTGAAGGGTTTGGCTGCTGGTTTGAAGAACTCGACGATGAACAGGCTTCGAACCTGTGAGATTTGATCGAGTAGATTGAGGTAATTAGTCACGAAATTGACATTACAAATCTTTAATAAACATTAGTACGATCCTATTAGTGTAATCAATTTAAGAAATGGACTAGAAATATGCAGGATTGGACCGGGTCACCTCGCGGGTCGCAGGACCCGTTTACCAGGCAATCGGGTCGAGAAGACAACAGTGATGGTGACTGTAGCAGGCGCGTGGCACCCATGCGCAGCCACTCACGGCGGCGCGTGGAGGCGCGTTCGTGGGAATTTCGAGGTAAGGTCAACATGAAACTTGTCCTACTTAATGTAACGAACATTTTTAGTTTTGGTTGCGAGTCGATCGGACGCCGTCTCGATAATGTTTAGAGGGTCCGAAGGTTTACGTTACGTATTAAATTAATATTAAATTCCCGGAAAATTATGAGAAATTAATATGATGTAAATTGAGTCCTTAGTGACCCTGAGTAATGATTTTGGACAGGATTCGGGATTTTTGGAAAATAGCGAAAATTACGGAAACGCGTGCAGCTCGGAAAACGAGCGCTTTGGAAGGTGTGTGAGTGGGCTTTTGTTTTCTACCCTAAATGCATGCATATATGTTTTAACTGATTTTAAATGCTTATAATATGATTTAAATTGATTTTCCATGATTAATGATGTGATATGATAATTTCCGGAATTTGGGAATATTATATTATTATTATAATATTATTATATATTGTTTTGAGCTCAAATTCCGAGAAAATCATAAAAGTGTGATTTTGGGCGATGACTTGAGATTTGAAATGGTTTTCAACTTTAATTGAAGAAATTGAATTATAAATGATCTGTTCGACATGAAATTATGGAATTTACTTGTGCTGTGGAAATGTTATATTTCGGGCAGAGACCCTGTTGAACTATTGATTTGATTTTGAGAGTTAAATAGTTTTGAAATGAGATTCTTGATTTGTGGTATCATCCTCGGTGATTTGATGGTCTCCTCCAGACGTCGTAGATCCTGGAGTAGTCACGATCCACTGCCTGGAGATGAGTAGCTCCGAGGGGAAGCTCAATCTCAGGAGTGTGAGTTTATATTGATATCCTCCAGACGTCGTTGATCTTGGAGATGATATCACCCCAGACGTCGTTGATCCTGGGGAGGTACTCGGACTTGAGACACCCGAGTTTGCACGCGTTGCATTGATATCGTGACGGGTTATTGGATATTGAGATTGGATATTGAGGATGATGGTATCATGATTGATTTTGAATTATATTAACTGTTTTCTTTTACTTTGATTTATATAACCTATGTTTTATATGATATGCATGCATGTTTGTGAAAACTGGAGGATAAGATTGTCTTTTTACAAAACGTATTTATGAAACTTTGTTTTGTCCACTCACACCTTTGCTGTTTTATTGGCCCTCCAGGTCGTGGCACGCTGATCGAGGCTAATCGGGAGGTGGAGGCATGAATGCGCACAGGTACAATTATCCCTTGTTTGGCAAATGCTGAGGGCAATTGTGGTACTTCAGTTGACTTGTCAGACGGGAGCAGGATCTGTCGCGGTTATCGAGGGATAATCGGGATGGGTCTTGTCACCAAAATTCCCCCCATTTGTCCCATTTTACTCCCCTCAACCTAACTTAAAGTTCTATGGGATTAAAAGCTAGAAAAACGGGTCAAAAGGTTACCTGCGATCCAAAACCAGTTACCCAATTCCCGGCCGTCCGTCTGGGCTGCACCGCCTTCCCCAGCCACTCCATTTGATCCTATTTGACTCTTCTAGGTCCTAGGGACACAACCCAATCCTTAGGATCGAATAAAAACCAACAAAACCTAAGTTTGGATTTTTGAATGCTTACCCGTGAGTTTCGGGTTTTCCCCGCCGTGTCCTCCGTCGTCTCCCCGTCGTCCTGAGTCTCTCACTTCCCTCCCTCACAGTCACACACTAAAACTCAGACAATGAAGGGTGGTGTGGTATGGTTTCGAGCTTGAAGAAAATGGAGAAAATAGAGGTAATGGGTTTTCGGGTTTTTGAGGAAATGAAGAAGGAATGAAGTTTGATGAAGAAGATAGAGGAAAATGTCTGATGAGATGAGGATTTAAATGGATGGTGAGGATCTAAAGATTAATTGGTAATTGATGGTTAGGATTTAAGGTTGGAAAGATTAATTATAAAATAATAAAAATAATACTATTTTATTAATTAGATCCACAAATTAGGGGATCTAGCCAATGGGATGAGTGACACTTGTCACTCATCCATGGGACCCACTCAAAATATCTGGCCCAATCAGAAATTGTCAAATCATCCCCGTCCCGAAGTACATGCATAGTGAAATTGAACTTCCGTGATCTATAACTCTCACGTTCGAAGTCCGATTTCAGCATGCCGCCTGTCTATGGATTCGTATCGTCCTTACCTACGTAATGGTCCTTGGCCCTCGGCCATCGGACCTCTCAGTCAAAAATTCAACATTTGCCCCCTTTTAACCAAAATTACCAAAATGCCCCTAAACTTCCGAACGTCATAACTTCGTCCTCGAACGTCGGAATTGAACGTGCCACCTGTCTAGGAACTCGTGATGTCACGAACTACGTCACGGTCATCGGTCAAAGTCCGTTTGACCGCCAGAATGAAAAGTCCACGTTTTGTCCACGCCTAGGGGCAAAACGGTCATTTTGCATCATTTGTCCGATTTCGCCCTACTAATCACGGATTAACCTCACTAATCGTGATTAGTCACTAATCTAATCTAGGAATTTGGGACGGGTCGTTACACCTTAATCCCGGGGGATTAGGGGTGGGTCCTGACATAAGGTGATGGTCGGAATATTGAGATGACGACCACATTGTCGGATCAGGTATTACTTGGGGAGAGGATTTTCATGTTTGATAACCTAAAGATAGGGGAAATCTTGTTAGTTATGGAACTCCATAGGATTGGAGTAGTACATGATTTCAGATAACTTGGATGGTTGGCGTCCAACTGCAGGACCATACTTGGTGTATGGTGGAGTCGAAGTTAAGAAAGGGATGTACCTTGCGATATAGTACGAGCGATTGTACTGAGTGCTTATTGGCAATAGGAAGGAATCAGGAAGAAAGGTTAAAATCATTATACATAGTGACCCTGGGAAAGGGATATGGTGTAATTGACCTCGTGAGGGGAATGAGTCCCCGAACCATTAAACCTTATGCGTTTATTGGCCTGGTGGCCTGATGACATATGTGAGGATTTAGCCGTTGGATCATGTCACGAGTGGATGACATGTAAACGAGAAGATCTGACTGATTTTTGTGTATCTTGGTTTGTGTGGACTCGAACGTGAGCTAGGCTATGTATTCCGAGCCTATAGGTGGTATGACTGCCCATGGGGCAGGGATTTATACAGAGGTTCAGACTGGTTGTACGATTTCTATAAGTTGGGTAGGACTTATACCCGGTTGAGAGTGATTATGTTTCGGGATTATCGTAGACATCTAGCCTCGGGAAAATATTATGGCTCCCACTGATTGGAATTTCGAGGATGAAATTCTTTAAAGGGGGGGGAGGGGGGTAGGTTGTAACGACCCGGACTTTCGAAAAAGGAAAATTTAGAAAATTTGAAGAAAAAGACGATTTTTCCCCTGGAAATTGGGCAAACGGTTGACTTTTTGCTCGAGCGGTCAAACGGACTTTGACCGATGACTGTGACGTAGTACCAGACGTCACGAGTTCATAAACAGGTGGCACGTCCGATTCCGACATTCAGGGAGAAAGTTATGACGTTCGGAAGTTCAAGGGCATTTTCGTAATTTGGAAAAAAGGGAATTTGTTGACTTTTTAAACGACATGGACTGTGCACGTAAGTCGAGGACCGTTGGGTAGGTTTTGAGACGTTGAGTCCGTAGACAGGCGGCACACGTCAATCGGAGTTCGGATGACCGAGTTACGGGTCTAGAAGCGTGAAGGGCATTTTGGTAAATTGTCAAAGTAGGGGCAAAATGATAATTGGACAATTGATCAAGGAATGGACGGCAACTGGACTGATTCATGCCATGGGATGCCACCCACGGGACATCTGTCATTTGCTAACTCAGATTAGTGGCAATGTGTAATGGTGGGAAGCTTAAAATATGTTGTTTGGCACAGTGAACAGTGCTGGTGCCATTGAAACTGAAAAAAAAAAAACAGAGGCTAGTTCCCCATGCTTGATCAACTTCCCAAGGCCATTTTGAGAGGAACTGAGTGAGGGGACAGAGGCAGAGGGAGAGCACGGGTGTCTGAATTCGGGGACTGAGTCTGTGCTGTTGGAGAATGAAAAACAGAGCACTGGGAAATTATTTTATTCAATTGAGAGTTTTGAGCAGAGCACCGGTTGCATTTTGATTCATTAATTGAAGTGGTTTGATCAGTTGTTGGGAAGGAACGAGAGAAAACAGAGAGGAAAAGAATGGGAAAAACCAGAGAGAAGGAGCTGTTGTAAGACCCGAGAGCCAATTATCAAAATTTATTGTGATCAATAGTCGAATTCGAAATTGTGGATGTTTATGACTACAATTGAGATTGTATTTAACTCTCTAGAACCCAGAAGACTCAAATGGTTTCAAAAATGAAGGAAGATGAGGTCGTTTTGACCGTGAACGGAGTACCTCGACACCTCAAAAATCCAAGGATTGGGTCGTGTAATTGGAGGAGTTAGAAGACGCAATTGAGTTTGGAAACAAGTTTGTGATAATCATATGAACCTGTTGGCTGGATCAATTGAAGAAAAACGATGAGGATTGATGAACTTCAAGGAATGAACAGTGTTTGGATGTTCATTGAAAACTCGAGCTGGAATTGACAGATTAAGGTAAGTTATAATGAAATTAAAGTTACAGACCCATAATTAGATTCATAACGATGCTTTTGACTGAGTCAATTGAAGAAAACAAGTTGAGATTCGCAGGGATTGGACCGGGTCAAAACGTAGGCTAAATGACCCGTTTAGCACACGGCCGGGTGAGAACGATGAACAGTGTGGTTACTGTAGCAGCGCGCGAGCTTCACGCGCAGCCGTTTGCAGCGGCGCGTGGACCCGATTCACGAGGTGAGTTCAACACGACTTTTGCCCTATGCAATGTAACGAACATTTTAGCGTTGATTTCGAGTTAATCGGACACCGTTTGGACTTTGCTTCGAGGGTCCGAATGTTTATGTTCCTTTTTTAATTAACATTTATTTTCCGGAAAGTTATGGGAAATTAGTATGATGTTATTTGAGTCCTTAGTGACACTGAGGAATGATTTCGGACAGGATTCAAGATTTTTGGAAAATATCGGAAATTACGGAAACTCATGCAGCGCGAAAACGAGCGTTATGGACGGTGTGTGAGTGGACTTTGCTTTCAAAATTTAATGCATGCATAAATGTTTCTATGATTTCTATGATTATGATGATGACTTGTGATAATTACGATTTTTGTATTTATACGTATTTTGGTATGCAATACGTAACTGCACGTATTTCGAGACTAATTTCTCTTATGCCTTGATGATGGTTTGATGATCGATTTTACATAATTTGTGCGTATCATGATTTAAGGATGTTTTGATTATGATTGTGAGTATGACTTATGGTGTTGACATGGATTTCGAGTATTTTGTGATTTGATCATGGTTTTGATGCTTTAACTTTGGGATTTGAAATATGATTTGGTTTCAAAGATTTAAAACGGATTTTGGAAAAGGTGATTTCCGGCTTGATGCCCAGTTCATGAAAGTGACTTTGATGAACGAGATTTCGGGTTTCGGAAACTTGAAGGTGGATTTCCGGATTTGGGTTCGGGATGATGTTTCCAGATGCTAGCTTATGGAATCATTATTGCGAATTCGGATTCGGGAATGGATGACGAATATGATTGGGATTTTAATGTAAAATTCGGACATGAGTTCCATTTCGATTAAGTGTGATCTCGGATTTGACTTGGGAAATTGGTTTACGATGGATTCTGGATTTGTTGTGATTTATAAATGGTTTTGGGTTTAAAAACCCGGTACTATTGTTGGATGATGTTTTGGGTTTAAAGACCCGGATGAGATATGACGAGGGCGGGCCCGGATTGGGTTTAAAGACCCGGATTGAGTTTAAAGACTCGGTTACTGTGATGTCCCCCGAGGCCTTGATTATGTTTTGAGTTTAAAGACTCGTTGATATCCCGGGAAGGCCTGACATATATGAGTTTAAAGACTCGATAATTGATATCCAGCAAATTGATTGACTTGTGGTTTACTGTCGATTTTTTATGTTTTCGGATGTGTTGGGCAGTGACCTGGTTTATATGGTTTGATGGATTTTGGATTATGTTATGTACTTGGATTTGATTCATGATTTTGGGCTGAGGCCCTGTGTTTATGATTGCGGGCTAAGACCCGAAGGTTAAGAAAAAGAAAATGATTTGTTTTTCATATACGGTTTTCTTACGTTGGGAATGAAATGGATTGCAAAATGATTTTCGAATGCATGCATTGGTTTTACTTGGAGGGTAAAAATGTATATCTAAAACCTGTTTTATAAACTGATTCGTTTTCGTCCACTCGCACCTTTTGTGTTTTATTGACCCTCCAGATCGTGGCGCGTTGATCGAGGCTGATCGAGAGACGGAGGTATGAGTGAGTACGTGTGTGGCTATCCCTTGTTTGGCAAGTACTGAGGGTAATTTGGGAACTTCAGTCGACTTGCTAGACGGGAGCATGACCGGACACGGTTATCAATGTCCCTTCGGGGGCGGTCCTGTCAGACAATGAGCCAATTTCAGAAGGAATTTTGCCCACCAGCCCGTTGTAACCGAAATCCATATTGATTAGGTTAAAGCAATATGATACATTGTATGGAATAACGCCACTAAAGGAGTTTTTGTGGAGAAATAGTACATTCAATCTGTGCAAATGCCCGATTTGTGGAGGGATTTGATGATCAAAACGGTTGTTTTGCAGCCGCAGTTCCCTTAGGAAGCTTAGATTTCCTATGTGGGGATAGTTTCCCGGTCAGATTTTGTGATTTTAGTTCCAACTTTGTGACTCTTTTTTCACGGCGGTGACCACTGCAGGTCACGCCATGCCACAAGCAGAAGTGAGTGGAATCATTCCAGGTGGTCAGAACATGATGCGGATCTTGCTTTATTTGAGCTTTGAAGGCAAGCAAGGCCAACCTATTTCGTTCACTCCTAGAGCTCAAATGCTGCATGGAGCTCCCAAAGCAAACAAAGATTGCATTAAAAAGTGTGTATGTTAAGCTCAACTTCACAACCCAAATCCCCATTTTGATGAATTGTGCAACTTGGAAGATTGATGGGTGAGATATATAGATGACTCTACAGAATTAAACAAACCTAGTTGACATTTTAGGGTTCTTAAAAATAATAAAATAGGATGTTTTGTTTCTGACAACTGTTTAAATTAAATCTGGAGCCTGCCTTCTAGAAGTTGAGAAAGAAAATCATTTAATCTATACAAAGCTAGATAATGAAGGCCGTTAATGCAATATTCTCCCTTAATTCATTTGTAGCTTAAATCTTTTAGCCTTCATGACTTGACCGGTCAATCCTTCATTTTCTTCTGGTTTTGTCAAATGTCATTTTCTTATTTGCTATTTATTCATAATAGTAAGTTTAATATAGGCGGAGTAAGTTTAATATAGGCGGAGTAAGTTTAATAACGTTGCTTCCTTAACATTTCGACCATAACAAAAATGTTACGTGTTCCAACGGAAAATACTTATATCCATTCAACTATCATCCATTATCAAACTATATCTACGTAATTTTGTATTTATATATAAGTACTGTTCAACATGGCGGCCGCCTAATTTGCGTAGGCGCTCGAAGGTGGGAAACCGCCCCGTCTAATGACTAAGCGTCTAGGTGGATTTGTGTGTACATCCTTATACATATTTAGTTATATAAGTTCTTATATATATATTTAGTTATATAAGTTATTTTATTTATTAAATACTTAGTTAATAATATAAGTATTAATTAAAACAAAGATAATAAATTAAAAAATATAGAACGTTGTATAATAAAATTAATAAAAAAGTTTACATTGTTAACATTTATGACTTCCAACTCAATTTATTTATCTAGATAATTAATTTTTATTCTGGAATTATTTGATAGTATTCATTATATTATTAATTTTTTGAATTTTGTCTTAAAAAAAACCGCCTAGGCACTAGACCCTTATCGACCGCCGTAGAAGCGGCTAGCGCCGTTTTAAACCTTGTATATAAGACAAAATATTATTACCATATAGTTTACACTTTGTAACAAATTCATACATAAACTTTTAAATGTTGCAATTACTCTTCTAAACTCTTCAAAACATGACAATATGCTTCATTCGTTAATTAATCCTAGTTAAAATTTCTACTAAAGGCTGACGAGAATAAAACGAGACTCATAATTTCACACACGGCCCCCCTTCCCCTTACTTCTTCCAGCCACCAACCGTTTTTGTAAGTTGGTTGTTTTGTTTTTATTTTTTATTTTGATTAGATCAGTTTAAAATTTATGGGTAAAAAAATTGTTTTAATGAAATCTTAACGTAATTTAATGGAATAGTTAACAGACCGACCATGTTGTTACATTTGGAAAAGTTCAGGGGAGTAATTGCAATATTTGAAAGTTTAGATATGAATCTGTTACAAGGTGTAAATCACATGATAGTAAAGTGTAATTTTCCTATATATTTAAGGACTGGGCAGCAGAGGAAGAAGTTCTTAAGGGAAAGGAACAGAGGCATGGGAAAGTTATAAGACTCATTGAAACAAAAAAGCAGAAGTGCAAGAAAGTAGTGTTTTGTGCATCCTGTATAAACTATAATACATGAACATCATTTTCATCAGTCATCTTTTAATTTCTTTGCACCCAGACAGAATAACAAGAGAATTTTTCCAAGTTTAACAATACCTCATCCACAAGAAAGCTCTGAAATGTCCAGCTCTTTGATCAGCAACCAGTGATAGTTTCATGCATACAAAACAAGAAATTACTAGCTCATAAAATTCCAAATATCTCAGTCCATCAGTTCACTGGGATCAAACTTGGATTACGAAGCTACAATGACATAGCGGTCGACTATAGATTCACAAAGCGAATACAGAAATGTAAATTTCATTTGTTCCATATCAAATAGGCTGAGAGGCTGCAACTCTTAATTACAAAACACTGGCATTTCATCCAATTCTTGACTCCTAACTGCATAGAAAAATCAAAGAGTTCAGAATACATCTCAAGTTGAAAAATGCATGAAATTCTCAGGGAATTAACAGGGAATTAACCTTCAGTATATTTTCCTCTTTTTAAGCTGCTTCCACTGCCCCAGCATAAAATGTACTCCCTCTTTCAATGATGCCTTCCTCCCTTCTTCGAAGTTCCAAAGCTCTTTTACTGTATAACCGCCACTGGCATTATACGCATGCAATTCCATCAAGGCAGTTG
Source organism: Prinsepia uniflora (assembly GCA_032719365.1). Lineage (NCBI taxonomy): Eukaryota > Viridiplantae > Streptophyta > Magnoliopsida > Rosales > Rosaceae > Prinsepia > Prinsepia uniflora. Next base: position 309,100 of record JAVSMK010000018.1, read on the forward strand.
CCACTGAATGGTATACTTCCTCCCCCAGCTCACTCTTTAAACCTTTCAATTTTTCATCTTCTTCATCGATTATTTGCTGTACCCACATTACACACTTACAATTAGCTGATGGAAAGTACGAATCTAGACGAAAAAAGGTTACTACGAATTGAGGAGAAGAAATTTAACTAAATGGCCAAAAAGGAAACATGCAGATTGCAAAGCCACAAGGTTAAATTTGCTGAGAGGTTCACATGAAAGCCTTGAATGGAAACCATGGAGGAGTTGAGCATATACCTTAGTATTTCCTTGTTTATCAGTTATAATCTTGAAGGGATGCCAGCTTGGAAGCCTCAGATAGGAGTCCCACAGATCACGAACTTCCATTGCCTTCTCGTCAGCTTTTTTTTTGGAGTACTTCCTGACTGCAATTTGAAATGGTTTGGATTCAAGATCTCCCATTCTCTTCACACCAATTGAAACACAGCTGTTTGAATGCAACATTCCCTGAAAAAAACAGAAATTACACTCCTTTAACATGGAAGTTCGAAAATAGACAAGAAACCAAGTCAATAACAGGCAAAAGATAACCAGTGCCTAATGTGATCAAACATGATGATGCTTCATACAAAAACAATAAAATACATAGATAGAATTTTAAAACAATTAGCTAGGATGGGCAGGGTAAATTCCTGGAAAAAAAATTCAAGAGTCAGTGATGCAAATTTGACTCATTCGCGCGTGCTCTATTTGAATCAAAACCCTATCCAACAACCATGGAACTAGAGCTGCAAAGAAGAAACTGCTTATGGAGGAAGAAAAGCAACTCACAGAGAAAAACAATAAGACTAACACCTTCCGGACAATATGCTGAAACCTCAAAAATCAGCACCCTTCATTATAAACAAAAGGTTTGATATGGATATTAATAAACACTTGTGATTTCCACCACTTGATCATTCAATGTCCTAATATCTACAAGCGATACAAACTCAATGCATATCAATCAAAATAGCAGAATCAAGAAATGTGGAGAAAAGGCTCTAATCTGTCATGGCATATCGGTTGTAAATAGATTAGTCGTGTCTAAATGACAGGGAAATGTATAATTCAATAAACCACCAGACTTAAACCAGGAAAACATAAGTTGGAAATATATATACACTGATTAACTCCTTACGAGCCTCCTGCACTTCATCATTATTCCTCCGCTCCTGAACAATAAGTGCTCTATAAAGCTCTTCTACATTAGTGAGATCCTCTTCTTTCTCCTTTAGCTTATCCTGAACTTCTACTTTCTTCTTCTTGGCTTCAAAATCCTCATCTTGATCATCCATGTGTCGCATGACTTTTAAAGCACCTCTCATATGCTCGATATCCAGCTCCAGTGACTGTTTGGCATCTAGCTGCTTTTGCAATTCGATGATCTTCTTGTTTAGTTTCTCCTTTTCTCTCTGCAATTACATATCACTCACCAAGCATGAAATACCAACAATTTATTCACTGAATTCAACTTAAATGAGCAAAGATATATGGAAAACCAACCATTTGCTCTTCTGTCAGTCGCAGCAGATTTTGATCCGCCATGTCTTGCATTAAGGTAGCCTTCGAATTCTAAACAATGAAGGAACTGTGTTAGCTAATACTAATTATAAGCTGTGAAGAATATGTCAACAAATTAGATTAATGAAAGAAGACTAGACAGTCAAGAGATAATTACATGTCTAATGAACAAAATGCAAGGCCAAGTTACTAAAATTTTAAGACTGAAATGACTTTACCTTTGTACATCTGAAGGTAGCCTATCAGATTATACCAGAAACAAGTAGAACTGTTCCTGACTTAATCTCGTCATTCTAACTGAATATCAACCAGAAAACTCTGTGAGATGAAACTTAATGGCAGTATTATATATCTATAAATTCTTTGGTCTCATCCTCTTTAGTTGTCCTTTATCTTCTGTATATCTAATTCCCAAGTTAATGCACATTGTTAAGAATATGAAAATTAATGCAAGTGGTAACTTTATACATATGCATATTCAAACAGAGGCCAAGATGATTTATCTTAACATGGGAAACAAAAAGGTTACCTTCTGCTGCTCATTATAGATTATCCTTCTCTCATTATCATTCTGCGTCTGGCGTTGTTGCAGTTGCTTCTCAGGCTCCTCAAGCTCTTTCTTCCGAGCTTCCAGCTGCTTTGTGGCTTTCTGATGGTCTGAAATTATCTTCTCCACAAATCTTCGAGCATTACGTTGTTCATTTCCTCTTGCTAACAACACAAATCGAAACACAAAATCAGTAGCCTCACAAATATCAAAACCCAAAAAAATAAAAGCATAGGTAACATTTCATATTCATTAGGAAAATCTGAGATATTAAGTTTTACACGTTTGAGGCGTCACCCTGATTGTAAGCCTTGACCATCCCATCTGTTTCAGTCATGAGCTTGTTATAAGAAGCATTGGTCTCCTCATACTTAATCTTCATCTCCATGAGATCTGATTCTCTCGTTTCCAAAATTCCACTCAAATTGGAAACCAGATTTTTAGCTTTCCTCTCTTCCTCTTCTTGTTGCCCAGAAATAGTTTTCAAATCCCCATTTCTTTGAAGATAATCACCGACCAAGTTTTTACCATTATAATCATTAGCCCTAGCAACCCACCCAAACATTTTGTTTCCAAGGCCAAAACCCCTCGTTTCCTCAAAGTCCTTCTTCCCACAGCTCACTTTCATAAAGCTCTGCTCAAAGCTGATTGCATTGTGAAAACCCTTCCAGTCCTTCTCAAATTCCAGAACTGCAAACCCAGAATGGCCCTCAAAATTCCATAGTGGGTTAACTCTCAGTGGATTGAAACCCCTTCTCCAAAACTTACCCCAACACGCCTCCCATCTTTGTACTCTGTTTTCAGGTTTGCCAAAATGCCCATCCACGGACAACCGAACTCTTCTTCTGCTATGAGCCTATGAGAGCAGCCATTTCTCTAGGGCTAAAGAGGCACTTGGATATTCATATAGCCATTTTGTTTTGTTGGGTTTTGTCAGCAGTGTTAAAATTCCCAGATCAATCCAAAATTAGTTTAATTAAACTCTGATTCTGTGTTTTAGTGAGAAATGAAGCGTTTAATGTTTGTGGTTTCGTGGTCTACACGTTATAGCTGTATGTATGCCTCCGTATTATACAAATGGAATATATACAATGTAGCCGTAGACTCGTACAGCTTTACAGTGGTTTGGAACTACAATTTATTTTTTCTTACAAATAAATTATGGTTTTATATGAGTTTTTTTTTTCCCGGTCATAAGGAATTTTTAAAATTTTTGTATGTGTCAGATCATGATTGGAAACTTAAGAAGAAAAATGACTCTTTAAACATAAGGAAATATTGTCGAAATTAGTTATGTTTTGACGTCTAAATTGAGACCTATACAGAAGAAATTAGATTAATTTATTTTTAGGAATGGGTCTGGTGTGGTCGATTTTCTCTTTCTAAAATTTGTTCACAAAAATTTCATATTGAAAATTAAATAAATATTGAAAGAACTTCTTGCAAATGAGGATTGAGACATTTTGAGAAACAAATTAATTTTTGCCGCTATTTTTTCCTTGTGTATCTTCAATTTTGAGGACATCTTTCAATGTTATCAGTAGCTAGTTCGTTCATGGGCTTATCTTTGTCTGTGCTATACATGATCTTTTAGAGTGAAAGTTTGACGTGAAATATCACTAATGCATACTGTCTTTGTTTGCCATAATGGTTAATTTAGTCCCTCAACTTAGTTTATCTTTGTGTGCTCCATTTGGGATGAAACTGATCAAAGAGCTCATGCATGGAAGATCGAACTTACCTCTTCAATCACCATGAGATATACTATTTTCGGATGTGGGACAATTGGGCACTAACAAGATGAAATATCTTACATTCATACTCTAAAACCTTCTCAAATAATAATGCTGCAGAATCTACAGGATTTTCAATTTCTACACACTGGATTTCCAAAAGCATATTGTGGTCAGTAATGCCATTCATAATATTAACAAAAACCTCACTACATACATGTGGGCTACAACAAAAGCTTCAATCTTCATGACAATAAGTTATGGTAAATTCTTTCTCAGTCTCTGTTCTACATTTAGTCCCCTTCATCTCAAGGCCACCCACCTGCTTCCTCTGAAATGTTAGACAAAAAAACATAAGAATTAAATTCGGAACTCCATGGAGAGCAAGTCAAATTGAATCTGCAAATTGAATCTGCATCTAAGTCACCATACGTTTTCTATAGCAAGTCAAAATCAAACATATATACCTTCACTCTGTCTCCTCCTTTTCTGCAGTTGAAACTGCTTCTGTAGATATAAGATACCCTCCTTTAACGATGCCCTCCTCCCTTCTTTAAAATTCCATAATTCTGGTACTGGATACCTGCCACTGCGATTGTACTCATTCAACTCCACCAAGGCAGTTATCACAGCATTGTAAACTTCACCACCAAACTCGCCCTTTAAATTTTTCAGTTTTTCATCTTCCTCATAAATCATTTCCTGTATACTCTCGGATCCAATGCCATCCAGTTAGAAGGTCTCAAAATATTCAGCAGACAAAAGGTACAATTTCAGCAGTGCGAGGAGAATCGCATTAACAATATGAGTAGAAAAGGGAACATGAAGAATGCAAGTTAAAAGATTTACCACATGGATATGTCTTTAACAAAAAAAAGTGAATCTATTTGCAGAGAAAATTACTTGGATATTTCTTTAATCGAAACCAAGTCCCTAATGAGAATTTGAAAACTAGAATGGCAGCGGCAACGGAAAATGAAATAACCAGCAATAATATTCAATTAGTGGTCTGATGGTTCTTTATTACCTTCCAAACTCCAAAATGATCCTTTCTATTTGTGAATGGGTACCACCTTGAATCCCTAAGAGAATCCTCCCACTGAGAACATAGTGCCGCTGCCTGGCCATTTGCCTTGCCTTCGGGATATTTTCTCTGGCAAGCAGTTTGAAATGGTTTGTTGTCTAGCTCTCCCATTCTCTTCATGCCAATAAAAGCATGACTTGTTGATTCCCATCCCTGAAAAGCACAAAAATTATACTCCTACCAAATGAAGTACAATATCACATTCACAAGAAAGCATCATGGTTGCCAGACAGAAATCCAGAACCTTTTCTATACAAAAACTGATTAACTCCGTTCGAGCCTCTTGTAATTCATCATTACTTCGGCACGCCTTTACTATAAGTGCATTGTTAAGAGCTTCAAAATGGGCCAATTCCTCTTCCTTCTCCTTCAAATTTTCTAGAACTCCATTCATGTCTACGTGTTCATGCCCACGCCCATCCTCATCCATTTCCACCTGCTTGACATCCTTAGCCTGAGCCCTTTCCAATTCAATGATCCTCCAACGAAGCTCCTCGTTTTGTTTCTGTAATTTTCATAGAATCACCAAACCGAAATTTCAAAGCTCATTACCTTATGGTTGATTTAAAACAAATCTCCTAGTTTGACAATAAACAGAAAACAAACCTTTTGTTCTAACATCTTTTCATCAGCCCTCTTTTTCTCTAAGGTAGCCTTATCGTCCTGATAGAAAACAGGCACAAAATAAGCACATATCAAATAATAATGGCTTAGAATATCTTATCATACTCTGGCATACCCACTGGGGGAACTAAACAACCAAAAGATAAGTTAATTGGCTTTAAGCAGAGAAAATAAGAATACCATTTGTTTCAACAGCTCCTCTTTATTTTGTGCTTGCTCAAGTTTCATCTGTAGCTCTTTTATCTGAGCTTCACCGTACTCAACCATGTTCATAAGCCCCATCTTCTTAGCTTCACTCTGATCAAGTCTGTTCTTAAGCGCTTTGATCTGAGCTTCACCCTGCTCAAACATTTGCATAAGCTCTTTGTTCTGAGTTTCTTTCTTCTCAAGCTTGTTCTTAAGCAATTTGACTTGAGAATGACTGTGCTGCAACATGTGCATAACCTCTTTCTTTTGAGCTTCATTCTTCTCATTCCTTTTCTTTTCAAACTCAATCTTCTCAACCATTTCCTTAACCTGTTTCTTTTGAGCTTCACTGTTTTCAAGCTTTTTCTTCAAACCATTGTTGTCCAATTCATACTTTAACAGTGCTCTGTTATGATTAAAGAACACCGCCTCAAGATGGTCGCGCACATTTTGTTGCAACTTTCCTATTTATTATCAACATAGCAAGAAACAATACAGTGAGCTAATATTGTAGCCCTTTTCAAAGGCATCAAATCTTAAAGTTGAATCAGAATATTTAACCTTGAAAGTAATAAAAATAAGATAAGGATGAAAACTTGAACTTTAATTCAGGGGGAAAAAAAAAAAAAAAACAAGACGCACCCATATCCATTTCTTCTGAAAATTCAGACATTTGAACCTGCAAAACCGAAGAACAAAGAAAATCTAAGAATCAAATTCATTTCTACCTGAGCATCTTTAAGTACGTTGAAAATGGCAACGCAAAGAAAATAAAATTTTCCCTATCTAAGAAAAGGGGTAAAAATGAGCTTCTACTAGGGCCAATTTAGCCATTTTAGAGGGTGGTTCCTTGAACAATTTCCCTGACATTTTCTTAGCAACCAAAAAACGCAGTTAAATTTCAACAAACAAAAACAACATACGTAAAATAAAATCATCAAGGTGGAAACACAAGATGGTAATTGCTACCCGTTAGCTTTGCTTTGTATGGCTGCCCGGCGACTGAACCGTTAATCCTTGGGGTTTCACTTTCAGGAGACGAAAATCAAAATCCTACTAAAACCCATAAACATTTTCGTGTGTTTTTCTTCTTATATTGTTGGCAAATAAACATTTTCGTGTGTTTTTCTTCTTATATTGTTGGCAAATTTTTTATTATTGTAAATATAACTGATTTCATTTGTTGTTAAGGAGACACGTGGAACCGCTAATTTGGATAACCAACGGCAGGGGTACTGTACGGCTTCCTTGGGATTTTTGTTTTTAGATATAATAGAAATACCAGATAAAAAAAAAGATATAATAGAAATACCGAAAAATATCAAATTTTATTAGTTTTATATCCATGAAGTGAATGTAATTTTTTGTCTCCAACGTTATTGGTTGTAATCTTTGGCATACTCTCTGTCAATAACACAAAAAATAAAATTAATAGGAATTTAAAAAAAATACAAAATAGAAAAAATATTAAGCTCTAACTTGGTCATGAGTAATGTATTAAGCGGGGGGGCCTCTCGCTAATTTCGTTGTCCCTCTTGCTAATTTCTTCCATTATTAATAGCCAATTTATTTTATATTATCATATTTACTTACATTTTTAAAATTATTTTTCAAAAGAATCAAATTTTGGTAATCAATATGATTTATTATGAGTAATTTTTCATTAATTAATGTTAGGTATCACATTTACTTATTTCAAATGTGACAAATTTGGTGAAAAAAAATAAATAAAATGTGATCGTAAAGGAAAAGTTGACTCAAATAAAATTTAGAGGGAAAATGACAAGAGATTACAAGGGGCAATTTTACTAAATAACATAGATTAAATGTTGTTATGTTATACTTGATAAAAGAATTTTGTTACTCGTGAAAGTGAAACTCGATACCTCTAACTATACAGTAAATAAAAATATCAATAAATAATAGTTTTAGTGTGTATATATATTATAATATTATATATAGACAATGTTTTACTCGAAGAGGCATATTGAGCAAGTTATTGGATATATATATATATATATATATATATATATGTATATCACACGAGTTCAATAAAAAACTTCAACCTAAAAAAAGTAGAACAGGTGTCAATGTTGGATTTTTGGTTCCATAATTTTGCTTCATCATGTAGTCACATGTAATTTTCTGATTATTGCAATTCAAGAATAAGGGCTTAGTTTTACCCGGTTTAAATTAGAGTTGGAGCACGAACGATTAGAATACGGGACCTGTTTTAATTATCAAATAAAAATGCTTATTGTACATGTCCAATTTGTTCCTTTTAGCAAAAGGGAAACTTGGTCGAAGAAGGTGTAGACTTGGCATTGTCTTCCAACATTTGAAAACGATGAAAACAAAATAATTCAATCAGTAGACATCAAAGAGTACTCAATAGCGCAAACACATTTCACAAGTTTTTCACTTCCAGGGATTTTTACCAGTCTTCTATATACGTGGTCTAAGAATTGACCAAATAAGACCCATTCCCAATGGTGTGTTCTAACTTCCAATAACAAACACAAGTTAGAGGAAAAATGAACCAAAGTTTAATCTTTCCTCACCAAAATAAACACAACATCAGGTGGATGGATGTCTACAAAAGACGAACATTAACAGAGGCCTTAGCAGTAACAAAAGCTCTTTAAGCGCGAAGCTCAATCCACATCTTGGACAAACTGCAAAAACCACATTCAGGTCAGAGTATTGAAATGTGACGACAACGCTCAAGAATAGTTTTCTGTGACATGATGTTTCAATAATCTATGTCACTCATCTCATCATCACATTCTTAACCAAAATTTGCATAGCAACTTAAAAGTAAGTCAAACATCTCTTAAGCTGAAAGGTGCAAAAGATTCAAATGCGTACCTTGTTTTATCTTCTCGATTTTTTAACAGCTCTCCACTTCTTTAGCATAAACACGACTCCCTCTTTCAATGATGCCTTCCTTCCTTCTTTGAAATTCCACAGCTCAGGTATTGTGTATCGACCACTGGGATTATAATCATTCAATTCCTTCAAAGCAGTTATCACCGCCTCAAATACTTCATCACCCAATTGATTCTTTAATTCCTTCAATTTTTCATCGTCTTCATTGATAATTTCCTGTTCCCACATCCAATATAACTTAGTTACGTAGATAGTGATGCCAGAAAGAATGAGCCGAAAGAGCAGCAATCTGTTAGTGGGAAGCAACTAAAAGATAAGCTCGCTGTGATATAACACCTAGTATATGAGATAAAAGATAAGCTCTCTTTCTTTTAGTACAGAAGTGGAAGCCTTCAAGAAGCAAGGTTACCACAGGGTTAAACAGAGGGTGAGAAAATATTATCAAGCAGAAAATAATGCAAGCACTTCTTCACAAGACTGACGGCGTGGAATTTCTAAAGGTGCTTTAATTCTGGGTAAAATCGCATGACTATTTCTTCAGCTGAAACCACTGGCCCTCATTATAAGTTGAACAGGCATGGCAAGAGCCAAAAAAAAAGTTACTAACAATAGTACTCTATTTTTTTAGTATTCTTTTTGCTTTTTAAAGGAACCAGCTATGGTATTATATGATCGATTAAAGAAGGAAGATACTGCTTGATTAATTGAAAGCATACCGTGGTCTTTCCATCTTTATCTGTGATAATCCTGAAAGGATGCCAGTTTGGATCTCTAAGGTATTTCTCCCACAGAGAGCAAAACTCTATTGCCTTCACATCTGCTTCTTCTTCAGAATATCTTTCCTTGGCTGCATTTTGAAATGGTTTGGATTGAAGATCTCCCATTCTCTTCACGCCGATAAAAGCACGGCTGTTTGAATCCCACAGTCCCTACAAAGAACAAAAATTAGACTCCTATAAAACAACAAAAGCACTGCTGCATTAATAAGAAAGGGCCGTGATCAACAAACCACATGGTGAGCAAGAATTGTGATCAACACACTAAATTGATAGCACGGATCACAATCAACAATTAAGCCACTTTCTAGTTTAAATGGAAAATTTAATGCCTTTGTTGCTCTAATTAAACAGAATCCATCATGAAAAACAACTCGTTGTAGTTGGAACAACATATATAAGTCATCTCACTGGTTTCCACCACTTGATCTTTCCACATGCTAATAAATACATTGTAATTCAAGCTAACATATGCTAACAAAATCATCAAATATCAGGCTATAATTTATCAAGGCATAGCAGTTTCATTAAACATTATTTCTATAAAAATCATAGAGAGATATTTTGGAAATAGTATTAAGAAAATAATTAGAAACCAAGTTGAAGAGACAAGATTCACTTAACTATCCAAGGGTGCAACCAGAAAAAACAAATGTACATACACTGATTAACTCCTTGCGAGCATCCTGCACTTCATCATTATTCCTTCGCTCCTTAACAACTAGTGTTTTATAAAGCTCCTCTACATCAGTGTACTCCTCCTCCTTCTCCTCTAACTTCATTTGAATTTCATCCACCTTCTTCTTGGCTTCCAAATCCCCCTCCTCGTCCATATGTTTCATCACCTTCAAAGCACCTTTCATCCGCTCTATCTCGAGCTCCAAAACTTGTTTAGCATCAAGTTGCTTTTCCAATTCAATGATTTTCTTGCGAAGTTTTTCCTTTTCTCTCTGCAATTTACATTCAATAAGCAAATACAAAGTTTAAGAATTCATTCACTAAACTCTCAAACTTTCAGAATTCATTCATTCAACTCTCAAAGTTTCAAATCAACAAAGAGCAACAAACCTGTTGTTCTTCTGCCAGCTTTAACATCTTCTCATCAGCTTTATGTTGTTCCAAGGTAGCCCTCTCATTCTAAAAAGAGAAGAAAAACTCTATTAATGGATACTAGACAGTAATTGACGAAATATCACAATTAATGACATACTGGATGCTACATTACCCAGGCGATATAAGTACACAATCTAAAGATAAATGTGTACTTAGGAAACCTACAAATAAAAAAAGAATTGCAACCAAGTGTATCAGCATCACCTGTGTCAGGAAACTTAAAACAAGGAATAGCAACAAGAGTAAAGATACAAAAATCTGTGTTTTTCCAGTTACTAGAAGCGCACAGGACGAGGAGATGTGACTTGCGTTTGTTATTTTAATTAAATATCCAATATTAGGGGCAGCAGAAAAATGTAAAAGGAAACTTAATGTACATGCTCTAAATCACTGATGCTATTAAGTCAATTGGCTCTTCTGCTTCTGAAAATTCTTATTCCTAATGTTAGTTCATCTAATTACAACCTACAACACTTTTACACTGAAATTGAACAAGTATCATAAGTACCATGAACAAGCCAGAAGTTAATTGCACTTAAACATCTCTATACTATCCAAACAGAGGCCTAAGTTCATTGAGTTTAAGAAGGAAACAACAAGATTACCTTTATCCTATCTTGATAGAGTTTCCTCCTCTCACTATCATTTTCTGCACGGTGTTGTTGCAGTTGTTTCTCACGGTGCTCAAGCTCTTTCTTTTGGGCTTCCAACTTCAATGTGGCTTTCTTGTGGTCTAAGCATATCTTCTGCATGCTCTCATGAGCAACTTTCTGCATTCTTTCTCTTTCTAAGAATATAAAGTGAAATATAAATTAAGCAAACACAAGAATTTAACCGGAAAAAAAAGGTACAGTTTTAAGCACTCCTTATAAAAATAACTTTTGAGCAGAGCACCTTCATTACAAGCTTTGAGCATCTCCTCCTTTTCACGTAAAGAACTCTTTAATTTGTTTAAAGCATCATCCGTCTTATGACATTTTCTTTGCATTTCCTCTAGAGATGAATTCTTTATCTCCAAGGTGCTAGTTAGAGTGGAAACCAGTGTTTTAGTTTTTCTCTGTTCTTCTTGTTGTTGAGCAGAAACAGTTTTTAGATCTCCAGTCCTACGAAGATGATCACCTATAATATTTCTCGAATTGTAATCATCATTCCGAGCAACCCATCCATATAAATTATCTCCTCGATTCCTCGTTACATTGTAATCTTTTTTTCCACGGTGATCAACTGCAAAACTCTTCTCAAAGGACTTTGCATCATAGAAACCTTCCCAACTTTTCTCAAATTCAACGATTGCAAATCCAGAGTGACCCCTAAAACTCCACAAAGGATGAACCCTCACAGGGTTAAAACCTTTACATGCTAGCTCAGTTTTAAGTTTGGAACCACTTTCCCCAACATGTTTCCCATTCATGAATTCGGTTTTAACATTTGCCAGAACTCCCATCCAAGGCCATACAAACAATTCGTCATCATCTCGTACAGCAGGGGAAGAACCAGCCTCAGAAGCTACTTTGGGCTCGGACTTGGAGGTGGGGAAACTGGGGGCTAGGGATGGGTTGCAAAGAGGCCGAGAGTGAGCTGGAGAATCAGAATGATTGCTTTTTTCTCTGGTTTTGGGTGGGCTGGAGCCAACTAGAGCTAAAAGCTGTGTTCGTCCCTGCGAGTGTTTAGCGTGTTCAATTTTGGTTGCAGATTCTAATCGGATCTCCCGATCACGACTCTCAAGGTATCTATCTATGTATCTTTGCAAAGCCAAGTGCTTTGCTTTCTCTTTCAAAATCCTGCTGCCTCTGCCAATATCAGAAGCATGTAACGAGAGCTCCTTAAGCCGGTAATCGTGCCTCCTCTTCCTATCGCAAAATGGGCATCTGTAAGATGAATCGGAATTTTTAACCTTTACAATGCCTTCCTTTAACTGCTTGTAATATTCATATTCATAGTCGTCTAACTCAGACTGGCTAAAGCGACTTTCTTCTTTTGATCTGTGAGATTTCTCAAACCTGCAATGTTGAAATAAGATCTGCATTTAAAGGCCTCATTTCGCTTCATTATCTATTACGTAAAAGCAACTAAACAAGATGATAAGGTCCAGAAATATCCAGATGAAAAGAAAAAAGCAAAACATGTACACTGAAATAAATATTGAAAATTCAGTGGTTACTAAATATAGATGCTAAAAACATGGAATAATTTTGCCAACAAATATATATTTGAGAAAATTAGTGAACATTTTCTCAAGCCAGGGTAGGGGCAGTTTGTATTTTCAACTTAACACTAATGTTTAGATATTTTTATCTGAATTTAAAATATTAATCCTTCACTTTTGCCTTAAAACAAATTTTCTAGCTGGTTATTGAAAATGGTCGTCAAAGATATGATCTGCTATATATCTACGGAATTAACAAATTCAAGCTTATAGAAATACACTAACATTTGGCTGACGCACATAACAAAGTGATAGTGTATAAACACACTTAATTAGATAACAAAACTACGTGCATCACGTCCAATGGTTCAAATTCAACAACTTTATGAAAGAGGGTTTCAGCTAACGTACTTGTAGAATCAACTCAAGCTTTTGAACAGTTACATATGACACATCAGTACAACTTGGTTAACAGGTTTTACAGGTTGAAGATATAGTCCTTGCAGAAAACAGAGCAAGCTACAGATTTTAGTCATTGACTGCAAGTTTTATACATAAAACCTCAATGCAGCAACTTCTCCCCATCCAGGTTAGATATATCTTTCATTGTTAGTGCTGAAATATTTTGCTATTGACCATCTTTCCTCTAGTATGAGCTCCTTGGTTTACAAGAAAATTTGGCTTTCTAGTTAGTTGAGTTCTTATCCATGTCAATCATTCATTAATCTTTTTCTTTCAGGAAATAGAGATCATGGTTTATACAGTTTTTTCCCTCATCGAATGTGTCGAGGACCTGCTAGTCAAATAACAAGGAGAACATTGCCAAAAGCAAGGAAAGCAAGGACATATTACTCTTTTGTCTTTTATATTTTTGGAAGTCAAAATTAAACCTCCTGCATTTTCAAGTACTTTTCATGGTTATTTACTTGAACTTATATGGCACCGTATGATTGCAGGAGGTTTATGATGTTACTTCAGTGTTTGTCTTCAAATAATTTTGTCTAATTTTGTAACTTTTTAAATAAGCCCCATTGATGTACTCTGAACAGTCTTATGGATGTTAAAACCAATGTGAAAGGAAAAAAGGTATTGTAATTTTGCAATGGTTATAATTATATCTTCCCGGTCTTTGAAAACTATCTAATAATTGCAAAAATGCTTGAAAGAATGATAAGTAGGAGTATACAATAATGTAAATTTAAATAAAAATTTGATCCAAGTTAGCTGCATTTGGAATTTTTCTTTTACTAGAGGTGATGAAATGTTTACATCACAAGCAAGAATATCAAAAAGCCAATCCGCCACAGAATATTTGGGAATATGGAGTTATGTATTTGGAAAATGTTGAATTTTAATTTATGACATCAAAATATCCTGAGGTACAACAAAAGCATGTAACAAATAACATAGTTGTTCATACTAAAAAAAAAATTAACGGCTTCAAAATCTATTTGTTTTATAAAATTAACAAACACTACAGTTGCAAGTGTAATATTGAACACTCATTAAACACTCAATTTCCTTTTGATTCCCCAAAAATTTTCTCAGTCACCAAACAGCTTATTTCAAAGGTAATTGATCAAAACAGCAGAAGCGCAATATTGAATGCACAAAACCAAGAATTTCTTAGCTAGTACTCTGTTCTTTTACCAAAAATACAGAGTACCAACTCTGTCTTCCTTGGGAAACTGTTCTGCCCGTAAACAGGAACCACCAGCTCTAAATCACTAGTAAAAAGCTCAAAATCATACCTCGGTTTCTTAGCAGCAGACATTTCAAACCCTAACGGGAACTCTCAAATACGCGATCGGCGACTAAACGACGTCGTGAAGTTGAGGGAGCACAAAAACCAGCTGCCTCGAAGCTGAAGAAGATGGCGAGGCTACAATCCAGTAGAGACGAGGGAGAAAAAAACGCTTTCGTCAACGCCGTCGACGAGGAAGCCCCTCCGGACAATGTTCTCTGGAAAACGGTGACAATTCGATTAAATCGGAAGGCGAAACGACGCCGTCGCCCAGTTGGAGACAAAACAACGACGGAAAGCACGATACTGCTGGAGAGAAATGGGGATCTAGGGTTTTACAGAGAGTGTGAGTGAGAAGATTCTGGAATTCAGAGAGAGAATGAGAGTGTCTCTGCAACTTCAATGCATTATTTTTCGGTTCGTTCCTGAAAACATCCGTTCATGATTTTCTCTCTATTCTTCGTATTCTTTGCTTTTTGCCATTTTTAGTAATGGGAGTCGCGAGAGTATAAGAAGTGGACCTACTCGCTGGCCCTTGGGTTAGATTTCATTGACTAATTGACTAGAAGGAAAAATCTTTCAATAAAAGCGAGTATGGAATTTAGATAAATACAGTCGCATTCGGGTGGCGTTGCACATACTCTGTGTGGCCTGATCTTGTTGGCCAGGGAGGACACGTGGAGGCTAGAGAATGGATATGCCAATTGGCAAGTGTCATAACCAGTCCGTGTAAAAGAATTTGGTGGATAATTGGATGGTCGGGTAAGAGCAATAAAATCATATTTATTAATAGAAAATATTTGCATTTTACACAATTTATCAAATTATTAGTATACACGTATCAAAATTGGATTGTTTATTATCTAAATTATTATATTAAAATTATTTTCATAAAACACGGATATAATTAAAGGTCATTTTGTCATTCATATATATTTATTTTCCAGTCATTCATAACTAGTGGCTAAAAATAAGTAAGTAATTTTCATTCAATATATTTGCGATTGAGTCAATAACATGCTCTGAGTGGAAAATAGTTTTCTTCTCTTTTGAGCCCATATAGATCTGATAACGCTAATCCACTTACTCGAATTCCTGGTGCAATGAGGAATGCCTCTCTCACCTGGTTAGCAAAACTACTCTATATATTCTACTAGCTAAGTCTAAATGTCCATATTAAAAGCACTAACGAGTAAGGAAACATATGTGCTAACACGAAACGGTTTTAGCTAGATCATCTAAAGCATAAACATAATCACATTTGTTCTGAAGGCCTAATGAGTTAAGCAAGTTCCTTTTTTTTTTCCCAAAGGATCGCCGAGAGCAGACTCGTGATCGTGTGGACGCCTTGTTACACAATTGAAGGGACCTATTTCAATCTCTGATAAAAGGCTTGATAAGAATATATTAGGGGTTAGCTCTTCTTTCCTAGCAACAATAGCGTTAGGCTATCTTCTCTTTTAGTTAGAAGCACTAGAAGGTGCAAGGGGTCTTTCTTTAGGAATTCTTGCTTATCATCTAAAATATTCTGAACATCCTCTTATATAATCTTCTTTAGGAGTTCTTGCTTACCCTATCGAATCTTGACACCTTGATGTGGTGACAGAAAATAAAGAATGTCATACAAATTACAAATCACATCCTTGGCCAATCTACACTTACCTCGCTAGTACTCAATCAGTAAGACAAGGAGTTTCTTGTCGAATTCAAGCCATGCGTGGGATTGAGGCTTAAAACACTGAGGAGCGAAAATCATGTTTTACCATTTTTATCTTTGAAAATTGCATAAAAAATTGTAAGTATGGAGTTAGGATCTAGTTATATTATAGTTTTCTACACAGTGATATTGAAATAAAGAAATTATACATATTAGTTATCGATTTCAATTTTTACAATAATCAAATTTGATATATCTCAATAGAAAATTCAATATAAATATAAACATAAATCCTGCAGTAATGTTACCTGAGAAATAGATAATATTCAACATTTTATATTAACTTTTTAAAATTGATAGGGAAATTTTGGATAATAATCAAGAACATATCTCTTTCCTTAATCCTTCCATAGGTTTTAAATGGCGCCAAAAAACAAAGAAGAATGGCGCTAAAGAGGTATGGACTTGAACAAATAGAGACGGCTTCACAAAACGTGTTGGGTTAATCTGATTCCTCATCCTACGAACTTCTTATAAACCTCTGCATTTCATTGATTTGATACACACGATATACAAGTAATATAACTAATCAAGCTGTCCTAATTGTAATATAAATTCATATTCCTTGAAAGCAGTGGTGGATCTATTAAGAGGCAAGATGGGTCAATGGATCCCTTCAATCCTCCATTAAAACTTCCATCTTGACCCCTAAAAATTTCTGTTGAAAACAGCAGCCGCTTAAGCAATTGTCTAGATGAATTCTTATAAACTTCCATCTATTTAGTGAGGAACCACCCAATATAATTAATTAGACGCCTAGATGAATTCGGTTGTAAATCATTTTAGTTTGTAAACTCAACTTAGAGTCCTTTTTTTATTCAAAGGAGGAGAAATTTTTGGAAATTATCTATACAATATTATGTTATTGGGATTCGAACTTGAAATCAATTGTCTACAAATCAACACTAGAACCAATTGAACTAAACTCACTTGACCAATTTAGAGTATATTATATAAGTTATTTTATTTATTAAATACTTAGTTAATTATATAATTATTAATTAAAACAAAGATCATAAAAAATAAAGAGCATAGAATATTCTATAATAAAATTAATAAAATACATATTTTCAAGATTTATGGTTTCAAACACAATTTATTTATCTAGATAATTACGTTTTGTTATAGAATTAGCTAATAGTATTAATTATATTATTAATTCTTTGAATATTGTCTTTTTTTTAAAAAAAAACCTAGACTCCCTCATAGACCTCACTTAACCACCTAGGCGTTAGGCCCATATCGACGGCCCTAAGAGCACTTAGCGTCATTTTGAACATTGCTAAAAACTCAAACATGCTGCTCTTTTAACCTTTTACCTTTGTGTGCCCTCTAATTACCTTTTTCCTTTTACTATTGGATTTCAACTTTACTGTTGCGTTTCAGCTTTGTTGCTGGGTTTGAGATGTTCGACCTGCCTGAAGAGCTTCAAGCCTCCAAGTTTGAGAAGGTGGTCTCATGAAGAAGAAAATTTAGAATTGTCTTTTTTTTTTTTTCTTCTTCTTAACTTTGGGTGATATGGTGTTGTTTGATCCAAAACTGGACCTTACGTGATGAGACCCATTAGGGGTGCTAGTTCACTTTCTGTTAAGCTTGCTGAGTAACTTGCGAGGCAAAGAGATAAATTACTAGACACTGGTGGGGTGCCGGCTTAAGAGGCTTAGAGACTTAAGTAAGTAAGCGAGATGGAGATCTAATAGCCATATTAATAGCACAAAGACGAAAGAATCATATTTGTGGGTTTAGAGAGAGAAGTGAATGTGAGAAAGTACCCTTATGAAAAGGTTTGAGGGGGTATTTATAGAAGTAATGAATGTGGTGATTGAACACTGTTGAAGTATGGTTCAAGCTACCTTAGAAGATGCTACCACGTGTCCAGCAGATCCGAGATGTATGCCAAGTGGCAATAGATCTCTTATCATGCCAATAGTCATTACTGACAGTGTCATCGAATCGGACCATGGGTGTCGACTCGTGCCTGCTGCGTATGTCTTCCGAATGGCCATGACTTGGGCCTTATTAGGTACATGTTGTATTGCTTTGCATGCCGAGTGATCTCAGGACTGCCGAGTGGACTTAGGGCTGCCGTTTGGCATACTTGCCAATCGCCTGGTGGCGGATCGTGTGTTTATGGAGGAGCTGGTTGTACTGAGCCTGGTTGGTCTATATGATATCAATATAAGTTCTATAAGTCGTTGAGTGAGGTGGATTTTCTTGGTCTAGGGCTTGCAACTCAAGCCGATACGTGTGGATCGACCAGAGGAGTCTACCCACTAGCCCCCCAAGTGCTTGATGGAATAAGTGTGCATCGGTCAACTGGCGTTACCCTAGTCCCCAGTATATACCATGCCACCAGGAAGGATCCTGCATGCCGAGTTAGTGTGAGAAATGATTTCGCAAAAGGCTCTCGATTTGTCGCAATGTTCCTGCTTGCCGATCGGGACCGCGAGAGCACCTTGCATGATGTATCCGAACAGTCGCAATGTTCCTGCTTACTTATCGGAGTATAGACATGAGAGGGTACTTCGCAATGGATCCCGATCAGTCGTAATGTTCCTGCTTGCAGATCGGGGCCACGAGAGCACCCCCACTTATGCTTTTGATCGGTCGCAATGTTCCTACTTTCCAATCGGAGTATAGACATGAGAGGGTACTTCACAATGGGTCACAATCGGTCACAATGTTCCTACCTGCCAATCCAAGCTACAAGAGCACCTCGGCTGATAATTTTGATCGGTCGCAATATTGCTGTTTGCCGCTCGGAGCATGGATATGAGAAGGTACTTCCCATTGGCTCTCGATCAGTCGTAATATTCCTACTTGTAGATCGGGGTCGTGAAAGCAACTCGTATGATGTTTTCGATCGGTCGCAATGGCTCCTGATCAATCGTAAATGTTCCTACTTATGGATCAGGGTCATGAGAGCATCTCGCATGATACTTACGATTAGTCGCAATGTTCCTGTTTGCCGATCGGATGATAGATATGAGAGGGTACTTCGCAATGGCTCCCGTTATGTCATAATGTTCCTACTTGCCGACCGGGGTCGTGAGAGCACCTAGCCTTATGCTTCTGATCGATCATAATGTTCATGTTTTCCAATCAGAGCATAGATTTGAGAAGGTACTTTGAATGAAGCGTCCGATTAGTCGTAATGTTCGCACTTACCTATCAAAGCATACTTCAAGATGTCGTTTTTGATTTTGAGGTTTCGAAAATCTTTTTTTTTTTGGAATAGGTAAGGGGATTTTGGTATCACATTATACGGCGGGGATTAAATTGAAATTTAATGTTCGATTCAGAAAGCATTTTAAATAATAAACTCAAAAAATTATGTATCCGCCTTTGCTTGAAGGTCAAGAAACCGTCAATTATAAAAAGAACCTGATGCATCCCCAACAATCACATCCAAAGCAATCAAGCGAATCAAACGCAGTATTAGAAAATTCATTCAAATTAAAAAACATGGCAGGCACTGATCCAGAACGATCACAATTCGTCACTCATCAATATAGTATTAAAAAATACAGGTCCTAGCCGAGGACGACTTCTTCACATCCTACGACGAGGTTTACGAATATTTTGATTCCATGGGACTGAAAGAGAATCTTCCCAGAGGCATATACAACTAAGGTATCAAGACGCCGTTAGTGATACAAAAGAAGGGCATTGTCCCCTTCATCGAAAGCCTCGACGTGGTCAAGCAAGCCCAATCCGGGACAGGCAAAACGGCCACGTTTTGCTGAGGGATTCTACGTCGACGTGTCAAAAGAAGAGTACATATTGGATGTTCTCTGTGATCTTCATGAGACGTTGGCTATTGCCCACAGTGTTACTTTTGTTAACACCACTACACCAAAACTGGGCTTTTAGGGCACGCAATGCACGTCCTAAAATGCCTTTTAGGGCGCACAAACGCGCGCCTTAAAAGGTCGTGCCGTAAAAAACTCTTTTTTTTCAAGGCACACATTATGCGCCGTAAATGCTGACGTTTAAGGCGTGCAATGCACGCCCTAAATAATCTTTTAAAGCGTGTAATGCACACCCTCATTGTAAATATATTTTTTTAACATTCATTTGGTAATTCTTTTTTATTTCCATTTATAAACTCAATACCTATTACATATATTATATAATATATTCAATAAGAAATAAAAAACCAATTTACACATGGTTATTCCATAGAAAAGAAAATATATCAAAACTTAAAGAGTAAATCATAGATATCAACTTGACAAAAAAAAATTAGCCTAAATTATACTTATCACATTATCTCAATGTACCCTTACTCAAATTTCCAAATCCCAAAAATATCCATAGCGAATTTTTTTTCTAATGAACATTGAAGATGGTTAAAAAGAAAATACTAAATTTTTCCATGAACATATACCAAGCCACTAATTGCAAGTTTTTCCTCTTAATCCTTCATGCGTATTCTGCATCAGCTTCCTCTTTTCATACAAAATCCTTCCATAAACATATACCAACTCCTGCAACATTATTATAAATAAACATAAGCATCATCACATAAGCATGATCTCATGAGACTGAATAAATAAGAGCAAAAGTCCTTGACAATTTCTCAGCAATAATACAAGCGTAAGAAGATTTATCAAGACTGTCATGTTTTGTACTACTGGAATGTGATGGAACAACAAACTCATCCACTGGAAGGACATCATATGGATTGTCTCCTTGGGGTACAAAGCCATAGAAGGTAATTAGATGAGAACTAGGAAAGTTTCCATAACTAAGAAAGCATTCTTGTCCTGCACTGCAAGGTCTCGATAGACAAAATTTCAAGGTACTTGTCGCAGAATCTACTATACCATAGTTCACTACATGGGGGCATAGCTGCAATATGGAACAGAACATAAGCATGACCATGCGATATTTTTCCGACTTCAAATACCTTAACGCGTAAGTTTCTAAGCAGTGTATGTAATATATTTTTAACTTTTACTAACAATAGGAATCATGCACCTAACATAATAAGGGGATAAATGTGGGGGGCAGCTATAAAGTGTGGCATACCGAATGGTTTAAAAATCTACCAATAGGAATCAAGCATGTCTTTATATTTCCATCAGCAAACTTGATTTTCATGCTATTTGAGTACCAAAGCTCACTTGCCCACAAGAATTGCTCCCAAGTGTAAAGCTCTGGTGGAAAGATATCTGGATCCTCAATGCACAATGCAGGAAAGAGCACATGATACTGAGAGGGCAAATTCTGTGAGAATACAAAGGTACAAGAACGTTATCTAGGATGAAATGCTAACAGAAACATTAAAAAATACAGAAGAGAAACCCAAGAGGAAAACAATACAACATTCTTTTCTTAATAAAGTGAGAGATCGAATATTTCAATGGCAAGTGGAAAAGTATTGGCTGGAGGCTCCATAAAGCTAACTCTTCCCAACGTTATTCCCCATACCTGATTTACCAACTTACAGGAAAGTAAGTGTTAGTGTAATCAGGTTAGGTAAGGCCTTTTTTCTCAAGACAACAGTTTAGACCCAGATCGTTCCTTGGCCCTCATGTTCTACTCTCATCCCTAGTGCTCCCTAAACCTCAAAGGGAAAGGACAACAATGGCCAAATTTCCACCTCAATATTGAGCCATCAAATAATACTGATAAATTATTACAATAGCTAACAAAAAGAGAGCATAAATTTCAAACAAGTTTAATCTATAACACTATATTGGAAGGTCTTACAACCTCGTTGGCTTCCCTTATCTCCTCCAACAACAAGGTTTCGTCCCATCAAATAATACTGATAAATTATTACAATAGCTAACAAAAAGAGAGCATAAATTTCAAACAAGTTTAATCTATAACACTATATTGGAAGGTCTTACAACCTCGTTGGCTTCCCTTATCTCCTCCAACAACAAGGTTTCGTCCAATGCCTTCATCGCATTGACTCCAAAACTCAATCCTGCAGCATATAGGAGAACAAAGAATGCGCAAAAAAAAAAATAAAATAAAGTAAAATAAATCACCAAGAGACCTTAGAGTCAAAGAATACATGATGTTAAATTTAAGTGGTGTTCATATCCAAAACTTTTGATAAACTTATTTGCCTAATAATTATAGCTAAACAAGCAACAGAGAAAGTATATCACAGTTAGTCTAAGTACCAGTATGAAATTCTTCTAGGAGTGTGTCAAAGTAGATCTTGAATTCTAAATCCCCATTGTGCCTCTCCTTCATGCTCCACAATAACGACATCATCTCCAAGGAAATGTCTCCAAACTTCTTTAATGCATCATAATGCAGTAAAAAAAGAAAAATAATTATATTGGACCTATTTTCTTGTTCATAGACTGCATTAAATAATCCCCTCCTTATGTATTCGAACCATTAGACTATATAGACATGAAAGATACGGATATAAGATACTCTATTCTTAGGCCATCCCTAACCACCTCTGCAAGCATGAGGAAAAAGCACAGACGAATCAGTAACAGAGAAGATTCTTATATATGAAAACATAGTTAAGACTAAAGAGTTTTTTTTTGTGATTACATAAAGTAAAAAGTTGTGTCATACATCACGTAAAATTTGTAGCGGAATTGGTAACTTTAAGCGGCTAGGAAAACAGATACTGACCTCTGATATGTGGGAAGGATGACAACTCAAAGTTTCAAACTCCATAGATTTAAAATAAACAGATGTTCATAAAAATTGCTCGTCCATCAAATGTTTCTACAAAAAAAATACTAAGAACCAGCTTTGTGAATCAAATTAAGAGATCATCCATGATACGCACCATGTTGCTCGATTTTGAGTCTATGCAGTTTCACCATAATTTTTTTGTTTCCGCAAATATATCTTTGGAAACCTCTTAACAAGACAGGGGGCCTTAAAAAAGTCAAGTATTAATATAAAAAGGTTTTTCCAATTGATAAAAAAACCATATCCGCTTGCACAAGCTCCTCAGAAATTATTAAGGATGTCGGGATCTCTAAAGCAGTATCTCTAACTTTTAGATCCTCTGTAGCTATGGCTCATCTACCAGCCCCTTTGACATCTATTAAATGAAGTAGACAGTAAATTATCTGATATTTTCATGTCGATGATAACAACACCACCCCGAGGGCAGGAAAAACCCCCCTTAAAAGGGAAAACAAAGGAACAAGTTTGAATAACAGCAGTCATAGTAGTGAATATTAAGACTTGCAAGCTATCTACAACCTTATCTTGACGCCATTGTTTCCACCCCATTCTACCAATTTATTTTCTTTATCAAGGTAGCCTTCTACAATTGGAGTCAAAATAAAGCAATTGAGACTTACCATGAAGCAAGACCGACGGATCGAGGAAAAGAAGTTGGCGGTCTTCGACGAGGATTGTGGTGGCGGTCTTCGACGAGGATTATGGTGGAAATGTAAAGACAGATGAATAAGAAATGGATGAATAAGCGAGCAAAGCATTTGAAAATAGCGAAATAAGGGAACTTTAGTGGCGACGATGGAGCGGAGGTGAGAGGGCACTCGTTGCTTGGCTTTGTCCAGAGAAGCGGAGGTCAGGGGCATCTTCGCGGTGCATGAGGGATGAGAAGGGGGAGAGGGTTCACTTGGTGGTAGGGTTCCCAAATCCATATTCAATTCAGTAGGACTGACTGATTTTGGGCAATTTCTGAGCTTTGGAGAATACGAGCGAGGGAGGCTGAGGGTAATTTCTGAGTGGCTCATTTTGGGTTTTTTTTTTTGGGAGAAACAACTCAAGTGCGAACGAGGGAGAAGGTTGAGCGCTGGTGCCTTTAGAACTTTAAGTGCAGGAACTAAAAATTGTGGGTTAGCAAAAATTTCTTTATTTTAAGGGCGTTCAAATGCGCGTCTTAAAAGATCATTCGTTTAGGGCACATAATGCACACATTAAAAACCATATTTTTAGGGCACACATTTAATGCATGCCCTGAATAGCTATAAACGAAGGCACACACATAATGTGCACCCTAAATAGTCTAAGAATACTCTCTTTTAGGGTGTGCAAAAATGCGCGCCCTAAACCCTTAAAAATACCCTTTTAGGGCGCGCATTTTTGCACGCCCTAATTTGCGCGCCCTAAAAGCCCTCTTTTGGTGTAGTGCACGAAGCGCAAGTTGGAGTGGTTTACGGACAAGATGAGCGGCCAGGATCACGTGGTGACTGCCATCCACCCTGAGATGGACCAGAACGCTCGTGACATCATGCGTGAGTTTCGGTCTGGATCTTCCGGGTTTTGATCACGACCGATCTACGGGCCCGCGGCATTGATATGCAATGCAGCAGGTGTCACTTGTGATTAACTATGATCTGCCGAGCCAGCCGGAGAATTATCTTCATCGGAATCGGAAGGAGTTTCCATCAATTTTAGGACACAGGAGAGCGAGGGAGTGATGCACGACATTGAGAGGTTTTATAATGTTGTCATTAAGGAGCTTCCAGAAAACGTCGCTGATCTTATCTGAGAAGCTTACGTTGTTCTTAATTTCGTAGCTAAGTAGATTTTTTTTGTCCTTTTTTCGTTCTTTCTATGTCGATATTTAGTTGCTTAATGTTGAATCCAGTGGATACGCCCCATTATAATTCATATTTAATTATGTAATTTTTCTCTGATCGAAATCGAAAGATTTTCTTTAATTTTGTAATCTTTAAGTACATATAATTAAGCTGTTAATTATATGCCAAGTCATCATGCATGGAACAAAATATACTATTTTGTTATTAAAATAAATATTGTCTCAATATTACTCCTTTGAATTGATTTTCATACTCTTAAACTATAATTAAGAAGATTAAACCACCAACACGCCTACTTAGATTTTGGGATGGGAGCCCCATGCAAGCCCATCTTCGCTCACTTTTAATATTTTCAATTAATCTTCAAAAACAAAGAAATTTGGACAAAGTCATAATTAATCCACAACTAAACATCGAACTTGATAAGATATTTATAAAATTTAGAATTCAAAAAACTTCAATAACTATTTAGAAAACTTGCTGAATCAATTAGAAAACAGAAATCTTATTTTACAAAATAAATCCATATTTATGTCCCCTTCTAAGAAAACATCCTCATGTTATTGTTTGTTCCCCTCATTTATCCTCCAAAATTTGCTAGATCGCAGTCATAATTCTTCAAAAATTTGTTATTTAATGATATTTTTTTTTCACATCATATGCCAGAATTTCAAATATACTCTTATAAAGGACGATGTTGAAATTCAAAGTGTATAATGTAATCCCCAGCTAATATTTTTATATAAGAAAATAATTTCTTTCTACATTCTTTCAGAGAGAAGGAGAAAAAAACTCTTCATAAAAGAGATAAATTTTAATAGAAATAAATTAGTTTAATAAGTACAAATAAGCCACGTGCATATAAAAATGACATCGACAATATATTTAGAGTAAATTATTAATTAATCATTGACAAGATTATACTTTACTTAAAAGTTTGAATAAAACAATTCCTTACTTTAAGGCTTTTTACTATTTTTTAGTCATGCATGTTTATTCTCATCTTCTTGTATAATGTATGGATAGGATTATAACTCATATTTTAAAATTAAACTTAAAACACTTTAGAATTAAACTTATATATTATATTATATATAATTATAATTTTTTTTAACCAAAACTAAAATCCGTGTTATTTTACAATTTAAGGGTAGGGTTTATAAATTTTTGGGGGGATGAGGTGTTTAAATAAGGATATCAGTGCTTATGGCTTATGGTTTAGGATTTAATTATTGAATTTTAGCACAAAATTTAAGAACTAAACCATAAACCATAAGTGATTAACCTAATTTTTTAATATCAGATAATAAAGATTTACCAAATTTGTAGTTTTTTTAATATGAAATTTCATTTTATTGAGAAGGGTTCCAAAGGGTGCAATAAAAGTGGTCTCGTTAAAATTTTGTTGAAGATTTCAACCCAATCGAGGAACAAGAGTGTCACACACAAAAAACAAAGAGGAAAATAGCTTGAAAAAACATCCAAGGGTAAAAAAAAAAAGACTAATCAGCCTCAGACAAGTGAAGTAACAAATCAGGTCCTTATTCGACCCAGACTTCTATTTCTGTAACGACCCGTCCCAAATTCCTAGATTAGATTAGTGACTAATCACAATTAGTGAGGTTAATCGGTGATTAGTTAGGCGAAATCGGACGAACGATGCGAAATGACCGTTTTTCCC
Organism: Prinsepia uniflora; assembly: GCA_032719365.1. Classification (NCBI taxonomy): domain Eukaryota; kingdom Viridiplantae; phylum Streptophyta; class Magnoliopsida; order Rosales; family Rosaceae; genus Prinsepia; species Prinsepia uniflora. The sequence goes on from JAVSMK010000018.1 coordinate 335,392, forward strand.
CTAGGCGAGGGCAAAACATTGACTTTTCATTCGGGCGGTCAAATGGACTTTGACCGATGACCGTGGCGTAGTTCGTGACGTCACGAGTTCATAGACAGGTGGCACGGTCAATTCCGACGTTCGTGAAAGAAGTTATGACGTTCGAAAGTTAAGGGGCATTTTGGTAATTTTGGTTAAAAGGAGCAAATAGTTGACTTTTGACCTGGGATGTCCGATGGCCGAGGGCCGAGGACCATTACGTAGATCAGGACGATACGAATCCATAGACATGCGGCACGTCGAATTCGGACATTCGACGACGAAGTTAAGGTTCACGGAAGTTCAAGTGCATTATTGCACGAATTACGAAATAACTTAACTTTTGGACTTTAGTGGGGCCCAGATATTTAATGGAGGCCCAATGGATGAGTGACAAGTGTCACCCATCCACAGGCCACCTATATTGATTCATGCATCGACCATTTTTCCTAATTCAAACCCAAATACCCGATCTCACCATTTTCTCTCATTTGTGCGACCCAAAACCCATCCAACCTTAACCCATGACCAGCCGTGAGGACCAGAGAGACTGAGGGTGCTGAGGTGGCCGACCTGGAAGCCTGAACCGCCGTCCACGGCGGCGAGAGGAGGAGAAACCCGAGGGGTTCACGGTTAGCCATTTTCGATCCATTTTTATTGTTATGGGCCATTTTAGTTGCTTCCAATGAATTAAATGGGTTATTAGGATTGTGTTAGGAAGGTTTTGGGAAGTTTTGGATGGCTGTACAGCCATGGTGCAGTTTTGGGAAGCTTGAACCGTATGGTTCAAGAATTGAACCATGGATTTTATGTAGTTTTAGGTTCTTTTAATGAGTAGAAATGATAGGGAATGAAGAGATATGAATTATAGGATTAATTAGGGTTGAAATCGGACCAAAATAGGGCAGGAAAACCACTAAACTGGTCACGCCGGTTTAGCACAGTGGCTGTGAACAGTGAACCGGTTCAGCTGGAGATAGGTGACGATGAACAGTATTTTTGACCTTCTTCGGGCGCGTAAGGGCGTATGGGCCATAATTTGGGGAAGTGTTCAACATATGAAATCTTCTATTCGATGTAACGAAGATTTTGGGATTGGTCTCGCGTCAATCGGACATCGTTTCAATAGGTTTCGGGGTATCGGAATGTTTAAGATCGGTTTAAAAATAGCTAAACATTCGGGAAAATTACGAGGCTTTGATGGGAGGTTAATTAAGTAGTTAGTAACCTTCTATTAAAATTTGGACAGGTTTGGGAGTCCCGGTGATAGCGATCGGCTCGGGAGAGCCTATGGCATGCAAATCGAGGCGGCAGCTCGGACGGTCTGTGAGTGGACCTTATTTTCTAAATTGGTGCATGCATAAATGTTTATTATATGTTTTAAATACTTGTTTGTGATGTCATGAGTGCATTTGAATGTGTGGTTACGTATATGCACGTATTTCGAGGTTTCGTGACAGGACCCACCCCGATTATCGCCTCGATAATCGGAAAGCATCCTGCTCCCGTCTGACAATCGAATCCAAAAGACCGGAAAACTAAATAATATTACAACACACCCATTGTCAGACCAGGGAGATTAAACAAATACATCCGACTGGACGTCAAGTCCACAGTTTCACAGAGCATAATATTACAAAACAGGTTAAAGTACGAATCCTACTCTGTGACTAACTACTCCGCAACGGAAAACTTTATGCCTCCGCCTCTGCCTCGGCGCTTGCCCCCGCACTTGTACCACGACCTGGAGGGAATTTAAAACAACAAAGTGTGAGTGGACCGAAACATAAGTTTTACAGGAAAACAGTTTTCCGAAATCGGGTTCGCCCTCCAGTTTTGTAACACGCATGCATAACCAAATATTCAAAAATCGCGTATTAAACCTGTGAAAACTCTTTTTCCGAAACACATGAAAAACGTTACAGAGAATCGTCATAACTCATGTAAAACAATTTAATATTACCAGAATCCAGAAACCGTCATTTTGAAACATCAATTGCACAAATCAAGTAAAAAGTAAATCAATAATTACAATTATGCCGTTGGATCCATCCGAGTCTTTAAACTCAATATCAGGCATTCCCGGGATATCAACGAGTCTTTAAACTCAAAACATGATAAATAGGCCTCGGGGGTATCACAATAATCGAGTCTTTAAACTCACGAGTCTTTAAACTCAATCCGGGTCTTTAAACCCAATTTTCGGGCCCGCCCCCGTCATCAATAAACCGGGTCTTTAAACCCAAAACCAGATCCAACAATCAACTGGGTCTTTAAACCCAAAACCGTTTTTAAACACAGTAAACCAGGGTTCATCATAAACCGTTTTCCAACATCATTCCGAAATCATATCACGTCATAATAGGACTTATGTCCGAATTCACATGCAAATTCCAAAACATGCAATTCCCAAAATCACTTCACAATTATAATCATAACATCATAAATCCGTAACATGCATAATCATATCCAGATACTTCATCAAAACATCATTCATGCATAAGCAAAAACCGTAACCTCGAAATGCGTGAAATACGATGAATATCTCGAAAAGCGTGAAAATACGTAAAACCGAAATATCATACCACCATCATAAAATCATATGCAAAACCATAAGTTAAACAAGTAAAATAGTCATGCATGCCCAGTTTAGAAATCAAAAAGTCCACTCACGGTTTTAGGACGCGTCAATCGCGTCCCGCGCGCTCCTCCGTAGCTTCGGAAATGTCCGGGCCTGTAAAAACGTATAAGGAGGGTTACAAACATCCCAAAATAACTCGTAGGATTTTTCCTAATTTTCCCGGATTTTTCGGCGAAAATAAACTTAGAGACTTAACCTTCCGGACTCCCGAAATTATCTCGAATGACTCCCGATCCACTCGAACTCTAAAGATAAAATGTTAATTAAACTGAAAGGATTAAATCTCATGTTGACCGTGATCGGAGTTAACATCACACGCGCCGTCACGCGCCGCCCAAAGTGGCTGTGCGTGAAGGCCACACGCCAAGCTACAGTACCTTCGTCCTTACCCGAATAGACTGATAAACGGGTCTATTACCCGCGACTCAACCCGACCAGTTCAAGCTCAATTCCCAATCAATTCCTCTCGTTTTCAATCCTATTATCTTCTCTAATCCGTTAATTTTAGGTCTGTATTGATGACTAACCTCGACTAACACCAAAACGACCCAACTCAAGCTCAAACAGTCGATCAAGTCGACGTCTGGAACTCACCCTACGCGGTTCCTTTTCCAAATTAACTTTACCAGTAGCTTAAGGGGACCTATACGAACACGATAGCACAATCAATTGAACTCGCCGTTACCTGGAAGTCGTCGTCCTCAAGCTCGTCAATACTCAGAACCAGGGAACTCCGTCCTTGACCAATTCACGAGTGATGTCCTTCGAAATCGATGTGATTGGTTTCCTTTTGCTCCCAGAAGACTAGAACGGCCCTTAGTTTAGCTCGAATGTCCCCACGATTTGATCTTCAATTTTTCCCTCCACTGGTTTCCCTTCGAACTGGAACTTGGGTTCTTGGGTAAAACGGGCTCCAATCACTACAACTCTAGCACCGTCGTGTTTCTGTCACTCCCAGAAGTCTCCCTATGTGTTTAGTTTTGCCTCAAAGCCCGTAGGAATTGAACTCTGAGTTTCCCCCCAAAAACCCGAAACTGTTTCCTCGCGGTTTCTCTCAATCTCTCTCAGGTAATCGATCAAAGCGGCCAGCAACCCGTGGGAGACCAACTGATTCCTCTCTGAAAATGTCTCCCACGCACACAGAAGCCATGGCCATTTCTTTAACCCAGCCCGTGCTCTGTGTGGCCTCAGTCCGTTCACCAATGTCTCCCACTGCCTCAATTAACTTAAACAATGCATCTGATCAATCCACTAGGCCATAAACAATTGAACGCACAAGACACCACGGCCGTGCACTCTGTTTTTCACGGTGGTGCTACAGTAATCGCCGTGAAATGACCAAAATGCCCCACTGTACAATAATTACCAAATTGCCCTCCAACTTCCGTGACCCGTAACTCGGTCACCCGACGTCCGTTTCACGCGTGCCGCCTGTCGTTGTACTCAGGGCGTCGAGACGAACATAATGGTCTTCGAGTCATATGGATATCAATTGTCGAACAAAAAGTAAACTTTTTCCCCCTATAACGTCCAAATTACGATAATGCCCCTGAGCTTCCGAACGTCATAACTTTCACCCTGTTCGTCCGAATCGGACGTGCCACCCGTCTATGAACTCGTGACGTCCCGAACTACGTCACGGTCATCACTCAACATCCGTTCGAACCTCCAATCAAAGAGTCAACAATTTGACCATACGAATCACAAGGGTAAAACCGTCATTTTATTCATTATTTTACAATATTACATTTCCCGAATTTCCGGGGCGTTACATTTCGGCCCTATACGGTGCCTATACGGGTCTGTATGTCTTTATTGGTCTAAATGAAATGGTTTTGGATTTCCAAAAGGATAATGAATGTGATTTGATAATGTTGATTTGGATGTTTGTGAATTATATGGTTTCATGTATTTCGAGGCGATTTACGTGCTTGCACGTAAATCGAGGTTTTCCGGTTTTACACTGATTTTCTATACTTATGGTTTTAGATATGATTTCATGAAATGGTTTTGGATTCGAAAAGGTAAACTCGGGTTTGAAACCCATTTGATTTACGGAATCGGGCCGGAGGCCTAGTTGGTTTACGATTCGGACTTGAGGTCCAGTTTCTATGTGGATTCGGGCCTAGGGCCCAGCTATGTATTACAAATGGTTGTTACGGGTCATGAAGGTTTATGGGAACCAGCATGAACCCATGAAAGGATTTTATGGATTATGACGGCTTTTGGGGGCCGGGCATGAATCCTGGAAAAGTTTAAAGAATGATTTCAAATGGTTTTTCATATTCCATCCTTTATATATGATTGTCTCCTCCGGGGAGGGTCGTTGGCCTGGGTGGACCTCGGAGTAGTCACGGAGCACTGTCTGAGTGGAGTCGCCCCCCAGTTGGGTTCCTTACTCTCAGGATGGGCATGGTTCGTTTCCTCCAGGGAGGGTCATTGATCTACGGACTTTGACCTGGGTGGACCCTGGAGAGACTTGGGTTTGAGACCCCGGTTAGCACGCGCGTAGCTCTATTTTATGATGATAAATGGATTTGGGCTGAGATCCCACATATGTTTACTATGTTATGGTTTTCGGTAAATGGTTTTGGGTAGGAGCCCGGGTGACTTGTATTTACAGAACTTGGGGCTGTGACCCTAATTATGGTTGTTTAAACATATGTGTTTGAATAAATGGTTTACTATGCATTCATGCTTTTTAATGAAGGGTATAAAGGTCTTTTATAAATGTGTTTTACGAAACTTATTCCTTTTTGTCCACTCACAGTTTTTCTGTTTTTAATACCCTTCAGGTTGACATCGGATGTGGACTGTAGCTGTTGATACCATATCGACCGACCACCCTAGCACAGGTCCCACCAGGACAGGAAGGCCACCGACCGATCGCCTGATCGGCACCCTCACGGCCCACGGCCCGCCGATCGGCACCGTACTGCAGACCCGCCATTCGGCACCTGACAGTGAACAGACGACAGCTGGCTGCGACAGTCACCTAACCAACTCTGCCACACCAACTCCCTGACGGAGGCAGGTTGGGACTCCAGCTGGCGCCTCCTCCGGATATCCAGGGCTTGTCAGACGGCTCCCAGCCACCAAGCACCACCTGCTCCCGTAACAGTAGCCCACCTACCACAGTTATGGCTACTATAAATACCCTGAAACCCTTCACAAAGGTAAGACACTCAGAACCGACCCAGAGCACTGTGTTTACTTGCCTCTCGGCATTCAGATACTAACTTTGGCATCGGAGCCCCTTTGGCCGACACCACACCGGTGTCTAGTTTTGCAGGACCCCCGCCGAATCACGACGCCCCCGGCGGGCCCGAAACACCACACGGCTGGTCCTAGAACCCCCAGCGGGGCTCATTGAGTTGGTCATTTCAAGATCAAACAATTGGCGCCGTCTGTGGGAAGGAACAATACCAACACCCACCAACTCACATACCCCTGCTCGACCCTCCGCTGAGGAACAATGTCTGCCGAACGGGACGACGGTGAGCTCAACAACACCCCTCAGGGAGATCGCGGCCGAACCCGAGCCAGCCTACCTTCCGATGACATGCTCGAGATGCTGAGGACCCTCCGGTCGGAGGTTGCCGAACTCAGGAAGAGCAACGCTGCCATCGAGAGCAGGAATCACGTGTGGGGGGAACAGCATGGAAGCACCCTGGCCATCTTGCAGTCTACGCGCGAGGAACTGGAGGAGCAGCGGGAGGCAACCAAACGGGCCTTGGCCGCTGCGTCTCGTCGGCCGGAGTTTGATGCCGGCAGAGCCGAGATCGGTGACGCCTGCCGACCGGAGGCGTCCGGTCGCCTACTCTTCCACCAGACCGACATGCCTGGCCTCTCGGGAACACAGATCTACCGCGACGCCCGCGAGCTGGTCGACAGGAGACAGACGCAGACCCCGGCCAACCGTCTGACTTACCCTACCCACGACCCCCGCATCCAGGCACAACCACCTCTGCCCATCCTATCCCAGGGCGCCCGGTCAAGGTCCGGGTCGGCACGCCGACCCGCACAGCCTCCGCGGCTCTCCGTCCAGCCCCCAGGCAGTCCTTCCGCGCCGATCGGCAGGCACCAGCTGGAAGACAACGCCAGCTCAACCACGGCCTCGTCCGGGCGGCGACCGATGCAACCCACGAAGCCCAGAGGCAGCAGCGCAAACCATCCTATCGACGACCGCCTGAGTGGGGCAGATCGACCCGACCAATCAAACGAGGTGGTTCGGGAACTCCTCCAGCTCGTGCGGGAACTGGAGGCCGCCAGACCCAAAGCTGGGACACTACCCCGACCCCGGGCCAACATTGGTCATTTCACGGACCGCATCATGCAATACCGCCATGAAACGGAGGTCAAACCCTTGAAGATTGCCTTGTATGACGGACAAGGCGACCCGGACACCCATATCAATAACTACAACTCGGCGCTCGCCTTCAGAAATATCTCCGACGAGGCGCAGTGCCTAATTTTCAGCTCCACCCTCACCGGGGCCGCGCTCAATTGGTTCTATCGCCTGGAACCACAGTCTATCGACTCATTCGACCGCCTACACACGGTCTTCTTGAACCAGTTCATGATCCAGACGGATCGCCTGCTCACAACCGAGGACCTAGGAATCCTCCGACAGGGAGATAGCGAGCCCCTACGCCAGTACGCCGCTCGTTTCAGCCTGGAATACGCCGCTCGTTTCAGACGGACGACAAGGCCGCCTACCGCGCTTTCCGCAACGGGCTGCGGGAGTCCACCTTCAAGTACCATGCCTTCACCCAGGGTTGGGACGATTACAATGAGCTCATGCGGTAAGCGGCAATACACGCCAAGGTGGAGCACTTCAACTCTCTCCAGGTCGCATCCCGACCTGACGTGAATAGCGCGCGCCCTCCGCCTCGCAGCAACCGGCAGGCACGATCACCTCCGTCGACCAATAACGCGCATACGGATCACCGATCTGACTCACACTCCGGTAAGCGGAAGGGGACGTATAGCAATGACCATCATGGGAGGGACAAATACCACAACAAGGGGCAGGGATCAGGCCACCACCAAGCAGGTAAACCCCATACGGGGCCCACCTCAAAGAACGAAACCTATTCAATCCTGAACACCTCCCTTGAGAACGTCTTGATGAGCATCGAGGACACGATCCCCAAGCCACGGGCACGACCGCCCGGCCCCCGCCCGGGCATCCAATCCAACTTGTACTGCCAGTATCACAAGTTCAATGGCCATACCATCGAGGAGTGCGTGGCCTTCCGCGACATTGTGGAAGCACTCGTAAGGGAGGGGAAGATCAACCAGTTCCTCCAACACGCACGCCCCAGGCCGGGACTGCCACAGATCAACACGATCAGCGGGGGCCCCACCATCTCTTCCTCCTGCACCTCCAATCGGGGCAAGAAGAACTTCTTGCGCGCCACGACATCCAACCACCAAATATTCAACATCACGGATGGGCGTGCGGCCAAGGTCGCCCGAGCAGGATGGACGCCCATCACTTTCTCCGAGGAAGAAGAGCGGGGAGTTATCTTTCCCCACGACAACCCGTTGATCATCCGCGCCCAGATCGCCAATTTCGATGTTGGGCGAATCCTGGTGGACACTGCTAGCTCTGTGAATGTCCTCTTCATGGACACTTTCAACTAGTTGGGCATCAACTCCACAAGCCTCACCCATGCTGGTTCCCCGCTACTCAGCTTCTCAGGCGATTCTGTCATGCCCCTTGGCACCATCTCCCTGCCTATCTCCCTTGGGAGCGCGCCCAAGATCGCAACAGCCATCACCACCTTCCTGGTAGTCGATTGCCCCACTGCTTATAACGTCATTTTGGGCAGGGGAATCCTCAACCAGCTCAGCGCTGTCATCTCCACTCGGGCCCTTCTCATGAAGTTTCCGACCGTCATGGGCACTGGCCAAGTCCGCGGTAATCAACAATCCGCCCGCTTATGCTATCAGACCGCCTTGACAAAGCTCAACCCGTGCGACAAGCAGGAGACCATGGCCGTCGCCGAGGCTGCTTACGAGGCCGACCCTGTCGACTCCGAGCTCCTTGAACAAATACGGGCGGGTCCCTCCGAGGACCCGCGCGACCTCTCCGCTGTCTCGCAGCCGCAACCCGTGGAGGATACGGAGCTGATCACCCTTTGCCCGCATAACCCCGAGCGGCAAGTGAAAATTGGAAGCACACTCGCTCCCGAAATCAGGACACAACTCATCCAATTCCTCCGGGACAACAGCGAAGTCTTTGCTTGGTCCTACGCCGACATGCCTGGCATCTCCACGGATGTCATCTGCCACAGGCTTAACATCAGCCCCTCCTTCAGACCGGTCACCCAGAAGCAGCGGACTTATGACGCAGAACGACAGCTGGCCATGCAAGAAGAGATCGTTCGGCTCAGCACCATTCACTTCGTGCGCAAGGCCATTTACGCCACGTGGGTCGCAAACGTCGTACTCGTCAAGAAACCCTCCGGATCCTGGCGGATGTGCATCGACTTCACGGATCTTAACAAAGCCTGCCCGAAGGATAGCTTCCCACTTCCTAAGATCGATCTTTTGGTCGACGCCACAGCTGGCCACGAACTCCTCAGCTTCATGGATGCGTACTCTGGCTACAACCAAATCCGGATGCATCCCGACGACCAGATCCACACCAGTTTCCGCACTAATCTGGGAGTCTACTGCTACAATGTTATGCCCTTCGGGCTCAAGAACGCCGGTGCCACCTACCAACGGTTTGTCAACTTCATGTTCGCGGATCAGATTGGCAAGACCATGGAGGTGTACGTAGATGATATGCTCGTCAAGAGCTGGACGGCCGACCAGCACGTGCCTAACCTCCACAGGATGTTCCAGGTCCTGAAGCAATACAAGATGCGGCTCAACCCTGCCAAATGCGTCTTTGGTGTCCGTTCTGGAAAATTCCTCGGTTACATGATCAGCCAACGGGGAATCGAGGCTAACCCTGAGAAGATCAAGGCCATCCTGGACATGAAGCCCCCGCGCACGCTCAAGGAAGTCCAAACCCTTACTGGCCGGATCGCCGCCCTCACCCGGTTCATCTCCCGGGCGACTGACAAGTGTTTACCATTTTTCAAGGTCATGAAGACCCAGGGCCGACACATCAACTGGGACGCAACGTGCGACGCTGCCTTTGAAGCTCTCAAAACTTACATGAGCACCGCGCCCTTACTTACCCGACCTACCACTGGGGAACGGCTCACCGTCTACCTTTCTGTCTCCACATCTGCTGTCAGCTCCGTCCTCGTCACCAGTCGGGACGGCGCGGAGTTCCCAGTATACTATGTCAGCAAGGCGTTCCAGGACGCCGAGACCCGGTACAACGACCTGGAGAAGTTGGCATTGGCCCTCATTGTGACAGCCCGGCGCCTCCGCCCATACTTTCAGGTACATCCCATGTTAGTCCTTACTAACAAACCCCTTTTCCAGGTGCTCCAAAAGCCAGACGCTTCGGTGCGACTCGTCAAATGGGCAGTGGAGCTTAGTGAGTTCGACATCACGTTCGCCCCAAGACCAGCTGTCAAAGGACAGGTCATCGCTGACTTCCTTTCCGAATTCACATACAGCACAACGCAGCACATGCCCGACACTCCGGATCCCAATATTGCGGCACCCGCCGCTCCTATCTGCAAGTCGCCAACCCCGTCCACCATGGACCCCGCCCGACCAATTTGGACTCTCTACGTGGACGGATCCTCCTGCCATACTGGCTCTGGCGCCGGCCTCGTACTCAGCACACCTACTCAGGAACGGCTGGAATACGCGTTGCGTTTTGGGTTCCAGGCTTCCAACAACGAAGCCGAGTACGAAGCCCTTCTTGCTGGCCTCCGGTTGGCCACCGACCTCCAAGCACAACAGCTGCAGGTTTACAGCGACTCCCAGCTCGTCGTCCGACAAATCAACAGCCTCTATGATGCCAAAGACGCCTCCATGACCCGATACTTGGCAAAAGTACGGTCCCTACTTCGCCACTTCCGCGGCTACGAGGTCATTCAAATACCACGGTTGGAAAACAGCCACGCCAATGCTCTGGCCCGCCTGGCCTCCTCCATCGACGACAAGATAGGTCGTCGTGTTCCCGTCGAATTTTTGGCATCCCCAAGCACAAGCGAGCAACCAGTCTTGGTCGCAACACAGGAGGCCTCTTGGATGGACCCCATTGTCCGGTACCTCACCACGGCCGAACTCCCGCCCAACCGCAACGAGGCCCGCCGCATCCAACGCCAGTCCGCGCGGTACACCATGGCGCATGGCCACTTATACCGACGGGGATTCGACACCCCCCTCCTCAAGTGCCTCCCTACGGACCGGGGCATTGCGGTGCTTCGAGAGATTCACCAGGGAATCTGTGGTAACCACTCCGGACCCAGGTCCCTAGCACATAAAGCCTTTCGGCAGGGGTACTATTGGCCCACCATGCGCGCCGACTCTGTGGCCATCACTCAACGATGCGTCTCATGCCAACGGTGCGCCCCTGTACCTCATTCTCCCGCTGAGCGACTCACTCCCATGCTCAGCCCCTGGCCCTTCTCTCAATGGGGACTGGACCTCATCGGCCCCATGCCACGCGGAAAGGGCGGCGTCGAACACGCAATCGTTGCGGTGGACTATTTCACTAAGTGGGCCGAAGCAAAGCCCCTCAAAACAATCACGGCCGCCCAGGTCGAGAGCTTTGTTTACCAGAACATCATCTGTCGCTTTGGTATCCCACACACGATCGTCACGGACAATGGCACTCAGTTCGATTCTGTCCGTTTCTGACACTTTTGCGACACCTATGGCATCCAGCACTGCTTCGCCTCGGTGGCACATCCACGGGCTAACGGACAGGTGGAAGCCGTAAACAAGCTCGTCAAACACAACCTCAAGGCTCGACTCCACGACACCCCGAAAGTCCAATGGTTCGACCTCCTATCTGATGTTCTCTGGTCCTACCGGACATCCTACCAGACATCGACACAGGAGACACCCTTCGCCTTGCCTTTCGGGACTGAAGCTGTCGTTCCCGTGGAAATTGGGGAAACCTCTTACCGAGTACTATCCTATGATCCACAAGAGAATGCGGAACTCCTCACACAAAATCTCAACTTCATTGAGGAAAGCCGTGAACAAGCCAATCTCCGTAACATGGCGCACAAACAGCGAATCGCTCACTACTACAACTCTCGCGTTCACAGACGCAGTTTCCAGGTCGGTGACTGGGTCCTTCGCAAGGTTAGCCTGGCCACTAAGGAGCGTGCCGATGGGACCCTCGGGCCCACGTGGAAGGGCCCCTACCTGGTCACTCGAATTTGTCGTCCAGGCACTTATGAGCTCCAGACTACGGATAGACGGTCGCTTACACACCCGTGGCATGCGGATCATCTCAAGTTGTTTTATAATTAAAAACACCCCCCATGTACATTACTTTACACTTTGCTGTAATTCGACTTGGCTATCTCCAGTCGAACTTGCCTTTCCGGCAAAATGTTCTTTCATTTATTTAAGTGTTAGTCTAGTCCTCAACTACAAGCAGCCTATCCCCTATTGTCGATCGGCACTCCCGGTGACCCACACGGCACCTACTTTACCTACCGACACAAGTTTACTTGGTCCACACAGTCAAGTTCAATTATCTTTCGCTATTACGATCTTAGTTCGGCGGGTATGTCCATTATGGTTTGCGTGTACGATTATGACTGTTCGGTCCTTATCTAATCTACAACTCCGTGGATCGGCATGCATACACATATGCGCCAAGTACTCGCCTATCGGCAGTTCTCATTCAAAAACAAAAAACAAAAAACGAAGTGCGATGCGAAGTGCTAGATAAAGTCCACCTTTCATTGCTTTCACTACCGAGCTACATGTTACACAGGGCATTCCCCAGACTATACAAATAAAGGCAACAAAAGAACAATCTACACGGCCCTCGGCCTCAGACGACCACCACCTCCACCTCCTCCTCCCCCGCCCGGTTCTTCCCGGAGGACGACGCAACGGCATCCTCCCCGCCAGCGCTCGACACCTCTCCTTCGCCTGCCGCCGGACCCACTTCAGGGTCCTGCCCCTCCAGGGCGAACGTCTTCGTCAGCACCGGGGGCTCATCCAGCCATGGGAAATTGAGGGTGACGCCTGGGTTGAAGTACAGCACCCGCTGCACACAATCATCTTCCACTTCAGCTAAGGCCAGGTCAAGATGATTGGCATACAACGGATCGGCCATAAAATCTTCCAGGGTCTTCTGCTGGTCGGCAGCGAGCAGGCCCCTCAACCTCTCCACTTCTCCCTGCAGCTCCCCCAGGATCTTTTCTTGCTCATTCAGCTGCAGGGAGAACGCGTTGGCCGTCTCCTCCCGTTCGGCGATGCCCCGCTCGGCCACCTCCGCTCGGGACCTCTCCCGTTGGAGCTCCGCCTCCAGCTCAGCCACACGGCACCGAGCTACATACCCCTCCTTTTCCCGCGCACGCAGCTTCTCCTCCCTCTGCCGCGCGGCCGCTTGCTCGGCCTCCAGCCTCTGCATGCGCCGAGAGGCCTTCTGCAGGGCCACATAGGTCTGCCCGAAGCACTGCTGAACCATGCACACTTATCAGCACACATATATCCACTAAATACACAAACAAAGACACTAAGCCAATTCACACGAATACTCACATGGGCTTGCTCGGCGAGCAGGGCCGCGAACCGACCCGGGTGGGAGCCAGTGCCGATCTGCTCGATCTCTGCCGACGTCACCTGGGAGCCGAGCACAAAGGCATTGACAACCGGCGCCAATGACCTGTGCATCTGCTGTGTGACCGGCACCCACGCCTCCCCGGGCCTTGCCGACCGAACAACCTCCCCCGTCTCCATGGGATCCATGAAGACGGCAGCAATGCCGGGTACGCTGTTCGGCACCCTTTCCTTGGCCGGCGGCGGCATCTCTACCCTGGCCTCCTTCGCCCTTTCCATCGATGCCTCGGGAGCCTTGAGGGCCGCCTCCCTCTTGCGTCGGTGGTCGGAGCCCTCTCCTTCCGACACCCCTGCCGTCGGGGGAGACTGCCTAAGCCGCGCCTCCTTCAGCTTCCTCTGGCTTGGTCCAGCCCGCCGATCAGGGGCCGCTTCAGTCCCCGGACGGGACTCTTCGCCTGCTCGGCACCCTGCCGCGGATCAGGCCTCATCGGTTTTGGCGGCCCATCTGGCCGGAGGCCCAAACTGGACCCCGACGGGGGCTCTTCTCGGCCTGCACCCCTAGGCTTCACCGCCACGGTCTTTTGCCTCCGTGGCTATTGGGGGGTTACCTCCGGCTCCTTGCCCTTTCCCTCGGCAGCCGAGCCGTGCTTCGCCACCGCCTCACTCATCTTCTTTTGAGCGGCTTGTTCCACTTGGGGGTGCACTGCAAAACAAACTGTTAGTGCCCTGGCATGCCTACACACTCTCACTTCAACACTACTGCTTACCAGGTGGCGAGATGAGACCCACGGCAAGCAGGTTCGACGGCAACTTCAGAACGCAGCGACTGCGCTCTAGGTCGGACAGCTTCCCCCGAACGAGATTGCACGCCTCCCAATCCTCTGCTGTCACTGTTGCCTTGGACGGACCTGCACATACAAAACGCACTATCAGACTCCGCCTCGGTACCCGGCATACCCCACTATGGCCAACGGCCGATCGGATGGCAGACAACCTCCATACTGGAAGTGGCGGGGAATCCTCGCTCGGACCCTACTGACGTCCCCCTCCCACGGCCCCGATACCCAGCAGAACCAATGCCTCCAGCTCTTCTGCGACTTCGGCACATCCGTGATGAACGCACCCCGCGCACTCTTGTGCAGGCACTCCATCTGGTACCACCCCGACCCGAAGGTCTGCCTCTTGAAGCGGTACAGGGCGCACAGTTGCCCCCAGGTCGGCTCCGGCAGTCCCACCAGTCGGAACGCCGTGTACAGGCAGATCAGGATGATCCAGCCGTTGGCGTTCAGCTGCCCAGGGCCAGGTTCGCCCTCGCCATCATGTCCTGGAGCCACGGGTGCAGAGGCAGCCTCACGCCGTGTTCAAAGCAATCGACGTAAAATAATGTCGACCCTTCCGGAGGACTGCTGGGCTTCTTGCTGTGCGGAGGTACCGTCATCTTAATCTCCGCCGGCACGTTGTACAGCTCCCGGAACCGGTCCAGGTCGGACTGCCGAATGGTGTTCATTTCGTAATCCACGGCATACTCAACCTTCACCGCGCCGTCGGCATCTAGTTCCATCGGCGAGCTCGTCTCCATACCGCTACCTTCAGCCTCGGAATCGACGGTGGCGACGGGGGGCGTACGGGGGGACGTCCTCCTCTCACTTGGCCGATCGGCACCCGATGTGCTGCAGCCGCCCTGCTGCCTCACCTCCTTCCGCGGCAACCTGAGAGCCTCATCCAGGCTGTCACCACTGCTGGACGACGACGTGCTGCTAATGGACCCACTAATGGACGTTGACCCACTGCGCCCGCTCGGCCCGTCGGTTGCCGAACTGGACGGTGTTTCCCCGCCAAAAGCTTGAGGGGACCTAACCCCAAATCCACTGTTTGACTCTGACTCTGACATCTACAAATTACCAAAAGAAAAGAAGCTACAACTAAGCACCTACGCTACGGAACACATGCTGAGCATAGATGCCGAACGGCAGGAATTATACCTTTCAAAGTTTTGCTCGGTCGAATTGGTTCCACGTACGTCCTCTTCTTGATCGGCAGTCTCCAATTCAGTCGGCACTCGCAATTATTCCACAGATGCTCTGAGTCGAAAGTGGAAAAGACAGCAAGCTTTCGCCCCTTTTATAGGCCCCTGGCCCGCCTCGAGATGCGCGCTTCCGACCTGACGGTCACCAGGCCGATACGGCCACCTTTCGGCTACGAATACCTTGTACTGTATACCCATCGATATCGTACATTCTCAACTACATAAGTACATACGTACATCGCTCACCGGTATGCATCCGTACCGCCTGCCGACCGGAGCCTCTCGGCCTCTTTCCCGACGGCACGCTTCCTCTCTTCGTCGGCACGCACACTGTTACCGACGTCTCCCCGCCATTCCCCACGGCCGCCCCTCCACGATCTTTCGGTCTTTACGGTGGGCCGCTTCCGGAACTCGGCAACGGGGCCTCTTTGCAAATCGGACATACGGTGCACTTCCTCGCTCCATGACTTGGGGGGCTACTAGGGATACAGGGCGCACCGCCCAGGTCGGTCGACAGGTACCAGCCGTCATATTAAGTCCTCGACCGAGGAACCCCACCTCAGTCAAAGACTTAAGGGACTTATGTTGATACCATATCGACCGACCACCCTAGCACAGGTCCCACCAGGACAGGAAGGCCGTCGACCGATCGCCTGATCGGCACCCTCACGGCCCACGGCCCGCCGATCAGCACCATACTGCAGACCCGCCATTCGGCACCTGACAGTGAACAGACGACAGCTGGCTGCGACAGTCACCTAACCAACTCTGCCACACCAACTCCCTGACGAAGGCAGGTTGGGACTCCAGCTGGCGCCTCCTCCGGATATCCAGGGCTTGTCAGATGGCTCCCAGCCACCAAGTACCACCTGCTCCCGTAACAGTAGCCCACCTACCACAGTTATGGCTACTATAAATACCCCGAAACCCTTCACAAAGGTAAGACACTCAAAACCGACCCAGAGCACTGTGTTTACTTGCCTCCCGGCATTCAGATACTAACTTTGGCATCGGAGCCCCTTTGGCCGACACCACACCGGTGTCTAGTTTTGCAGGACCCCTGCCGAATCACGACGCCCCCGGCGGGCCCGAAACACCACACGGCTGGTCCTAGAACCCCCAGCGGGTCTCATCGAGTTGGTCATTTCAAGATCAAACAGTAGCAGAGATTGAGATATCACATGCCTCCTCCGGATCCTGGCGTACTCTAATAGCCCGGGAGGGCAAAGGTCTAAAATATCCCTTGTCTGACACTTCGTGTCAGATGAGAGCAGGGTCATCCCGCACTAATCCCGGGGGGATTGGGATGGGTCCTGTCAATTTCTGCCAGCTACAAGACGCACGCATAAAGGAACTAACCAACTGGTGAACCTTAACGACCACAATTCCAACTCTAAGATTACCATTAATATTGTTAATCATATGAACAACAGACGAAGCGTCAAACTCAACAATAACATTAAGAAACCATGCATCAAAAGCAGGTCGTGGCTAATGGCATATAATTTTGTGATCTTAGACCCATAGGTACCAAATAAGAGGATTAAGGCAATCAGCTGTAAATCTCCCACACAATCCCTAATGATGTCAGGACGCACCCTAGTTTCACCCCGAAAACCGAGGTAAATCCTGCTCCCGTCTGACACCCCGACACTAAACCGAAGTAACTCACGAAAAACCACCACTAAAACACAGTCAGACGCAGGAGAAACTTTAAACATCCCGAAGTCAAGTTTTATAGAGCATAGTACCAAATACAAAGGAAAGAAAACCGATAAACAAGATACACGCACGACGGAAAAGTTTAAGCACTCTGGGGTCATTCTCGAAAAATTCTATGCCTCCAACGCTGCCTCGACGCCAAAATCTCGCGCTAGCTCAACGACCTAGAGTGTAACGACCCGTCCCGAGTATCGGGATTTAATATTATTTAATTATGATTTAGAATGACTAATCTGGGATTAGTTGAGTGATTTCGGACGAATTGTGCAAAATGACCGTTTTGCCCCTAGGCATGGGCGAAATGTTGACTTTTAATTCGGACGGTCAAATGGACTTTGACCAATGAACGTGACGTAGTTTGGGACGTCACGAGTTCATAGACAGGTGGCATGTTCGATTCCGACATTCGTGGAAGAATTCATGGCGTGCGGAAGTTCAGGGGCATTTTCGTAATTTGGACGAAATGGGGGAAAATGTTGACTTTTTGATCGGGAGGTCCGATCGCCTAGGGCCAAAGACCGTTATGTAGTGCGGGTCGATACGAATCCATTGACAGGCGGCACGCCGAAATCGGACTTCGTACGAGGAAGTTATGGTCTGAAACGTGAAATCTGGGAAGTTTACGTCTCGGTAACCGTGTTGATTATTTTATTCTGAAATGGTGGTTAGAGGACACTTGCATGAGTGACAAGTGTCACTCACCTATTGGCTAGATTGGATCATGTTCCATTAATCATAAAATTATGCTAAAGTTTCCACTATGGAATTAATTAGGATTAAATCTCTACTTTTAATCTGAGCCATCCATCTCACTCCCCAGATTCCATCTCATCCATTCATCTCATCTCTTCCCTCATATTTCTGATCAGCCTTCATCACTCTCACACATTTCCTTACCTGTGAACAAGCAAAACAGGGAGGTGAGAGTTGGATTCTGGCCATTATCAATCTTCCTTCCACAATTGATTATGCAAATGGAAACTGAGTGATTTGTGGAAGGAATTGGCTGAGGGAGAACACGAGGGACTGAGAAGGGCAATGTAAAACGAGAATCGAAATTTTGGAGCAATGGAGGGAAATTCGAATTTTGAGCTATGAGCTCTGAGGATCGAATTGGAGTTCAGTGTGAGCCTTCTGGGATTGCCTCGATCACAACCAGCTCAAGAACGAAGAATTTTGGTAACCTTTTGGCTCTGAACAGACTTGGTGAAAGAGGAGGAGCTTGATGATTGAGTCGTGATTCTAGAGGGATTAAACGATGAAATTGGATTAGGAAATGAGTTTACCTTGGTCCAACGAAGCTTCTTAGTGGATCAATTTAAGGAAATCTAGTGGAATTGATGAAATCCGAATGATGAATAGTGCCCAGATGTTCTTCGATGTTCATCTTCAAGTCGTTGGATTTCAGGTAAGGATTGTTGTAATTAGGTTTACAGACCTCTAATTAGACTTAAAACGAACATATTTGAATGTTCAATTGAAAGGATTAAGGTTGATTTGACAGTGAACGGATCGGGTCATCTCACGGGTCAAATGGACCCGTTTTACAGACATACGGGTTGGAACGATGACTGTAGCAGTCACTGTAGCAGACGTGTGGCTTTCACGCGCAGCCACTCACGGCGGCGCGTGACGGCGCGTGGGCACGAATCTAGAGGTGAGGTCAACATGAATTTTGTCCTATTCAATATAACGAACATTTTAGCGTTGGTTTCGTGTCAATCGGGAAAATTACGGGACTTTAATAGGATGTTAATGAAGAGGTTAGTAACCCTCTAATGTGATTTGGACAGGATTGGGTGTAACAACTCGTACCTTCGGGAAGGGTAAAAATGTAATTTGATAAGATTTTTGTATATAAAGGACGATTTTGCCCTTGTGAATAGTAGGCTAAAAGTTGACTTTTTGAATTACCGATTGGATGAGTGTTGACCCTTGACCGTGACGTAGTTTAGGACGTCACGAGACCGTTGACAGGTGGCAGGTTCGATTCGGACAATCGGAGGAAAAATTATGACGTTCGAAAGATTGGGGGCGTACCGTAATTTTGAGTAAATGAGGAAAATGTTGACTTTTTGGAGGACTTGTGATTTTCAAGTAGACCGAGGACCGTTAGATAGGTCTCGACGTCTTGAGTACAACGACAGGCGGCACGCTGTCATCGGACGTCGGATGAAATATTTACGGGTCTGGAAAGTGTGAGGGTAAAATGGTAATTTGTGCATGAGGGGTATTTTGGTCTTTTTCCCTCAGCCCAATCAGATAAGGGCAACTGGCAGAGATTTTTTGTGCTGGCCTATGGATGATGGACACGTGGGAGTGGCTGGATGGTTCTAAAACGTTCCAAAGTGTGCACGGCCACACTTTGCACAAAATCAAACCGTGCTTTGGGTTTGAACGCAGAGAAACAGAGGGTGAGAGATTGGGAGAGATTGATCGATTCTGTGCAAGGGAGAGTGAAGAGTGATTTGTGAGAGTGATAAAGAGAAGTGTTTGAGCTGGTGATCGTGTTTTGGTGGAGAAATCGTGCACGGCGGCACGGTGGTGGTGCGGCGAAGTTCTGGGAAAACAGGGAGACCATGAGAGTTTGGTGGTGGCTACGCCGTGTGGTGACTCAAACCACGACCGTGGGAAGTTCAGGAGGCTGCAGGGAGTCCAACAAACACCGTGGCACGCGGCGGTGCGTACGGCGGAGACGGAATCAAAGGGTAAGTTTTCTTCCTCTGTTTTTCCCGTGATTTTTAATTTGGAAGTCGTGAAGGTAGGATGAGAATCGAGGGGAATGGTGAGTGCAATGATGTTTAGGGAGGTCCTAGGAGTGGTTTGTGACGGTGGCCGTGACGGGGGTGTACACGGCGGAGTTCAGGCGACGGCGAGTACTCTGTACTCTGTTTTGGCCGTGAGTTCAAACGGGAAGTCGTGGACTTCTTGGGTGAATCGAAGGTTTCTGTGAGTTGGGAGTGACTCGGTGAGGTCCTAGGGAGAGGTTGGAATCGCCACCGTGAAGGGGGAAGCACTGGACGGCCGGGAAGGAAAATAGGGGGTCGTCTGTGTTTTCTTTTGAGCTTCAGTCGTGAAGTTGAGGGTTGAGTCGAACCAGGAGAGTGAGGGGGATGAATTTCCGGTGCCTGGACGAAGCTATAGGAAAAGAGAGGAGATGAAATGGTGGCCAGACGGCGAAGATTGGATCTCGCCGGTCTGGGTTGCAGCCCTGGTGCGAACCGGGTTCGATCGAGGTTGGGGATGCACTGTAGCAGGCGCGTGAGGCCCACGCGCAGCCACTTTGGGCGGCGCGTGGAGGCGCGTGGGGAGGAATCCGGCCAAGCTTCCAACATGGTTTTGGTTCTAAATGTCCTAAGGAGTTCATTGGTATGGTTTTCGGGTGAATCGGACGATGTTAGGAGGTTGTTCGGGAATCCGGACAGTTTAGGGTTTATGAATAAAATATTATTTAATTCCCAAAAAATTGGGGAAATTAGGGTTAGTATCTTTGATGTGTTTGTGACCCTATTTGGTGCATATTGACAGGACGGGAGGCACCCGAGACGGTCGAGGAGCGCACGGAGCGCGATTGACTCGTTCTGATTTGTCGTGGTGATAGCGCTGGGGTGAACGTTGAGACAGATATCGAGGCATAGAGCTTACGACGTTCTTCCGTTGCGAGACTAGCATAGTAGGATTTTGTGCCCATTTTGTAGAACTATGCTCTGACTGACTGTTGTATTATAATTACTCCTTCGTCTGATAGTCATGCTTATAGTGGTATTGTAGTTATTTTGGTACTTTATGTGTGATTGTCAGACGGGAGCAGGGTTCGTCCCGGGTATCGAGGTGATATTTGGGACGGGTCCTGACAATTGGTATCAGAGCATAGGTTTGTCGGTTTGTGTTGGGTCTAGGTTGTTTCACTAACTCTATGCCTCTTTCAGCGTACGTTCGATCATGCCTCCGAGACGTGAACCCCCTCCACGACCTGAAGATGAAGCGGCGAGAGGGACTGAGAGCGCTTCGATCGAGAGAGCCCAGTGGCTTGGGGCTACTACGTTCAACGGTGGGGCCGATCCAGAGGAAGCTCATCGATGGATCACCCGGCTTGAGCGTATTTTCAGGGTGATGCACTGTCCTCCAGAGGACCGGGTCTTGTTGGCTACCTTTCTGTTAGATGGAGCTGCATATGAGTGGTGGTACACGCTGGAGTTGTCCGGCTGGGATGGACATACCGTGACATGGGAGACTTTCCGGGAGCGGTTTCTAGATCAGTACTATCCCCATTCTTTCCGGGATGCCAAAGAGGCGGAATTTCTTCACTTGAAGCAAGGAAACATGACCGTAGCTGAGTATGAGCAGAGATTCCAGATGCTATCCCGTTTTGCTCCTACATTTGTGGCGACCGAGGCAGAGAAGTGTCGTCGATTTGAGTTGGGACTTCAAGGAGCGATCCGAGCCATTGTGACAGACGGCTCCTTTGCTACTTTCCGGGAGTTATCTGATGCTGCTGTTAGAGTGGAGGCCAGTTTGCCGGCCAGGCCACAGTACTCGGGCAGTGTGCGACGCCGAGAGCATTCTTTTCCCGGAGCATCGAGTCAGAGGACCCCGAAGTGGGGCAATTTTGGTGGTTCGTCCTCAGCTGGTGAAGCCCGGTTTGGTAGACCAGGTAGTTTTCAGGGTTCTGGATTCCGAGGAGCTAGAGTACAGCCGACTCCTCAGGCGAGTGCTACTTCTGTTGCTTCTACTGGGAGGCAGACCGGTGGACCCAGTAGGGATGCTTGCTACTACTGTGGAGAGCGCGGACACTTTCGGAGGGATTGCCCGTTGTTAGTGCAGGAGGGTGGAGCAGGCAGAGGTGCAGCAGAACCCGGGCGGAGTACTGCTTCAGTGTCAAGGGCGGCAGGCCCTAGGGGTGGCGGTGGTGCCACGAGCAGTTTTAGAGGGCGCGGTAGGTCATCGAGACCTCAGGCGCGAGTTTTTACGATGACGCAGCAGGAGGCCAGATCCGCACCGGGAGTGGTGACAGGTACACTTACCATACATGGCCACACTGTTTTTGCTTTGATCGATCCCGGGGCTACGCATTCGTTTGTAGCCCGGAGTTGTAGTCTGGTGACAGAGAGGGAGGTGTCTAACTTGGAGTGTGCCTTAGGGGTGAGTACACCTACTGGGGAGGTGTTAGTGGTGACTCAGGTGTTGAGAGAGTGTCCGGTGATGGTAGGAGAGGTTGAGTTAGTGGCGGACTTGTTGCTGTTAGACTTACGGGATTTCGATGTTATTCTGGGTATGGACTGGTTGACCAGACATCATGCTTCTATCGAGTGCTTCGATAGGAGAGTGACTTTTCGGAGTCCTGGATTACCAGAGATTACATTTCAGGGGGATCAGCGTGCAGTTCCTACTGGAGTTATATCGGCACTTGAGGCTAGCAAGTTGTTGCGTAAGGGGTGCCAAGGTTACATAGCTCATGTAGTGGATACGCGTACTACGCCACTGAGGGCGGAGGAAATACCAGTGGGGCGGGAGTTTCCCGATGTTTTTCCCGAGGAGTTGCCAAGATTACCACCTCATCGAGAGATCGAGTTCACGATTGATCTTCTTCCAGGTACACAGCCTATCTCACAGACTCCTTATCGTATGGTACCTGCAGAATTGAGGGAACTTAAGGCCCAGTTGCAAGAGTTGGTCGATATGGGATTCATTCGACCGAGTATGTCACCTTGGGGAGCACCTGTACAAGAAAAAAGACGGAGGATTGAGATTGTGTGTGGATTGCAGACAGCTGAATAAGGTAACTATTCGGAATAAGTATCCCCTACCCTGGATTGATGACTTGTTCGACCAATTGAAGGGAGCAGAGTATTTTTCGAAGATTGATCTCCGCTCCGATTATCATCAGTTAAGGGTTAAAGAGGAGGATGTACCGAAGACAGCCTTCCGGACCAGGTACGGTCATTATGAGTTTGTTGTGATGCCTTTTGGATTGACTAATGCCCCATTAGCTTTTATGGACCTTATGAACCGAGTGTTCCGGTCATATTTGGATCGTTTTGTGATCGTCTTCATTGATGACATTTTGGTGTATTCGAAGAGTGCGAAGGCACATGAGAAACATCTGAGAATCGTGCTTAAGACTCTGAGAGAGCATCAGTTGTATGCGAAGTTGAGTAAGTGTCAGTTCTGGTTGACCAGTGTTGGATTTCTTGGCCATGTGATTTCGGCCGAGGGAATCAGAGTGGATCCTCAGAAGGTTGAGGCGGTAGCAAATTGGGAACAGCCTAAGACGGTGACGGAGATCAGGAGTTTTCTGGGTTTAGCAGGCTACTACCGGCGTTTTATTGAGGGCTTTTCGATTTTAGCCGTTCCATTGACACGGCTGACTCGGAAGGGAGTTCGATTTGAGTGGGACGAGAACTGTGAACAGAGTTTCCAGGAGCTTAAAAGGCGGTTGACATCTGCTCCCGTGTTAGCCCTTCCAGATGATAGTGGGGAGTTCGAGGTGTACAGTGACGCTTCTTTGCAAGGTTTGGGCTGTGTATTGATGCAGCATGGGAAAGTGATTGCTTATGCTTCCCGGCAGTTGAAACCCCATGAAATGAACTACCCTACTCATGATCTGGAACTGGCAGCGGTGGTTCATGCACTGAAGATTTGGCGGCATTACTTGTACGGCGAGAGGTGTAGGATCTTCACGGACCACAAGAGCTTGAAGTATTTGTTCACTCAGAAGGAACTGAATCTGAGACAGCGCCGATGGTTGGAATTGCTCAAGGACTACGACTGTACTATTGAGTATCATCCAGGAAAGGCTAATGTGGTAGCCGATGCTTTGAGCAGGAAGTCAGCTAGTTCTTTGTCACATTTGAGGACAGTACGATTACCGTTGTTGGTTGAGCTCCGTAGGCTTGGAGTAGAGTTGACTGTGGATGATCAGGGAGCGCTTTTAGCGAGTTTCCATGTGCGACCTGTTTTGATTGATCAGGTTATTGATGCTCAGTTTGAGGACCCTATTCTGGGCATCATTCGGATCGAGGTCGAGGCTGGAGAGAGACAGGACTTTGAGATTCGTGAGGATGGAGCCTTGGTTAAAGGTGGACGGTTGTGCGTACCCGAGGATGAAGTTTTGAAGAAGGTGATCTTGGATGAGGCTCATTGTTCAGCCTATGCGATGCATCCTGGTGGGACCAAGATGTATCGTACACTTCGAGAGCATTACTGGTGGTCGGGGATGAAACGTGAGATTGCTGAGTATGTCAGTAGATGCTTGATTTGTCAACAGGTGAAAGCCGAGCGACAGAGACCTTATGGAGCGATGCAACCTTTGCCGATTCCCGAATGGAAATGGGATCACCTGACTATGGATTTTGTATTCAAGCTGCCCAGAACACCAAAGGGACACGATGGCGAGTGGGTGATCGTAGATAGACTTACGAAGTCTGCTCATTTATTGCCAGTACGGGAGAACTTCAGGTTGGCGCAGTTTGCACAGTTGTTCATAGATGAGATTATCCGGCTGCATGGGACTCTAGAGTCGATAGTATCTGATAGAGATCCGAGATTTACTTCCCGCTTTTGGCAGAGTTTACAGGAAGCTTTTGGGACTAAGCTGCATTTCAGTACCGCATTTCATCCTCAGACCGATGGACAGTCTGACCGGACTATTCAGATTCTCGAGGACATGATGCGAGCTTGTGTCTTGCAATTTCAGGGTACTTGAGAATCACATTTGCCTTTGATGGAGTTCGCCTATAACAACAGTTATCAGGAGAGCATTGGAATGGCTCCTTATGAGGCGTTATACGGGCGACAGTGTCGGACTCCATTGTGTTGGACTGAGGTTGGTGAGAGGCGATTGACTACTTCTGAACTGGTGGACCTTACACAGGAAAAAGTGGCGTTGATTAGGGATTGATTGAGGGCAGCTCAGGACCGACAGAAGAGTTACGCCGACCGTAGGATTAGAGATTTGGAGTTTGCAGTAGGAGACTGGGTTTTCTTGAAGTTATCTCCTTGGAAAGGAATTGTACGGTTTGGCAGACGAGGGAAGTTGAGTCCTCATTACATTGGACCTTATGAGATCTTGGAGCGGATTGGTCCTGTTGCATATCGATTAGCTTTACTAGCAGACTTGGAAAAGGTACATAATGTCTTTCATGTCTCTATGCTTCAGAAGTATATTCGAGATGATTCACATGTTCTGGAAGCACAACCAGTTGAACTGAGGGAAGACTTGAGTTTTGAAGAACAACCTGTCGCGATTTTGGATCGGAAGGATAAAGTATTACGACGGAAGACGGTTCCCTTGGTTAAAGTATTGTGGAGGAATCATCAAGTGGAAGAAGCTACGTGGGAACCTGAGGCATTGATGTGTGAACATTACCCTTATTTGTTTCACTGAATTTCGGGGACGAAATTCTTTTTAGGGGGGTAGATTGTAACAACCCGTACCTTCGGGAAGGGTAAAAA
Source organism: Prinsepia uniflora (assembly GCA_032719365.1). Taxonomy (NCBI): domain Eukaryota; kingdom Viridiplantae; phylum Streptophyta; class Magnoliopsida; order Rosales; family Rosaceae; genus Prinsepia; species Prinsepia uniflora. The sequence goes on from JAVSMK010000018.1 coordinate 360,927, forward strand.
TGTAATTTTATAAGATTTTTGTATATAAAGGACGATTTTGCCCTTGTGAATAGTAGGCTAAAAGTTGACTTTTTGAATTACCGATTGGATGAGTGTTGACCCTTGACCGTGACGTAGTTTAGGACGTCACGAGACCGTAGACAGGTGGCAGGTTCGATTCGGACAATCGGAGGAAAAATTATGACGTTCGGAAGATTGGGGGCGTTACCGTAATTTTGAGTAAATGAGGAAAATGTTGACTTTTTGGAGGACTTGTGATTTTCACGTAGACCGAGGACCATTAGATAGGTCTCGACGTCCTGAGTACAACGACAGGCGGCACGCTGTCATCGGACGTCGGATGAAATATTTACGGGTCTGGAAAGTGTGAGGGTAAAATGGTAATTTGTGCATGAGGGGTATTTTGGTCTTTTTCCCTCAGCCCAATCAGATAAGGGCAAGTGGCAGAGATTTTTTGTGCTGGCCTATGGATGATGGACACGTGGGAGTGGCTGGATGGTTCTAAAACGTTCCAAAGTGTGCACGGCCACACTTTGCACAAAATCAAACCGTGCTTTGGGTTTGAACGCAGAGAAACAGAGGGTGAGAGATTGGGAGAGATTGATCGATTCTGTGCAAGGGAGAGTGAAGAGTGATTTGTGAGAGTGACAAAGAGAAGTGTTTGAGCTGGTGATCGTGTTTTGGTGGAGAAATCGTGCACGGCGGCACGGTGGTGGTGCGGCGAAGTTCTGGGAAAACAGGGAGACCATGAGAGTTTGGTGGTGGCTACGCCGTGTGGTGACTCAAACCACGACCGTGGGAAGTTCAGGAGGCTGCAGGGAGTCCAACGAACACCGTGGCACGCGGCGGTGCGTACGGCCGAGACGGAATCAAAGGGTAAGTTTTCTTCCTCTGTTTTTCCCATGATTTTCAATTTGGAAGTCGTGAATGTAGGATGAGAATCGAGGGGATTGGTGAGTGCAATGATGTTTAGGGAGGTCCTAGGAGTGGTTTGTGACGGCGGCCGTGACGGGGGTGTACACGGAGGAGTTCAGGCGACGGCGAGTACTCTGTACTCTGTTTTGGCCGTGAGTTCAAACAGGAAGTCGTGGACTTTGGGGGTGAATCGAAGGTTTCTGTGAGTTGGGAGTGACTCAGTGAGGTCCTAGGAAGAGGTTGGAATCGCCACCGTGAAGGGGGAAGCACTGGACGGCCGGGAAGGAAAACAGGGGGTCGTCTGTGTTTTCTTTCGAGCTTCAGTCGTGAAGTTGAGGGTTGAGTCGAACCAGGAGAGTGAGGGGGATGAATTCCTGGTGCCTGGACGAAGCTATAAGAAAAGAGAGGAGATAAAATGGTGGCTGGACGGCGAAGATTGGATCTCGCCGGTCTGGGTTGCAGCCCTGGTGCGAACCGGGTTCGATCGAGGTTGGGGATGCACTGTAGCAGGCGCGTGAGGCCCACGCGCAGCCACTTTGGGCGGCGCGTGGAGGCGCGTGGGGAGGAATCCGGCCAAGCTTCCAACATGGTTTTGGTTCTAAATGTCCTAAGGAGTTCATTGGTATGGTTTTCGGGTGAATCGGACGATGTTAGGAGGTTGTTCGGGAATCCGGACAGTTTAGGGTTTATGAATAAAATATTATTTAATTCCCAAAAAATTGGGGAAATTAGGGTTAGTATCTTTGATGTGTTTGTGACCCTATTTGGTGCATATTGACAGGACGGGAGCCACCCGAGACGGTCGAGGAGCACACGGAGCGCGATTGACTCGTTCTGATTTGTCGTGGTGATAGCGCTGGGGTGAACGTTGAGGCAGATATCGAGGCATAGAGCTTACGACGTTCTTCCGTTGCGAGACTAGCATAGTAGGATTTTGTGCCCATTTTGTAGAACTATGCTCTGACTGACTGTTGTATTATAATTACTCCTTCGTCTGATAGTCATGCTTATAGTGGTATTGTAGTTATTTTGGTACTTTATGTGTGATTGTCAGACGGGAGCAGGGTTCGTCCCGGGTATCGAGGTGATATTTAGGACGGGTCCTGACATTGGGAGTCCCGGTGATAGTGGTGTGGCTGGGAAGGCCTGTGACACGCGTATCGAGGCGCTCGGTTAAACAGTCTGTGAGTGGACATTGGTTTTATAAATTCGATGCATGCATAACTGTTTCATGATTGTTATAAATGTGATTAAATGAGTTATTTTGGATATCGGTGAATTTATACGATTTCACGCATTATGAGGCGATTTACGTGTTTGCACGTAAATCAAAGTTTTCTGGATTTGCACTGATTGCCATAATTGTGGTTGGATATGATTTCATGAAACGGTTACGGATTTGATTAAGTAAATTCGGGCCAGGGGCCCAGTTGATTTAAGAATTCGGGCCAGAGGCCCAGTTGACTTATGAAATCGGGTCAGGGGCCCAGTTGATTTATATATGTGATTTCGGGTCGGGGACCCTAAAATGGAATTGAATAAATGATTTCGGATTTAATAATCAACTATTTGGACTTATGACGGTTTTATGGAAATTCGGGGCAGGGCCCTTGTGATATTTTGGAAATGAATAATAAAATGTGTTCCATAAAACCATCTCGATATGAGGATATATATATTGGTCTCCTCCAAGTGTCGGGGACACTGGAGAAGTCACGGTGCATTGCCTGCGAGGGGTCATTGTACGGAGCTACCAGACCGTATAGTGATCTAGGAGCAGGATTGCTATGATTAGACGTCAAGGACGTCAGACATCGGGGATGTCAGAGATATGGACCTGGTGAGATCCCGGGCAGCACGCGTTGCTTAATACCGTGAGATATGACGTCAAGGACGTCAAGCGTCGGGGACGCTAGGCATCAGGGATGCCGGAGATGGAAAAATAATAAATGTATATTACTGGATTTATGAATTAACTCTTGGATTGACTTTTGGGATTTGAAACTATGCTTATGGTTTCCGGGCTAAGGCCCTAATGGTTATTTCTAAATACATATGTGATTATTGGTTTTTGACGCATGCATATGTTTTTACTGAGGGGCATAAATGTCTTTATAAATGTTTTAAACAGACTTGTTTATTTTCGTCCACTCACAGCTTTTGTTTTTAATGCCCTTCAGATTGATTCCGGAAGCGACTGCAGCAGAGAATGGGACATCGTTTACCTCCTCCATCGATCCTTGCGCACTCTGAAAGCCTGGTTGGGCAGTGGCAACTGGCTATCCCTTGTCTGACACCTCTTGTCAGATGGGAGCATGACACATTCCATGGTAATCCCAGGGGGATTGGGATGGGTCGTGTCAAGTGGTATCAGAGCAGGTTTTGCTCTTTTTTGCGCGAAGGTCGAGGGTGTGATGTCTCTTTGGGCTGCAGTTCCGTTGTTAACCTGATTGATAGTTTTGGGTTTGAGTAGTGGATAGGGTGTGTTTGGCCTGATACGTCGTACGTTAACGAGATTCGACCCAAGTGGGGTTGTTTGTGATTAACTGGTAATGTGGGACCGTCGATTCGGTCATGTGATGATGGATTGTTGTGCTACTGGGCACAGTTGGGTTCAGGGAACCCCATTTGAATAATGATATGGAAATGCGATACTCAGTTGAGTAATGGTCTAAAATATGGACCCTGGTAGTGTTGGCTAGTGTACGGGGCGTTGGTTCATCGGAGTTAGCCGATGACCTTCATGGTGGAACCCACGATGGAACCCACGTTGAGTTGACTGTTGGATTGGATTGGACGTTTATACGATGCCAGGACCGTAGAGTCGGACATGTTGTGGATTTTACTGCAGAAGGCAGTTGGGTTCGGTGGAACCCTAGGGTGTGATTTTGGAACCCTAACTTATAATGGATGGACTGGAAAAATGAACTTTAAATGGGAACTTGTGCTGCGACGAGCGGCTGAGGTCGTGGATGACCACGTGGATGACTTTAGTGAGTCTAGTCAGGATTATGGGATTCGATCCACGGGTACGGTTATGAGATAAAATATGGAATTCCGTGTTGGAATGGATAATAGTGTGAGGTGTGGATACAGATCTTGACAGCGATGACTATTGGTCGACAGTTGTGTCGAGATGACTGGTTATCGAGGGTATTTAGTATGGTTTTAATACTTGAGGATCAGGGGACGTTCAGGGAACGTTCATTATCCTGATGGGCGGATGGTCAAATTGGAGGTACCCATAGTCGTGGAGTACGAGCGGTGATAGGGGATCGTCGTTCGGTATGAACGGAGATCCACGGTATCAAATTTGCATACATTGTGCTAGCGTGGATGTTCGTGTGCTAGTGTGGATGTTCGTGTACTAGTATGGATGTATGGATGCCTGTGTGTTGAGGCAAGTGTCGGTGATACTAGCGCTGGTACTGGTGTCAGTGATTGTGATGACGATGAACCACGAGTTGGGATGTGACTCTGTCCTGATGGAAATATGATCGATATCTGCGACTCAGTGGTGGTTGAGTCTTGGACTGGATGGGATCCAGTGGAGGTTGTGACGTGTTGGGATAAGTCCCAACAGTTATGAGCGTGTTGGGATCCAGTGGAGGTTGTGAGCGTGTATTGGTGGGTGGACCCATGTTTGGCTTGGGGTCATTGGACACAAAGAGTTGTGTATGATTCTGAAATTGGTGGTGAAAATCGAGGTCGTCATTTCCACCAAGGGAAATCGGACGAAGGATTCAATGAGGGTGCAAGACCCTACGATCAATGTTCAGATGGATTGTTTGCTACGTGAGCATGTGTGGCTCCTAGGTGGATCTGAATTGTGATGTTGTGAACTTTGGGCATGGTGACGATCTAGGGTCTTGATGTTACTTGTCGAAGGATGTAATGATGGATCTGGATCGTGATCTTGATGATCCAGATAGGTAGAGAGTTTATCACTCTTACCTTGGTATGTGAGTTGTAAATGACGGGACTGAACTTCTTTTCGGAGTGGAGTCCATATGGTTTGTTGCTCAGGTGAGTAGGTTTCCGAAGTGGTCGGATTTTTGTCAACCTTAGACATGTGGATATTGGGATTGGCTTCCCTATGAAGTCAATCGAGTGTTTTGAGCTGGTAACCGATAGGTTCGGTTTTGGTACGTCTCAGGTAGACGTAAATGAGATTTTGGGTTTGGAATCAAATTTCTGGGTGACGATTCAGGATTCGATTTCGAAGCTTGGAAGTGGATTACCGGATTTGGGTGCGGAATGATTATTCCCATGCTAGCTTACAGAATAATGATTTCGGATTCGGATTTGGAAATGGATATTGGGTCGGAGTTTTGATCTGTCTGGTACAGTGTCTGACAGATGGACTCTAGAGTAATTAGAACGTGTTTGGCCACAACCTGAGTGGTTGTATGCGGATTGATGGATAGATGTACATACAGGGTACGTTGTACAAGGATTGATACTGGATAGGCTGAGTGGTGCCTAGTGACGGTACATGGGATGTACCAGTGGTGTGTGATTAAACGTGTTGGTAATCGGTCTGGTTCCGATATCATTTGTTTGGTTGTGATTGTGGACTGGACATTGGATACTGTGCGCTGAGCAGAGTGATTTTGTCGGGTTCAGTGATTGTATGAGCAGGCGCTCTTAGCCATGGATGGCTAGTGGAACCCTAGTATTGAGATGTGTGATCATTGCTGGGCTGGTATTCAATGTGTGTCAATTACACCACCTGATTGAGTATGATGACAGTATGCGTACACTCAAGATGAGTGAGTTGGTGACTGTGTAACTACGAGTGGCCTTGCGTGATGTTGTCACGCCGAGTTATTTCCAGCGTTGTGGTGCGCTGAGGGAGTTGACAGTTATGGACTTGAGAAGGATATATGTCGCAGGATTAGGTTGCCTTGCGAGATGAGATCATATGGTTGATCTTACGCTGCATCAAGGTTGATGTAGTACGGGGTGTTGTCACTGATTAGTCGATGGTTGGAGCCTTACCAGGGTGGTAAAGATTGGTGGTGACAGTGTGGCTGATGGTGTCAGCATGGATTGACAGGTGTGTTTTGGCGACTCCCAGGGGGGAGCAGACGTCTTATAGATTGATGATTGAATGAAACCGACAAGCTGAAGGAGTCAGCTAAATGGTAAATTGACAAGGATCAGGTGATCAATTTCACTCGCGGTGTCGAGTATGGTCGGTACGGTGAGAGACCGTGATGGGACGTCTGAGTTCAGACGAGCTTTGTGACGTTAGTGGGTGTACAAGTGTACACAGATGTGAGATCAAATTGATTTTCCACGAGGTGGTTGTGAAATAAGGATATTGGTAATTTCGAGGACGAAATTATTTAAGGAGAGAAGGTTGTAACGACCCGTCCCGAGTATCGGGATTTAATATTATTTAATTATGATTTAGAATGACTAATCTGGGATTAGTTGAGTGATTTCGGACGAATTGTACAAAATGACCGTTTTGCCCTTGGACGTGGGTGAAACGTTGACTTTTAATTCGGACGGTCAAATGGACTTTAACCAATGACCGTGACGTAGTTTGGGACGTCACGAGTTCATAGACAGGCGGCACGTTCGATTCCGACATTCGTGGAAGAAGTTATGACGTTCGAAAGTTCAGGGGCATTTTCGTAATTTGGATGAAATGGGGGAAAATGTTGACTTTTTGATCGGGAGGTCCGATCGTCGAGGGCCAAGGACCGTTATGTAGTGCGGGTCGATACGAATCCATTGACAGGCGGCACGCCGAAATCGGACTTCGTACGAGGAAGTTATGGTCTGAAACGTGAAATCGGGGAAGTTTACGTCTCGGTAACCGTGTCGATTATTTTATTCTGAAATGGTGGTTGGAGTACACTTGGATGAGTGACAAGTGTCACTCACCCATTGGCTAGATTGGATCATGTTCCATTAATCATAAAATTATGCGAAAGTTTCCACTATGGAATTAATTAGGATTAAATCTCTGCTTTTAATCTGAGCCATCCATCTCACTCCCCAGATTCCATCTCATCCGTTCATCTCATCTTTTCCCTCCTATTTCTGATCAGCCTTCATCACTCTCACACATTTCCTTACCCGTGAACAAGCAAAACAGGGAGGTGAGAGTTGGATTCTGGCCATTATCAATCTTCCTTCCACAATTGATTATGCAAATGGAAACTGAGTGATTTGCGGAAGGAATTGGCTGAGGGAGAACACGAGGGACTGAAAGGGGCAATGTAAACTGAGAATCGGAATTTTGGAGCAATGGAGGGAAATTCGAATTTTGAGCTATGAGCTCTGAGGATCGAATTGGAGTTCAATTTGAGCCTTCTGGGATTGCCTCGATCACAACCAGCTCAAGAATGAAGAATTTTTGTAACCTTTTGGCTCTGAACAGACTTGGTGACAGCGGAGGAGCTTGAGGATTGTGTCGTGATTCTAGAGGGATTAAACGATGAAATTGGATTAGGAAATGAGTTTACCTTGGTCCAACGAAGCTTCTCAGTGGATCAATTAAAGGAAATCCAGTGGAATTGATGAAATCCGAATGATGAACAGTGCCCAGATGTTCTTCGATGTTCATCTTCAAGTCGTTGGATTTCAGGTAAGGATTGTTGTAATTAGGTTTACAGGCCTCTAATTAGACTTAAAACGAACCTATTTGAATGTTCAATTGAAAGGATTAAGGTTGATTTGACAGTGAACGGATCGGGTCATCTCGCGGGTCAAATGGACCTGTTTTACAGACATACGGGTTGGAACGATGACTGTAGCAGTCACTGTAGCAGTCACTGTAGCAGGCGCGTGACTTTCACGCGCAGCCACTCACGGCGG
>JAVSMK010000036.1:20000-27678 GCA_032719365.1 Prinsepia uniflora
TAAAACTGCTTCAAAGTATAAGAAGCTCTCGGGAAGAGCAAAAAAAGAATCTGTTCTTCTTCCGTAAAGAATTCGTCCAATAACTTAGAACCCAATCTTTTCAAAAAAGCCCGTACAGTACTTTTGTGTTTACGAGCCAAAGTTTTAACACAAGAAAGTCGAAGTATATATTTTATTCGATACAAACTCTTTTTTCTTGAGGATCCGCTGTAATAATGAGAAAGATTTCTACATATACGCACAAATCGGTCGATAATATCAAAATCTGACGAATCCGCCCAGGTGGACTTACTAATAGGATGCCCTGCTGCGTTACAAAATTGAACTTTAGCCAATGATCCAATCAAAGAAATAATTGGAACTAATGTATCGAGCTTCTTCATAGCATTATCCATTATAAATGAATTTTCTAACATTTGACTTCGTACCACTGAAAGGTTTGGTCGCATACTTGAAAAATAACCCAAAAAATCAAGGGAATGCTTGGATAATTGGTTTATATAAATCTTTCCTGGTTGAGACCACACATAAGAATGACATTGCCATAAATTGACAAGATAATATTTCCACTTATTCATCAGAAGAGGGGTGTCCTTTGAAGCCAAAATATATTTTCCTTGATATCTAACATAATGCATAAAAGGATCCTTGAAGAACCATAAGATGGCAGCCGGAAAATCATTAGCAAAGACTTCTTCTACAGGATGTTTTATTTTTTCATAGAAATGTATTCGCTCAAAAAAGATCCCAAAAGAAGTTAATCGTAAATGAGAAGATTGATTAAGAAGAAAAAGGAAGATGGATTCGTATTCATATACATAAGAGTTATATAGGAGCAAGAATAATCGTGGATTACTTTTTGAAAAAATGGATTTTTTGGGGGTACTATTCCAATTATTCCAACTATAATACTCATGAAGAAAGAGTCGTAATAAATGCAAAGAAGAAGGATCTTTCATCCAATAATGAAGTGTTTGAACCAAGATTTCCAGATGAGTCGGGTAGGGTATTAGTACATCTGATACATAATTTAAATGCGGGAATTTGTCCTCTAAAAAAGGAAATATTGAATGAATTGATCGTAAATTATAAGATTTTATGATTTCTAAGGAAGAGACTAATCGTAGGGAAAACGGAATTTCCGCAATGACTGCAAATCCCTCCGATATCATTTGAGAATATAAATTTTTGTTGTACCCCAAAAATGGATTTTTGTTATAATGATTAACAGAAATAATCAAATGATTCTGTTGATACATTCGCCTAATTAAACGTTTTATAATTAGTAAACTAGATTTATTGTCATAACCTACATTATCCAACAAAACGGATCGATTAAAACCATGATCATGAGCAAGTGCATAAATATACTCCCGAAAGATAAGTGGGTATAGGAAGTCATGTTGCTGATATCTATCTAGTTCTAAATATACGTGAAATTCTTCCATTTTTAATTAGATTTGAACCAGAAAAGAAATAGGTGATTTATTGGGTTATCAAATGATACATAGTACGATACAGTCAAAACAAGGTATTATAGTAAAAAAAGACTAGATACCTCGGAAACAAGTAAGACTCATCAACGGACTCTCTAGCCTCTATTTTTCCATCTAATTTTTTCTAAGGTAACAAGATGGTTAGAAGTCCTTTATTTTTTCAATCCAATCGCTCTTTTGATTTTGAAAAAAAAAAATCTTTATCAATATACTGCCTTCTTCTACACATTTATCTCTACCCCATAATGGGTAATAGCAAATAATTAGGATTCATAAGAAATTTATAATCCACTCATGGGAAAAGTCTTTCCCGCATTAAGCACTAATATAGTTTTAACGTCTAATTAGATCGGGCAATCATTCAAAAAATTAAGAACAGAAGCTCGTTACTTTTTGTTTCCCTATAATTAGAACCGTAGTGTGGCTCTACCCATTTATTCACTCGACCAAATTAATAATTAAAATTATTACACGCCAAGAATTCCAAACAATTCAAATAAGGTTTTTTGTCTATTCGGTAAGAATTAAATATTCTCAGAATTATCCATTGATACGACATGCTGCTTTTTCCATTCATTCCTTTCAGGATCAGTCGCGGTCTTACAAACTCTACCGAGGGTATGGACGAATTTTTTACTTCATACAAATGTGTAAAAGATGCTAGTCGCACTTAAAAGCCGAGTACTCTACCGTTGAGTTAGCAACCCAAATAAAATAATTAGTAATGTGTAGATACAATCGTAATCCCCATAAAAAAATAGATTGAATTGCACAACGCAATCAAAGCCAATAAAAACATTAAAATAGCAAAAATTTTAAGATTTCTATATTCTGAAGACAATAAAAATAAATGGATCCGCTGAAAATACAAAAAATTCTCAGATAAAATAAAACAGGGAAATATAGGGAAATTTGGAATAGGGATAAAGTAAAATACTTATAGACCGACCCTTGTCTCTTATGTTATCCATTAATTAAAATTAATTAGTATATATTTATTAATTAGTATATATTTAGTATATATATATTTTTATTGATTTTAATATTTAATTTAAATCAAAAAAAGGCTTCTTGTATCACAGAAAATCCAAGAACCAATTCTTTGAATGAAATAAAATCTATGGAACGTAGGTATAAATGGATCCTTTTATACACGATCGGATTATATTTATTTGATACACTGTTGTCAATATGAATGTTGAGAAAAGAATACAAAAGAGAAAACAAATTATAAATCTAACTAACAATTCCAATTGCAATCAATTAAAATTAATAAATAAATCAAAAAAAACTAAGGACTTGTGTTGGATTGGCACTATTACTATGATATATACAAATATATACAATATTTGTATACAATGGTATACAATATTGGTGGCAGAATAAATTCAGAATTTCAGAATTTAGTAAAATTAAGTAAGATATAAGGTAAAAAGGTTTATTCAATAAGTAAAATAAACAAGTTTAATCCTTTGTGTTTTTTTATTTGTTCATAAAGTTCTACCGAAAACCACCCCATTGACAGTAATCCCAAAATTTTATATTTTTTTTTATTTATATACCCAATTACATCTACATCATTTATTATTTATTCACTTGATCTTTTTTTCTCTATTTTATTTATTTATATCAATAAAATAAAAATATATTTTTGTCGTTATAAAAGACAACATTCGATAGTAACAATAATAAATTAAGTATGATATGACTAGAACAAAAAAGGAAATAGCAAAGAAACAAAAAGGGTATATTATACACAGCTATATACAAATAATCTATACCTTCTTTTTTTATATTTCATTAATTGAATTTTGTTTATTGATTAAAGTTAAGTTCCGTAAAAACCCCCGCCTTTTTTGAAATATCATGAACAGTCCCTGTAGGTTGAGCCCCTTTTTCAAGGAAATATAGAATAGCAGGAACATTTAAATAGATTTGATTCTTTATCGGATCATAAAAACCCACTTTACGAAGATCTCTTCCCTCTCGGCGGGATCGAACATCAATTGCAACTATTCGATAAATGGCTCATTGGGATAGATGAAGAATACCCCCCCCTAGAAACGTATAAGAAGTTTTATCTTCATACGGCTCAAGAAAATTAGAAATTAAAATTATGTCTATATGTCTATATTCTATATATAGAATTATAATATCAAATATATCCATAAACTCATCAAATTAATTATATTATTATATTATTGATTTAAGTACTTTTTTTATTATTCTTCCCCAACCGAAAAATAAATAAATAAATCAAAAAAATTATTAGTCCTCCTAACTCAAGTTGAATAACTCTCAAATAACTCAAAAGAAACCTTTTGGGTATTTCATTTATTGAGTAGTCTCTAACCCTTTTTATCTGTCTACTTTATAATCTTTATAATCTATTTTGATTCTTCATTCTGATCTAGTCGAGACAATAAAAAACGGTATTTCCTTGTTCCAGGATCTTTCTCTTTGCCTTGAATCATTGGGTTTAGACATTACTTCGGTGATCTTTAAATCGTTTCAAAATGGCAGCAACATACCTTTTTTATGATTTATTTCTATCAAAGAATCATCTGAATGGTTGATTCCTACGTAATACACTTTACTTTTGATTTGATCTAAAGGGTTTTTATAATTTCAACAAATTTTCTTTTTTTTTTTACTTTTTGAATTGGATCCTTTAGATTTACATATCGAAAATATACTTACGAAGTTGTTCCAATTTATTGATCGATACTAACCCTAGATTCTTGCCCTTAAGAAATTAATTAATACTTTCTACTCGAGCTCCACCATGTACTATTTACATCACAACACCCCAAAAATGAAGGTTCCAGTGGAACAGAACAAACGATGTCGAGCCAAGAGCACTTTCATTCCTATATAATATAAAAAAATGGTGGATGTAAGAATCCACAGCTGATCATGTCCTTCAAGTCGCACGTTGCTTTCTACCACATCGTTTTAAACGAAGTTTTACCATAACATTCCTTCGGTTTGGAACCAGTATGTAATTGATTCAATTATGGAATCATGAATAATCATCAGTTCGGCTGTTACATAGTAATCTATACCTTTTTCTTATATATCAAGAATGTATAATTTATGAGGACGTCTCAGCAAGAATTAAATCAATTTAAACTTAACCCGATTGTTTATAATTTTTTTTTTATTTAATTTATTAAAATAATAATAACTAACATAACACGAATAAATAAACACGAATAAACAAGTTATTTTGAATCTCTATCTTCAAATAACATGATAGGATAAATTAAACAATTTAAAACTTCTTCGAGTCCCAAGAACTCATAAGAAATCATTATCAAAGGATTTAATTGATTGAATAATTTCCTACCCGATATCGTTATTTGCATAAGATTTTACAATTTAATAAGAGAGAGATAAATTCATATTGGATTAAACCATCGATGATTAAAAAAAAGGTAGATGTAATGAAGGTTGGGGTTGTTATTTTTTCATATTTAAGATTGTAAAATTATTTACATAATTTTTAACAAATATTAAATAAATTCAATTAAATATGTGATGCGTGCTATTTGAACTCAATTAAATTTGTGAAAAAGATATGATTCAGATTGCATATTAATAAAAAAGAAACGAAAATCACATTCTATACCAATATTATACTCTATAAAGGAAAGGCTGTTCGAAAAGACAATCTTTATTTTGATATATTCTATTATGATATAGATCTATATTTTTATGATATAGATATATATTTTATTATCTATAAAATTATTATATATCTATAAAATTATTATATATTAATAAATTAATAAAATTATAAATTAATAAAATGATCATGGTTCAAGTATGCTCTGGGACGGAAGGATTCGAACCTCCGAATAGCGGGACCAAAACCCGTTGCCTTACCACTTGGCCACGCCCCATTTCTAGTCGACACTAATAAACACTAATATTGGGACTGGTTGTTCGTCAACTCCAGTCTAAATATCTATTATCTATAAAATAGATTACTACAATTTTTATAGATATAGAATTAAACTAAATTTATTGATCATTACATATAATTCAATTAAGATATTGTATGAAAGTATGATTTATTCTATTCTCTTTTGATTTGAGAATTGAAGGATTTTTTTATTGGGTGAGTTCAAATCAAAGAAAGTTTTTTGGTATATCTTATTTTCTTTTTATTCATTTTTCTCTTCTATGAATAATAACATATTTATAATAATAAAAAAACTCAATTTATTAATAACTCAATCAAAAGAAATAAAATACAATTATCCTCAAGAACAAAATTTTTGTTATGCTTAATATATTTAGTTTGATCTGTATCTGTCTTAATTCTGCTCTTTATTCAAGTAGTTTTTTCGTCGCCAAATTGCCTGAGGCATACGCTTTTTTAAATCCAATCGTAGATGTTATGCCAGTAATCCCCCTGTTTTTTTTTCTCTTAGCCTTCGTTTGGCAGGCTGCTGTAAGTTTTCGATGATATCTTTAATATTGTCTAGACAAATTCATGATTTATTGAAAAAAAAATTCTAAGAATTGATAAGATCAGACAAGTCTTACACCCTCAATTCAAATATTTTAATTCTTGTACAACTGCGATAAATCTGGATCACCCCACTGCATTTCTATTTCTTGGTGTCAAAATAAAAAGTAGGATATGCGGTATAAAAACGGAGAATCTATTCTCTTTTTTACTAAAAAAAATCTTGGAGATTATGTAATGCTTACTCTCAAACTATTTGTTTACACGGTAGTGATATTCTTTGTTTCTCTCTTTATCTTCGGATTCCTATCTAATGATCCAGGACGTAATCCTGGACGTGAAGAATAAAAAATAAGGTTTTTGTTTTCCTTGCTTGAGTTTAAAATGTTCTTAGTAGGATTTTCTCTATTACACATCGTAAAATAAAAAATAAAAAGAGCTCGCGATAAATTCGAAAGAACAAGCCATCAACAAAAACGGAAAGAGAGGGATTCGAACCCTCGGTACGAAAACCTCGTACAACGGATTAGCAATCCGACGCTTTAGTCCACTCAGCCATCTCTCCTCCCAATTGAAAAAGGATAATACTATGTTACATTATAAAAAATAAAGCTTGAAAAAGCCCTTCATAATGTTTGTTTCATCCGAAGGGGCTTTTTAGTTCCACGGCCCGGCTTAAGTACTGACCAGGCCGGGCCGACCTTTTTGTTCCAACGAATCGTAAATCAAATTATTTCTAAAATTTGAAAACTAAAGCTTGTTATTATGATTGAAAAAAAAAAACTATTTATATTTCTATGATATAGAATCAAACGATATCGAATCAAAGTGTCATTTCTTATCTTTATCTTCAATTTTTTATATTTTTTATTTAAAATTTATTTACAGTACTGTACTGTACTGGAATAAAAGTAATAAAGTAAATAAATAATAAAAAAGGAACTGTGGATTCTTGCACAATCCATTTTCATGTATGTTATAGCTTAAGTAGTTTTGTCGAGACGTCTAGGTCAAAAACCTCCGGCAAAAAACACTTGTAATTTAGTTAGTTAAATTAACTAAATTAAATAAATTATCTTTTCCCAATTTCATTAGGTTCTCTGATACAACACGTAAACGCTCTAATTTTCATGATTATTTTATGATCCTATCTTTTCTTTATTTTCTTTTTACTTTTTATTACGACCAACTTTATTGTTCGACAAAAGATTCATTTATATACAATAATCGGATTGTAGCGGGTATAGTTTAGTGGTAAAAGTGTGATTCGTTCGAAAATCCCTTACACAGTTAAGGGGTCCTTCGGTTTGATTAATATTTCATTCCGATCAAAAACTTTATTTCTTAAAAGGATTAAATCCTTTACCTCTCGATGAAAAATTCGAGGAAGAATATACATTCTCGTGATTTGTATCCAAGAATCAATTAAAAATTGAAAAATTGGATTATGAAATTATGAAACATAATTTTTATTAATTGGATGAATACTTCTAATTGAATGAGTATAAATAAAGAATCCATGGATAAAGATAGAAAGTGTATTTCTAATCGTAACTAAATCTTTAATTTTGAATTTGTATTAGGGAAATTGAAGCAAAGTAGCTATTAAACAATGACTTTGGTTTACTAGAGACATCGACAAATTTTTTTAGCTCGGTGGAAACAAAATGCTTTTCCTAAGGATTCTTTCAAATAGAAATAGAGA
>JAVSMK010000037.1:0-25000 GCA_032719365.1 Prinsepia uniflora
TGCAGGTTTCCATGTATAATTTAACATTTTTTCCCTCAAAGAATGCCATTGATCATAGAAGCATCCAGGCATTGTAGCAGGTGTAAGGATTGTTAGTTTCCTACAATTAAATCAGGCGCCATAGATAGCTAGTGTCATGTGTTCCATTTTTTATATTTATAGAATCTAATATTGTAGTGTCTATCCTACTGGCTTTCAATTTTATAATATTTCTTCTTACTTTGATGATGTTACATATTTTGGAAGTTTGAGTTTTATTAGGTATTTTGAAATATTATTTTGAATATGAAAGAAGTTTATGCAGGTGAACTGCTGTTTAGAAAAATAAAAAACTAGTATAGCAAAGACAGAATCGCCAATGCTGGGGACCTGCAAAATAATTTTAGCTATAAATTCAATCCATTCCAAGGGACGAGGTCATTCTACACTGACAATCTTAATTTGACATGAAAAACTGGGGGGGGGGGGGGGGGGGGGGGGGGGGGGAATAACACAGTAAACATATACAACTAGAAAACATTCAAAACCAATATTGAGTAATGAAGACTACATGTATTTTTTTAGTGAGCAAGGGTGAATAAAATCCCAAAAATAGAAAGACCAGGCTGCTCAATCAACGACTATTACAAATATGCCATGGTATACCCGCTAGTAAAATATTATCACCAACAATAGAGAGCTCATTAACTAGCAAATTCCCAACTCTAATACTTAAATTTTTCAACTAATCAATAAAACTATTCTACTCCTTATACCCTTCTTTTATCTCATAGTTAGGCAAACGCCTCGTCACATATCTCAGGTAAATTGCATAGAAATGAAACCGATAACAATAAGATACAATAGAGAAACTATGAATGAAGTCAAACGCATACTTCCAAGACTTACAGAGGTTCAATTACGAGATTCTCGTTCCCAACTTCAAGCAACAGCCCAAATCAATCCCTGTCAAAAGGAGTAATCTAATTAACACTTCCTAAACAAATCAAACAAAATTAGAAAACAACTTATATGAGTTATCCAATTAAACTAAAGAAAACGTAAAAAACATTCATCCCATTTTACAGTTATCATGTAGGTATATCATCAACTTCAATCTTTAGTCACCAAGAGTTTTTCTAAACACACCTAGTGCAAACATAAAAATAAATAAATAAATAATCAAAGAACACAACCAACTCAACCCCAACTTATACCTTTTTCCTATTACCGAATAGAATCCCATACTTATTCCGGATGATTCAAAACCCAACATACTCTAAAACCGACAAAGAAGCAAAAGAAAAAATATTTCATATAAATTTACAGAAAATTTGAAAATTAAAAACATACCATGTTCAATTCTTCTTCATTTCGACTGAGAACTTCAAATGCCTGGCCAAATTTTCAATCCTCAACAACAAAAATGAAAGCTTTTCCCTCGTCGAAAGGGAAAACTGGGGACAGAGAAGGAGGGCTTCAGTGGGTTCGAATACGGTCTGCGGCTTTGGTGGGTATCAATGGGATTTGGGGCTGGTTTATGAGGATGAATTGATATGGTGGGTAAGTGGCAACGATGGTGGCGACGATGGGGCGGAGGTGAGAGGCCGACTTTTTGCTTGGCTTCGTCCAGAGGAGCGGAGGTCAGGGGCACCTTCGCGGTGCAGGAGGGAAGAGAAGGGGGGAGCCAATTTTTGAGTGGCTGATTTTGGATTCTAAGAATACAAACAGTTGGGTAACTTTTTTTTTTTTTTTTTTTCAGAAACAACTCAAAGTGCGAAAGGTTGAGTGTTGGCGCCTTTAGAACTCTAAGTACGAAAACTGAAAAATTTTGGGTTATAAAAAATTTCTTTGTTTTAAAGGCGTGCATCTACATGCCTTAAAAGCTCATTCGTTTAGGGTACACAATGCACGCCTTAAAAACCATATTTTTAGGGCACACATCCAAAGCACACCCTAAATAACTAAAAACGAAGGCACACACATAATGTGCGCCCTAAATAGTCTAAGAATACCCTCTTTTAGGGCGTGCAATTTTAGGGCGTGCAAAATTGCACGCCTTGCACGCCCTAAAAAGTACCTTTTTAGGGTGCGCATTTTTGTACGCCCTAAAAGCTATCTTTTGGTGTAGTGTCCCCAAAATCAGCATCTTTTCCCCCAAAACCACCCAATCTCATCATTTCCATCACTTCTTCATGTACTATTTGATTGTTATTTTTGTATTTTAATTTTGTACTTTTATTTAAACAATTGTGGCACTCCCTTTATAAATAGGGAGACCATTTCATGTATTTGGAGTCCACCAATAGTCCCCCATTAGTCCCATTTTTCCATTTCTTCCATTTTTCTTAGTTTTTAGTTCTTGGTTTAGTTCTTTTGTTTCTTTCTTTTGAGAGACATTTTTGGGGACCATTTTAACTTCTAGTAGATTTTCTTATTAATTAGCTTTCTTTTAATTATTATTCTTAATTTATGTTACTTTTATTTTTCTTAATTTCATTTCTTCTTTACTTTGTCCTTGTGATATTTCTTTAAGATCTCTTAAACACATTTTTATGTCTTCCTTAAGAAATACCTAAGCCAAGTAATTCTAAGGCAATTCAAGAGTTTTAAGACCGAATTCCTCGTATTCTTCTTCCATCTTCACAAGTTTCCTGCTGCTGTTCGGTGATTCTTGTGAAAACCCATACTTTTCTACTTAAATTCTTGTTATTGTTATTGGTTTTACTTATAATTCAATATATGTGTTGGTATTTTCTTTCTAACATTTGTTAGTAAGAATGCAATCTCTATGTGTTTTACTTTTTGAATTTCTTTTACTTCATATGTTTTAGTGCTTAAACTTCAATTTGAAGCTAAATGTTGATCCGCTGTTCGGGGCATTTAGAATAGAGTTAAAGAGATTTAATATTTGATTGTTGTTCGGCGCATTAAATCACTAACTTAAGGTGAATCATATTGTAAGTAATAATCCGCCGTTCGGTGCATTTATAATATGAAAAATGTATGCATGTATTTGAGATGATTAAGGTAGGATTTCGTGATTGGTTCAATATGAGCATGATGTTAGAGTGTGGGTAAAAATATGTGTTTAAAGAAAGTTCACTAGTACAAAAGTTAAAGTAGAAGTAGAATTAAGTATTCAATTATTTTTACTTGTTTTCTTTATTTTATATTTACAACCCTTTCAAACCCCCCATATAATTCTTTTATTCTTTTATTCTTTTATTTTATTATTTTATTCTTTATTCTTTAATGCTTTATTCTTTATTCTTTTTTCCCTTTATTCTTAATTAATTAATTCTTTGAATATTTTATTCTTTAATTCTTTAATTTATTCATTATTCTTCTCACTAACATATTATTAATGTTCCCTAATTTCCCCGGTTAAGAACGATCCCTATTTACCAATACTACATCTACGCAAAAAGGGTTTAAATAGCATAACACTCAAATTACGTGTTTAAATTGATGCGTAGTTTGAGCGTTGTCAATTTTTGGCGCCGTTGCCGGGTAAATTAAAAATCATTCTTAATGTGTTAGTATGTATTCAATTGTGTATATATAAAATGTTCATACTTGTGAATAATGTTTACATATTGTAAATGTGTTTAACTTTTATTTTTCCACTTTATTCCATTATACTTGTTTAACATTATTCCATTAACTTTATGTTCACACTTTAAATTTATTCCATTAACTTTTTTTCTCCATTAACTTTAAATTTATTCCATTAACTTTATGTTCAAAATTATTTTATTTTATTCTTATTTATTTATTTGTTTGGTTATGTCTTGATAACTTTAATTTCTTTTTTTTAAAAGAAAAAAATTGTAAAAAAATTAAAAAAAAATAGAAATTAAAAAAATTTCGAAATTATTTTATTTTATTCTTATTTATTTATTTAATAATTTTAAATTTAAAAAAAAAAATCGAAATTAGAAAAAAAAAAAAAAAAAAAACCTTATCTTAGCTTTCTGTTAGTGTTAATTCATACTTGTAAATAAATGTTGTATATATGTTACTTGTTACCCTTCATACTTGTTCAATAATTGTTCATAACTTTTATATTTCATAGTGTACATTCATACTTGTTCATAATTTTTATTTTTATTTTTATACTTGTTCATCTTTGTACATAAATATCATACTTATTTGTTTATACTAGTTCATAATTTGTTTATTACTTGTTTACCTTTATTTTATTTATGTGTTCATGTATTTATTTAAGTTTTTCTTTTTCTTCATCTAACAAAAAATAAATAAAAAAAAGTTTTTAATTAAATTTGTATTTCTCTTTACATTACTTGTCATGACAACTTTAATTTGCATCTTTCATTCTTACTTGCATTGCATCTTTAATTTAAACATGCATCTTTAACTTGCATTTTTAACTTAACTTGCATCTTTAGTTTAATTACATTGCACCTTTAATCTAACTTGCATCTTTAAATCAAATTTCATCCCTAGCTAGAATTTGTATATTTAACTTGCATTCTTGACAAACGTGCATTTCTAACTAAATAACTTGCATTTTTGTGTAGGCTAGATGGACGTTAAACTTCAAACACTTGTTGGGAGGCAACCCAATGTGTTCCCGGGATGTGAAGGAGTCATCAATACAGATTTGCTATCTTTCTACCCTTCACTCTCTTTTATTTTGTTTATTTAATGTTTTCCTATTATTTTTGTAAATCATCTTCCTTATTTTGATTCTATGTTTAATTACTTCGTATTTTCCTACATTGAGGACAATGTAGAATTTAAGTGTGGGGGAATGGTTTACAATTTTAATTGTCCAAAAAAAAAAATTATTTAAAAAAATAAAAAAAAAGTGTGAAAAATTTCAAAAAAATCAAAAATCAAAAAAATTGTTTATTGCTTTCTTGAATCTTTTTGTTTTAACTTAGTGTTTTTACGAGTTTTAAGTTGCCATTTAACTTGTCAATGACATAAATGAATAGAAATGAATATGTTATGACCATAAAGATAATCACTACAACTTGAATTTGTTTGTTAATATTTTGTGATTAAGTGTTATAACTTGAAGATAATGCATGTAAACTGGTACATAAACGATCATGATAAGATAAGTATGAATCATATGAACCTTATGTGAGCTTTAGAACTTTATATACGTCTTTAATGAGTGATTCATAATTTCTTTGTTTAAATTGATATACATATGCCTCATAACTACTTGCCATAGCTTTTAATGAACTCTAGAGTACTAGAACTTATTCTATGTAATTTTCAAAGCTTTTAAGTCAATAAACTCTCTGATTTTGGATATGATTAAGGCATTAGGGGTTAACACCTTAAATTCAAACATCCATGTTCCTTATTTTGAGCACACAAGTTGCGACCCCCCTTAGTTTTAACCCTCTTGAGGCCACATTAAGCCTTTCTTTCATGACCATAATTATCTAAACACTTGAGTTTAATATAGACATCCTTTACCATTGTTCCAAGAACTTGGTTGAAGACATAAAGATTGTGTGAAGAGAAAATGATGATGTTGAAAACATTTTTATGTGTATCATTTGGATTTACCTACTTAAACTTTGTTGTATGTTGACACATGTTATTACCTTGATATTAAAAAAAAACCAAAAAAAAAAGAAAAAAAGTTGAGTCTCTATCAAGGTAATAAGGTTTGATTATGTAATGTTTGAGTTAAGTCCCTTACATTTGTAAATCCGACACAAAGAATGATTGTGAGGCCCAACATGATGGAATTAGGCCTATGTTCGAAGGGATGGATTACTGACATCATTGCACTACGGTTGAGAAGTTATGATACGTTTTGGGAGTCTATTGAGTCTTGGAACGAATTGGGCACCACTTGTCCTATATTTTCTTTGCCTCTAAACTTAGCCCCATTACAACCTTTATAAAGACCTTATGATCCTTAAGATGGTAAATTTTGATTAAGTTGAGTTAATCACTTGAGTAAGCTTATGGTTTTGGTTCATTTGTGCAAGTATATTTTGTTTTTATCTTGAGGTGTTTGTTTGAGATTTTGCAAAAGTACTTCATTTCGATTATGTAAGTATTTCTCACATACTTTGAGTGCAAACACAAACCCTCGCAAATTGAGTGAATTTATGAGTGCATATCCTTGTGAGTTGATTCATACTTGTCTTATTCATGTAGAGATCAATTTCACCATATTTACTCATTATCTTACTTGTTGAAACGTTTTGTTACCATGTATTAACTCTTGAATTCCATATACTTAAATACTTTAAGTGAAATTTTTTGATGCCATTATTATAATAATGAATTAATTGAGACAAATTGGTTAAAGCTTTACTTGTTTTGAATTTTTAGTTCAATTTTAGTATTTTTCTAGGGACTAGCAAAGTTTAAGTGTGGAGGTATTTCATAGGTCTTCAAGTAAACATTATTTTATATTATTTTATACCCTTTATACTTGACTTTTATTATTAAATTAATAAAAAAATTGGAGAAAATAATATATTTTGTGGGATTTTTGCAGAAATAAATAAAGCATGAAATTCTGAGTATTTCGGCGAAAGAATCATCCCAATCGGAGTTGTAACGAAAAAGATATGACTAAAAGAAGGGAGGCCACTGAAATTTGCTTAGAATTTCGGTGGGAAGCTGTTGAAATCCAGAAGCCCAAGCCAAAAACCAGCAGCCCTATTTCCTCATTTTCAACCATTTTGGCTGATTTTTCAAACATTTTTTCCCCAAAATCGGCATATTTTCCTCAAAATCAGCATCTTTTTCCCCAAAACCACCCAATCTCATCATTTCCATCACTTCTTCATGTACTATTTTATTGTTATTTTTATATTTTAATTTTGTACTTTTATTTAAACAATTGTGGCACTCCCTCTATAAATAGGGAGACCATTTCATGTATTTGGAGTCCCCCAATAGTCCCCAATTAGTCCCATTTTTCCATTTCTTCTATTTTTCTTAGTTTTTAGTTCTTGGTTTAGTTCTTTTGTTTCTCTCTTTTGAGAGACATTTTTGGGGACTATTTTAACTTCTTGTAGATTTTCTTATTAATTAGCTTTCTTTTAATTCTTGTTCTTAATTTATATTATTTTTATTTTTCTTAATTTCATTTCTTCTTTACTTTGTTCTTGTGATATTTTTTTGAGATCTCTTAAACACATTTTTATGCTTTCCTTAAGAAATACCTAAGCCAAGTAATTCTAAGGCAATTCAAGAGTTTTAAGATCGAATTCCTCGTATTTCTTCTTCCATCTTCACAAGTTTCCTGCCGTTGTTAGGTGATTCTTGTGAAAATCCATACTTTTCTACTTAAATTCTTGTTATTTTTATTGGTTTTACTTATAATTCAATATATGTGTTGGTATTTTCTTTCTAACATTTGTTAGTAAGAATGCAATCTCCATGTGTTTTACTTTTTGAATTTCTTTTACTTCATATGTTTTAGTACTTAAACTTCAATTCGAAGCTAAATGTTGATCCGTTGTTCGGGGCATTTAGAATAAAGTTGAAGAGATTTAATGTTTGATTGGTGTTCAGCGCATTAAATCACTAACTTAAAGTGAATCATATTGTAAGTAATAATCCGCTGTTCTGTACATTTATAATATGAAAAATGTATGCATGTATTTGAGATGATTAAGGTAGGATTTCATGATTGATTCAATATGAGCATGATGTTAGAGTGTTGGTAAAAATATGTGTTTAAAGAAAGTTCACTAGTACAAAAGTTAAAGTAGAAGTAGAATTAAGTATTCAATTATTTTCACTTGTTTTCTTTATTTTATATTTACAACCCTTTCAAACCCTCCATATAATTCTTTATACTTTTATTCTTTTATTTTATTATTTTATTCTTTATTCTTTTTTTCCCTTTATTCTTTAATTAATTAATTCTTTGATTATTTAATTCTTTGATTATTTAATTCTTTTAGTATTTAATTTATTCATTATTATTTTATTCATTATTCTTCTCACTAACATATTATTAATGTTCCCTAATTTCGCCGGTTAAGAATGATACATATTTATCAATACAAAGGGTTTAAATTGCATAACACTCAAATTACGTGTTTAAATTGATGCATAGTTTGGGCGTTGTCAGTGCAGCAGAGTGCGATGCGATGCATGTGGTGCCACGAAGTAACTGAAGCTTTCCAAGGAGTTGCTTTGGATGACGGATGACCTTCCAGTGACTTGATCTTCAAGACCTTGTTGAGCTCAGAATGGGGTGTTGCAAGACAGAACATAGAATGAAGGATCGATCATGCCTCCTGCAAATCTCGAGACGTCGTACATCATCACCTAATTGAAGGAAGAGAGTTTGGAGATACCATCATCTAGACGCTGAAGCCAAGTGGCATGAAGACACATGGAACCAAACCATCGTTTCGTCTTGGAGTTGAAAGTCAAGCTGTTTTGTAGCCGTCGCTGGGTTAAGCAGTGGTGAAGTTTCTTTTATGAAGCCAACTATGCCAAGTAGGCGATATTGAGGAGGTTGCCCCCATTGTTTGAAGAAAGTCATGGACGATGCGTCACTGGAAGTCCACGATGGGATGATCGAAGGCCTCCAAGGCTTGCTCATAGGTTAACGAAGAGACTCTGAAGTTGTGCCGCTCCTGATGATGAGCTTCATGATTCTTTTTGGCTGGTAGCGCTATCTTAGCATTGAATACATGTTTGAGCATTCAACTTGTGAATTGCCAACTTCTTTAATTTTCATTAATAGAAACCTTCCAATCTTATTTTGAGTGTTTTGTGATTTTCGGCAGATTTGACCTTTGTGTGCGAAAACGTTCGCTGGGAATTCGTCCCAACTCGGAATTGAGTGAGATCAATGGCATTGGAAAGTTGACTTCCATAGCTTTCTAAACCCACCGACCTAATGTTAGGGTGACTAGAATTCAGTGGTCTATGACTGAATGAATCTCGTACTCGTGCGCTGATTCATGCAGTTGACCTTTGTGTGTAAAAATGTTTGCGGGGAACTCGTCACAACTTGGAATTTAGTGGGATCAATGGAGTTGGAAAGATGACTTCCATAGCTTTCTAAATACGTTGATCGTATGTGAGGGTGAGCAAAGTTGAGCGAGCTATGATCGAATGAATCTCGATCCCGTGAACTGAAATGCAGAATTGGACTTTGCATGTTAAAACATTTGCCCACTGTTTGTCATGGCCTGGTGGTTGCCCCTCTTGGTGGGGTTGGAAGTGTTTTTTTTAGTAGCTTTCCGACTCCAACAAGTCAAGTTCTTGGATGGTTTCATGTGCCTCGCTGGGACGAGCCTTGAGCACTTCGCGTGGCGAAGTCGTGGCATAGTCCGCATGGTGAAGACTTGTTGTGCTTTGCGTGGAAAAAACTTTGAGTTCTTCTCATGGTGAAGGCTTAAAGTGCTTCATATGGAGAAGGCTTGGAGTTCTTCGCATGGTGTGGAGTGCTTCGCATGACGAAGGCTTAGAGTGCTTTGCGGGGCGAAACCTTAGAGTGCTTCGTGTGGAGAAGGCTTAGAGTGCTTCGTGTGGCGAAGGCTTGGAGTGCTTCGCAAGTCGAAGGCTTGGAGTGTTTCGCGTGGCGAAGACTTGGGTGCTTTGCATGGCAAAGGCTTAGGTGAGCTTTGTATGGCAAAGACTTAGTATGCTTCGCATAGCGAATGCTTTGAGTGCTTCATGTGACGAAGGCTCGAGGTGCTTCGCGGGGCGAAGGCTTTGAGTACTTCACTGGGCGAAGGCTTGGAGTGCTTCGTGGGGCGAAGGCTTGGAGTGCTTCTCATAGCGAAGGCTTGGAGTGCTTCGTATAGCGAAGGCTTAGAGTGCTTCGCATGGCGAAGGCTCGGTTGCTTTGCATAGCAAAGGCTTGGAGTGCTTCGTGTGGCGAAGACTAAGGTGCTCTGTGTGTTAAAGGCTTAAAGTACTTTGCGTGGTGAAGACTCGGGTGCTTTGCGTGGCAAAGGCTTAGAGTGCTTCGGGTGATGAAGGCTTAGAGTACTTTGCGTGGCGAAGACTCGGGTGCTTTGCGTGGCAAAGGCTTGGAGTGCTTCGCGTGACGAAGGGTTAGAGTGCTTTGCGTGGCAAAAGCTTAAAGCACTTCGCATGACGAAGGCTCGGGTGCTTTGTGTGGCAAAGGCTTGGTATGCTTTCTAAACAAAGGTGTAGGCGATAAGACAATTTCATTAGACGTTGGAATGAACCATCTTGAATCTTATTGGAAGATACTACGTGAGTAAATTAGGCATTGAGCCGAATTTTAATCTCAAACTTTGTGCCTTTGATGATGACTTGGTCACTGATTTAGTTTCTTGGTTGTTCCCTATAACTCGGACTCGGCAATGATGGTGTCCACACCGATCATCTTTTGTGCGGGTTCTTGGGGGTCTATGTTTCCGAGACGATCCGTTGCCTTTTTTCTAACGTACTCGATGCAGTGTCCTTCCTTCAAGAGATCCCGGAGGTATCTTTCGAAAGTCTGGCAAGAGCTTATGTCGTGTCCATAGCAATTGTGATAGGCACTCCATTTTTCTTGTCAGCCCTCTGCTGGTCGCCTTTGACTGGAGCTGGTCTTTTGAACCACGATTTTTCCTTTATCTGATTATATATTTGGAGGAAAGGTACCGAAAACTGTGTGTTTGGCTTCGTACCCGCGAACGTGTTGGATGACGGGTTCCCTTTGCGCTTATTGACTTTCTCGACTGAGTTCTCGCGGTGGGGACCATCCTTTGGCTGCTCAAACGCCTTTGTGGGATGTCCATATTCCTCAACGTGGTTGGCTGCATGTGTGGCGTTTTTCTCGTCCTCCCAGCATGCATGTCGCTCCGCCAGGGACAGTATCTTGGTGAGACTTCGGGTGTTGCTCATGACGATGTCTTCGTAGAGCTGGCTCTCCCGCGGTAGGCCTTGTTTAAATGCCATGGCTGCGACGAGATCGCTGCAACCAACGATGCAGGACTTCTCTTTGCAATACCTCCGGATGTATTACCGCAAGGTTTCCTTAGACCTCTTTTGGATGGTGAAGAGGTGGTCATCCTTAACTTCGACGGTGCAAAGCTGCGAGTACTCCTTCACGAAAGCAAGGGCCAACTCTTTGAAGGAAGTGATTGATCTCCGAGGGAGATGGTTGAACCATGTCGTCGCTTGACCTTCCAGCGAGGCTTGGAAAATTTTGCACATGAGCGCGTCATTGTGCATGTGAGGTACCATGACCCCCTGATAGTAATTGATGTGCTTTACTGGATCAGAGGTTCCTTTGTACTGATTGAAGTTTGGTGTTGAAAATCGCTGCAGGAATGGCTCCTCCTCAATGTCCTTCATGAACAGTAAAGATGATGACGTTTGAATCTGGCACCAAAGGTCATCCTCCAAGTATCCGTCACATTGAACTCCCCAAAGGCGTTGATCTAGCATCCTCCAGACGTCTTCAACGTGCAATGGTCCTTTGTGACGGGGATTTTCGCGTCGGGTCAAGTGGCGTCGAATCCCTCGAGTTGCAACGGGAATGGAACTCGAGCGTGTTGACGAGTAGGTCTCGTCCTCCTCGCTGCGATCGTCTGTGCTTCTTGAGTTACGACAGGTCTGTCCATTTGAGTGAATGTGTGATGCACGAGAGACTGCTTGCTGTTGTCACCTGTTGTGCGGGTACCCAATGTGCGAAATTGTTCCAGGGCGTCCTCCGAGTCGCTCTCGAGCTGGAAGCCTCAATCCTTCTTGGCCTTTTTCTCTGGGGGCGCAGCTTTCTTTCCCTGAGTCGCTTAGCATCGTGTCTTGGGACATTGTCTAGTAGCGAACATGCTTCTTACCGGTGCGTCTCAAGATGTCCCGTGGTGCCCCGCGAGGTTCACTGCACTTCTCGGAGGTTCTAGATGTCCCGATGTCTCCCAATAGTTGTTGTAGGAGCTCTGATTAGGTCCGAACTTGGTTGCTCAGTTGCGCAACCTGTTGCATCAGTCCAAGCCACAGAGGTGAGCCCCTAGATGCTTGCTCGTGATGAGTAGCATGTTAAGGAGCATGTCGTGCGCCTTCAGTCAGATGTGATGGGCCACGTCTCTCTGGAGCTTGGGTGTTGGCATGTGAGTTGCGCAAGGCGACCAAGTGCCTCCTTAGGTCCGAGTCGGCAGGGGGCTGATTCGAGACTCTTAGAGATGATTCTCCCGCCAGCAGCCCGTCTGTTTGTTGAAAAAACGTCGTGTCTGCCCCCGTCGCAGGTGGGGAGTTCACCGTAGCAGCTGCTATGGGGAACGTTCCAAAACTGAACGTAGGTGTCCAATCCGGCATTCCGAACGGTAGGTGAATTGATGTGTGGCGCGGGCCGTGCAGGAGACAGGAAAATGGTTCCTCTGGAATCTCAGGTAGCGGTTCGCTCACGGTAACGATTGCAGCGGCAGATGTGGCAATCTTGGAGGCTCGCGCAGATCGGCGTGTTCTGGCCATGTGAAGAAGGGTAAGTTTCAAAAGTGTGATGATGGAGTTTTTTAAAGGAAAAACTAAAGAGCAAGCTTTGAGTATTTCTCAAATCAGCTCTCAATGAAAGCACCAGTTGTTGATGCAGAAATCGTCCGGCTCTGTGAAGTTCCTTCTCGATCCCTACACACAAGAACGAAAATCAAATGGGGTTAAGGTTGAATCCCGGGGGGGGGGGGGGGGGGGGGGGGGGGGGGGGGTGGTCGTTCAACTGAAAACGCTCTGATGCTTAAGTCTGTTTTCTGTGATGACAGAGTGTTTGCAGGAGTTTTTTATTACCTTCAGAAGTGAAATGATGTCTTCTATTTATAGTGAAGCCTTGAGAGTCACCGGAGCGTTTGATTGGTTGAAGGAGGAAGTATTAAATAAGTGATTGTACTGAGTGTAATCACTTATTTATTAACGAATAAATAATTCACTAGGAAGTTATTTATTATCAGTATTGATCTGATTAATTAATATATTTAGCTGGTAAATATATTGAATTAATGCGGAGATCGTAACATATCGATGTTAATTTTACCAACGGTAATATTGGCATTATGGGAATTGTTGGCCACGTGGTAACTCCAAAATATTCCGGTAATTTATGGTTCCACATATATTTTTCATCTATTTTCTTGCTTACAATTATGATTTTCTGTTGGATGTATTGAAACTTGATAGAGAATTTTTTTTTTTAATTAGCAAGTCCTATATATTTTGATGGTAATTATCCATTAGTATGCGTCTTCTTTAGTTTCAAATTGGAAAGGATTGGGCATCTAGATATTAAAACATGAAATTAGCAAAGATAAATGTTGTCATTTCTATTTTTGAACCGCAAAATTTATTTGTGAACTTGAAGTAAAAAGGCTTTAATGTTGGGAATATCATCCACCGCGGTAACACTTAGGACTTGAATATGCTACAACAGTCATCATTGCTAACTAGAAAATTTTCCATGCATATTGTAATTTAAATTCCACAGTCTGTAAAATTAAAAAAATAAAACTGATCATTTTGATGGAACCGTAGTTTGTAATTTTGGTATAATTAAAACGGATAATAAATAAGTTTTAATTTACTAAGTTTAATTAGCTAGTCAAGAGTAACAATAGCTACCAAGAAAGTTTTATTACCAATCGAGCCTATATATACATAATTATGTGGCTGCAACTCTCAACCACAACAAAAATTGTTTCCAATCTTCAAAAAAATAAGTACACATAGTTCTTAAAAAAAAATAAACATGGCAATTAGATGCAAAATTCATAACCTAAATATGACATCAGTTTTGTTGTTGATCATGGTTATAGTGTCATCAACAGCCTTTGCTAAAGGACAAACCCTTGAGATTTTGCCCGCCGTGCTTGAAGCATCGGAGCATTTACGATGGCAGGATTGCCTAGTTGGGCATACCGAGTTTTGTGGAAAATAAATCCATAATAATGTACTATATGGAGACAGTGTCTACATACATGATTTTTGTTGCACGCAGATGTTGAATGTGGGTGAAGCTTGTCACAAAGCATTGACCCATCCGTCTATTGCGGCCGCTCATCCAAAAGTAAACAAGTCAAAAGCTCTGGCCCGTGGTAAAAAACAATGGAAGACTTGTGAAGTTTGGGCTGACTTAGTAGAGGGCTATGTAATACCAACAATCTAATCCTTAAAACTATCAAAACCTCCAAGACGCTCTTCTCCTTCCATATTAAAATTAAGAATACAAATTTGGTTTTAATTATTTTGATGCCACATGTTATGTATGAATTATGAATAATGAAATTAAATATATACTGACATTATCTGCTATGTTTGTATAAAGGTTTTTGGTATCACCAATATATGTTATGTTTGTTGAATTTCAAAATTGATAATTCTGCAGAGAATTTAATTTAGAAATGTTGAAAGTTGTTTTATAATTTTCATTTTTGGGGTAATGTAAACATGTGTAGATTTTGTACATCACATGTTGTGTTGAGTGACATGGCACACCGTCAATTTAAGACAACCAAATATATATTAGGCTGTTCCTATTATACATGCAACAACATGGGTAAACAACATGGTTTATTGGTACATAGGGTATATGAGTATGGTAAAATAACAAAAACATTACAAAAACGAGTGTTTTGAACACGCTAGTATGGCGTTCTAAGTATGGTGAACAAAATCTACCCCATTTTGACTACGCTTTCAAGTTTTGAGGGTATGATTATTTACAAGGCAATGCGACAAAAGTAAAATTCTCAATTTTTAGAAAGATGATTACTCAATTTTCTCCATGACATATATAGTCCCTTCCTATTGTAAATTCTCTCATCTTATTTGTAATATCTATTTTACATCTGGACTATTATAACATCTAGAATGTATCCAACATATAAATGTAAAGAAAAAAAGAAATAAGTTGAAATTCTAATTGGAGAAGCTACTAAACTGTGTAAATAGAGAAAAGCAAGATGAGCGAACTTGATTGGGCATACTCTAGAAATTATACAATGAACGCCGGATATCATTAGCCCAACAATATTCCTCCCGTAAATTGGTGGAAAGGATGAAAAAATTCCATGGATTAAATTTTCGAAAGATATTAGAATTCGCAAAGTATCCAACATTCGAACCATTTAATGCGCGAAACTTAAAATAGATTTTAGAACATTTTTGCAATTTTAGTGTTTGGAAGAATTGTAATTGGGAAAAAATAATATCATAAAATTGGCAAGTAGATGGTATTCAAAACAAGATCGGATTTTCTTTTCGTCTCCCAGTGATTTACTTTTATTCAATATATGACACCATCAAAAGGGAAAAGATAGATCTTTGTAAAGGGTGTTTTTAATTACTCGCTTTTTATTTTCAACTACTACATTATCATATGTATTTATTTCTATATCTTGGTAATCAATATATCATTTACTAAAGGTAGTGGACCATATTATATATATATATATATATATGCACTTCTATGTACTAATTCATGAGTCATTTTCCCTTAGTTTCAATAAAATCATTTTATCTTCTAAATGTGCATGAGTATTATAATTGTGAAGATTTGATCTGGTCGGAATGAGATACATTCTAATTTGAATATAATAATTTATGAATTGAAGTAGAAATTGAATTATGGACTCTTTGATTTTCAAACACGAATTTGTTTTTTAATTTGAGTACGGATTCAATGAAATTTGGATATTTTTCATCTATTTTCTTGATTGCAATTATGATTTTTCTATTAGATGTATTGAAACTTGATAGAGAAAATTGTGTTTTTTATTAGCATGTCCTATATATTTTTATGGTAATTATCCATTAGTATGCGTCTTCTTTAGTTTCAAATTAGAAAGGATTGGACAGCTAGATATTAAAACAAGAAATTAGCATAGATAAATGTTATCATTTCTATTTTTGAACCGCAGAATTAATTTGTGAACTTGAAGTAAAAAGGCTTTAGTGTTGGGAATGTCATCCACCGCGGTAACGCTTAGGACTTGAATATGCTACAACAGTCATCATTGCTAACTAGCAAATTTTCCATGCATATTGTAATTTGAATATGCTAACTAGCAAATATAACTGATCATTTAAATGAAGCACCGTAGTTTGTAATTTTGGTCTAATTAAAACGGATAATAAATAAGTTTTAATTTACTAAGTTTAATTAGTCAAGAGTTACAATAGGTACCAAGAAAGTTTTATTACCAATCGAGCCTCTATATACATAATTATGTAGCTGCAACTCTCAACCACAACAAAAATTGTTTCCAATCTTTAAAAAATAAGTACGCATAGTTCTTAGAAAAAAATAAACATGGCAATTAGATGCAAAATTCATAACCTAAATATGACATCAATTTTGTTGTTTATCATGATTATAGTGTAATCAGTAGCCTTTGCTAAAGGACAAACCCTTGAGATTTCACCAGCAGAACTTGAAACATACGAGCATTTACGATGGCAGGATTGCCTGGATGGGCATACCGAGTTTTGTGGAAAAGAAATCCATAACAATGTATTATTTGGTGACAATGTCTACATACATGATTTTTTGTTGCACGTAGATGTTGAATGTGGGTGAAGCTTGTCACAAAGCATTGACCCATGCGTGTATTGAGGCCGCTCGTCCAAAAGTAAACAAGTCAAAAGCTCTAGCCCGTGGTAAAAAACAATGGATGACTTGTGATGTTTGGGCTGACTTAGTAGAGGGCCATGTAATACCAACAATCTAATTCTTAAAACTATCAAAACCTCCAAGACGCTCCTTCTCCTTCCATATTAAATTAAGAATACAAATTTGGTTTTAATTATTTTGAGGCCACAAGTTATGTATGAATTATGAATAATGAAATAAAATTTATACTGACATTATCTGCTATGTTTGTATAAATGTTTTTGGTATTACCAATACATGCTATGTTTGTTGAATTTCAAAATTGATAATTCTGCAGAAAATTTAATTTAGAAATGTTGAAAGTTGTTTTATAATTTTCATTTTTGGGGTAATGTAAACGTGTGTAGATTTTGTACATCACATGTTGTGTTAAGTGACATGGCACACCGTCAATTTAAGGCAACCAAATCTATATTAGGTTTTTCCTATTATACATGCAACAACATGGGTGGACAACATGGTTTATTGGTACATAGGGCATATGAGTATGGTAAAATAACAAAAACATAAAAAAAAAAAAAATGTTTTGAATACGCAAGTATGGCGTTCTAAGTATGGTGAACAAAATCTACCCCATTTTGACTACACTTTCAAGTTTTGAGGGTAAGATTATTTACAAGGCAATGCGACAGAAGTAAAATTCTCAATTTTTAGAAAGATGATTACACACAATTTTTTCCGTGACATATATAGTCCCTTCCTATTGTAAATTCTCTCATATTATTTGTAATATTTATTTTACATCTCGACTATTATAAATTAAGCTACAATAAAAGTTGTAGAAGTCACAGACTTCACCATATAATATTGAACGAAATTTCCATGAAGCAAAAAAAAATATTGCTTGAGGATACATTGTCTATATAGCATCTAGAATGTTGTTTTTTTTGGTAGATAACATATAAATGTAAAGCAAAAAAGAAATAAGACGAAATTCTAATTTGAGAAGTGACTAAACTATGTAAATAGAGAAAAGCAAGAGGAGCGAACTTGATTGGGTATACTGTAGAAATTATACAATGAACGCAGGATATCATTGACCTAGCAATATTGCTCCCGTAAATTGGTGGAAAGGATAAAAAAATTCCATGGACTAAATTTACGAAAGATATTAGAATTCCTAAAGTATCCAACATTTGAACCATTTAATGCACGAAACTTAAAATAGATTTCAGGACATTTTTGCAATTTTAGTGTTTGGAAGAATTGTAATTGGGAAAAAATATTATCATAAAATCAAGACAACATCGAATTTTCTTTTCGTCTCTCAGTGATCCAATTTTAATCAATATATGACACCGCCAAAAGGGAAAACATTGATCTTTGAAAAAGGTGTTTTTATTTTCTCACTTTTTATTTTCAACTACTGCTTTATCATATGTATTTATTTCTATATCTTGGTAATCAATATATCATTTACTAAAGGTAGTGGACCATATTATATATATTTTTATATATATGCGCTTCTATGTACTAATTCATGAGTCATTTTCCCTTAGTTTCAATAAAATCTTGTTATCTTCTAAATGTGCATGAGTATTATAATTGTAAAGATTTCATCTGGTCGGAATGAGATACATTCTAATTTGAATATAATATTTTATGAATTGAAGTAGAAAGAGAGTAATGGGCTCTTTGATTTTCAAACACGAATTTTTCTTTTAATTTGAGTACGGATTCAATGAATTCATCTATTTTCTTGCTTACAATTATGATTTTTCTGTTGGATGTATTGAAACTTAATAGAGAAATTGTTTTTTATTAGACTGTCCTTTATATTTTGATGGTAATTATCCATTAGTATGCGTCTTCTTTAGTTTCAAATTGGAAAGGATTGGGCAGCTAGATATTAAAACATGAAATTAGCATAGATAACTGTTATCATTTCTATTTTTGAACAGCAGAATTAATTTGTGAACTTGAAGTAAAAAGGCTTTAGTGTTGGGAATGTCATCCATCTCTGTAGCGCTTAGGACTTGAATATGCTACGACAGTCATCATTGCTAATTAGAAAATTTTCCATGCATATTGTAATTTAAATTCCAGTCTCTGAGATTTCACCAGCAGCGCTTGAAACATCCAAGCATTTACGATGGTAGGATTGCCTGGCTGGGCATACCGAGTTTTGTGGAAAAGAAATCTATAAAAATGTATTATATGGTGACAGTGTCTACATACATGATTTTTGTTGACACATATGTTGAATGTGGATGAAGCTTGTCACAAAGCATTAACCTATGCGTCAATTGCAGCCGCTCATCCGAAAGTAAACAAGTCAAAAGCTCTGGCCCGTGGTAAAAAAACAATGGAAGACTTGTGAAGTTTGGGCTGACTTAGTAGAGGGCCATGTAATACCAACAATCTAATCCTTAAAACTATCAAAACCTCCAAGACGTTCTTCTCTTTCCATATTAAAATTAAGAATACAAATTTGGTTTTAATTATTTTGATCCCACATGTTATGTATGAATTATGAATAATGAAATAAAATTTATACTGACATTATCTGCTATGTTTGTATAAAGGTTTTTGGTATCGCCAATATCCGCTATGTTTGTTGAACTTCAAAATTGAAAATTTTGTAAAGAATTTAATTTAGAAATGTTGAAAGTTGTTTTATAATTTTCATTTTTCGGGTAATGTAAACATGTGTAGATTTTGTACATCACATGTTGTGTTAAGTGACATGGCACACCGTCAATTTAAGGCAACCAAATCTATATTAGGTTGTTCCTATTATACATGCAACAACATGGGTGGACAACCTGGTTTATTGGTACATAGGTTATATGAGTATGGTAAAATAACAAAAAGATTACAAAAACGAGTGTTTTGAACACGCAAGTATGGCATTCTAAGTATGGTGAACAAAATCTACCCCATTTTGACTACACTTTCAAGTTTTGAGGGTAAGATTATTTACAAGGCAATGCGACAGAAGTAAAATTCTCAATTTTTAGAAAGATGATTACTCACAATTTTCTCTGTGACATATATAGTCTCTTCTTATTGTAAATTCTCTCATCTTATTTGTAATATCTATTTTACATCTCGACTATTGTAAATTAAGCTACCATAAAAGTCGTAGAAGTCACAGACTTCACCATATAATATTGAACGAAATTTCCATGAAGTGAAAAAAAATATTACTTGAGGATACATTGCCTATATAACATCTAGAATGTTGTTTTTTTTTTGGTAGATAACATATAAATGTAAAGCAAAAAAGAAATAAGACGAAATTCTAATTTGAGAAGCGACTAAACTGTGTAAATAGAGAAAAGCAAGAGGAGCAAACTTGATTGGGCAGACTCTAGAAATTATACCATGAACCCAGGATATCATTGACCTAGCAATATTGCACCCATAAATTGGTGGAAAGGATGAAAAAATTCCGTGGATTAAATTTTTGAAAGATATTAGAATTCGTAAAGTATCCAACATTCAAACCATTTAATGCGCGAAACATAAAATAGATTTCAGAACATTTTTGCAATTTTAGTGTTTGGAGGAATTGCAATTGGGAAAAAAATATAATCATAAAATTGGCAAGCAGATAGTATTCAAGACAAGATCGGATTTTCTTTTCGTCTCCCAGTGATCTAATTTTAATCGATATATGACGCCGCCAAAAAGGAAAAGATAGATCTTTGAAAAGGGTATTTTTATTTTCTCACTTTTTATTTTCAACTACTACTTTATCGTATGTATTTATTTATATATATTCGTAATCAATATATCCTTTGCGAAAGGTAGTGGACCAGATTATATATATATATATATATATATATATATATATATGCACTTCTATGTACTAATTAATGTGTCATTTTCCCTCAGTTTCATGAGTCGGGGTATACCTGGATTATATTACCCACTTGCTTTTTGTGACCCATTTACTAAAATAATTTAAGATATTCTTTGGTCTTATGTGGATTCTATTGTTCACATGCTTCTTTGTTTTGAAGTCAAATGTTTTCATATCTAAATACTCAGTATTACATCTGAAGAGGCTACACTGGTCTATAGCTCACTCTCTTTCTGCTTTGTTCCCAATTACTGGATACTTAGGATGTTACTCCTCTTTCACATAGGGTAATTAGAACTGCATAATCTGTGGTGGAATTACTGGTGGGGTAGGTCCTTCGTGTTGATTAGCCAGTTGTTAATAGCTTAAGCTTTTTGCGCATTATTTTCAACATATCACATATCTGCATACTTCTAAAATCTGGTTGATGCATTTGTGTAAGTTGTAATTTGTACAGTTGAATGACATTGTTTGCTACTCTGATGATCTTTTCTCCCTTCTTCTTCCTCTTTTGGTGAACGATATTAAATTGTAGCAATGAAAACTGATGGATGCAGCAGCTGTAGGTTAATTGCATTTTCTCTTTTATTCATGTAGCTTCCTAGGAACTAGATGCATTTGCACTTCTTGCGGGCAATTGGGCTTTTCAGACATCTTTTATCTGAGCTTCTTACTAACTGGAGTATATACACCAATAAGGTATGCCTCACATTTTGTATCAAGTGCATTTGATAATCGTTAAATGTTGGCTTTGGTGTTCGGTTCTTGTTATGCTTGAAATGTTATTGTTCATTATGATTTGTTTGAAAAAGGCTGAATATGAAATTGTTGAGTTGAATATTTATATATTATAGATCATAGAATCATTGATCTCTAGTACCAATGTACTGTAGGAACGCAAGAAATAATAAGATAAATTATGAAACTGGATGAGTGCAAGTGACAAGAAATAATTAAAGGAATGGATCGAAACTTAAAAGATAAATTAATTAAATTTATTGAAGAGAAAATATCATCGAATAATCAGATTATAGAGAGTCCAAATGAATGTGACCTCTTTGGAGCATAGGATCACGCTATAGCAAATTAACAATCCATGCATTCGTTCGTGCATAACTTTTTATTCATATAAATATGTATTTGGTTAGAAATAGAGAAGATCCCCATCTTCAATCTTCTTGTGAAATCAAAATCTAATTTGATCTCGAAATATGCAAATTATGTATCATTTTTTTGTTTGTTTTGGGATTGGAGTTGCCAAATTGGATATTTGATAGTGAGAGAACAGTGAACTTGGAGATCTGCTGAGTAATGGAAATAGCCATAAGAACTAGTTTGACAAAAATATCTCGAAAAATATAGTTAACACAAATATCTCGGAAATAGCCATAAGAACTAGTTTTAAATAAAAAAGTTAACACAAATTCACGATGGATATTATTTGTCGAAAAAGAAAATTTAGAACCGTTTCTTCTTTCATTCACCCCATTCTAATTCATTGGTTTCTGCTTATTCTTACAATTATGTATTCCAGAAACAAGTGAAAAAATATAAGACTGAAGGAACATCTTCCTCTATTAAAGATGATGCTGTTGCAAAGATATTAAGTCCTGATCCACGTGAACGAGTGAGAGGGCTTGGGTTTGGTGCAACACCTTCAAAAGTAGATAGCCACAGACATATACGTGATGCATTCCATGTGTTAGAAAATGAGGTGGTGAACTTGAGAGTCATGGTAAGAGATCTAATTGCCCGGCTAGACAAAAGGGAGAATGATTTTGTAAGTGTTTATCAGTTTTTTATCATTACATTTGCTTGTTATTAGAAAGAACTATAATTAGTACCAACATAGAAGGCACACATGATGAAGCTCTATTTTGCTTGTAATTTATATCAATATTACAGGAAAAAGAAAGTTCAAGTTTTCAAGATTCTGCTACTGATATGGCTCAAAGAAAAGCAAAGAAATCTAGAAGTTTGTCTCAGTTTGCTAATCCGAGGACACAAAGCAATGGGAATGGTGCAAGTGCTCAGTCTCCTAAGGAGGGAAGAACTTCTAAATTAATGAATTGGGCTGGAACAAATCATGAAGTGGTTGCATTAGGTGAGATTATGTCGACTGATCCTACTGCATTGGCTCATTTTGTGCCTATTGGAAAAAATTGTTGGAAAGTGGCAGTGCACGATGTACTAGATGACGATGCGCCTATGTATCGACCAACACGAGAATTCTTTTTGATTCGTGAAGCATTAGGCAGTACAGTTGCTTGGCCTATTGATGACATAGAGGTAATTATCTCTCCTATACTTAATCACTAATAAATACAATTGTATGATTGGCTTATAGAGGTCATTTTTCATCTAGGTGCTGTAAATTTGTGCAGGTTCTCTGATTGCCATCGTAAAAAACCTACGAAAGAAAGTTTTAT
The DNA here is from genome assembly GCA_032719365.1 of Prinsepia uniflora. NCBI lineage: Eukaryota > Viridiplantae > Streptophyta > Magnoliopsida > Rosales > Rosaceae > Prinsepia > Prinsepia uniflora. The sequence continues at coordinate 22,808 of JAVSMK010000037.1, forward strand.
CACATAAGGCAAGTTTAATATTCTAAGAGTTGTATTTCTATATATGTTTTGCTATCAACATGCCTTCATCTTCAATATTGCAAGTTGTTAGGATGGGATGATGCTTATGTAACTCTGAATTATAGGATTAGCTGCATTATTCTGCTCTCTTACACGAAAACAAGCAAAATGAATCCTATGCTATTAACCCATACTGTAAATTGTCATAAATTTCACATTTTCTTCACATTCATTTGGAACTCATTTTGTGAATGTGAAACTAAGCTTGTTTATTCATAATAATGTTGCAGGAGTTAACATATGTTCATGGAATGATTTTGTATGAAAAAGGGAAGTTGATGCAGAATACACATGAAGGATTAAGAGGAAGAACTTGCAAATAGTGACTTGGTATATGTTTATGGAAGAATTTTGTATTTTCTTTTTAACAATCTTGAATATTTATTTGAAATTTTTTTCGTTGTGGATCTTTTTGGGTTTTGGAAATTTGGATAAGTGTACGTTGAGATGATATGATAAGTATAATTTATGCTAGTTTTCTTTGTCAAGTTGTGATCTACGAATTATTCTCTATCATTGTTGATACATTTTCTTTTATATTAAATACGTATGTGTAAATTGATTCTTATTGAATCTAGTATATGATATGTACCAGGTATTGGCTTTACAAATGGAATTTGAAAGAATTACTAAATGGAGGTCTAAAAAAAATTATTCCAATGAGGGCGTGCAAAGCATGCCTTGAATAGATGGCGCCAAAAGTTTCAGGGCGTGCAATGTGCGCCTTCATAAGTTGTATGAAAATCTTTTAAGGCGTGCATTGTGCGTCTTAAATGTTTTGGCTGGAATTGTTTTTAGGGCGTGCAAAGCATGCCTTCAATATATGACGCCAAAGTTTTCAGGGCGTGCAGTGTGCGCCTTCATAAGTCGTATGAAAATCTTTTAAGGCGTGCATTGTGCGTCTTAAATGTTTTGGCGGGAATTGTTTTTAGGGCGCGCACCGAGCGCCTTAAATATAGTATTTAGGGCGTTCCGTGAGTGCCTTAAAAGAGTAATTAGGGCGTGCAGTGCGCGCCTTAAAACATAAATTAGGGCCCGTCATGCACGCTTTGACATCAGTATTTAAGGCGCACAATGTGTGCCTCGAATAATAAGTGTTTTTTATGGCATGGCTTTTTAAGGTGCGCGGCTGCGCGCCCTAAAAATCCTTTTAGGGCGTACATTGCGCGCCCTAAAAACCCTCTTTTGGTGTAGTGCTTGCACGTGTCCCAAGCCCATAATATCCCTAGACATTCAATCACAAGGTTCATAATTAGCTTACATTCCACTAATACAACAAACCCAACTGGGGGTAGTCCACAATGGGGCTTAGCAACGCTTAGTAAGGACCTAGGTACACGCAAAAATATCTAAAACCCCCACAAAACAGCACCTATGTGCTGTCGGGGGCTGAAAAATGGCTCCACCGATAATTTAGGGGCTGGAAAACCATTTAAAACTGTGTAAAACAGCCTAAATGGACTCCACGTGCCAGCGGAGGGAAAGAAAAGTGGCCTACACGCCCCTATGGCCCCCATGCACCCGTTGGAAGTCACACATGCTAGCCACACGTGCCCACGAGTGGCCATGCGTCTCCACGAGAACGTCTGGCTTCTCTCGCGTGTGCTACAATGTTACACGTGAACTATACACATGTGGGAATATTCTCTACAATATTCCCAGAATATTCCGTTTACATTCGTCAGTTGACCGTTAAGTCTAACGGTAGACTAATTGTTAACTAACAGTTGACCATCATTGACCGCCGTCACTAGAGCCTCGCAGGAGATGGTGGTCTCGTCGTTAGCGCCGTCGTCCATGGTGGCTGGATTCTGGGTTTTTCATCGAAAAATTCCTAGAATCCGAAGAAGTCTTAGTTCTTCCATTTTCACTCAAATTCAACATTCAAAGCACCCATTCATATCTACTTGTCACAAGGAACACAAAATTCTAGGTTTTAGGGCTCAGGGACTACCAGGAATGGTCGAAAAGAGCCTAGAAGGTCGTCGGTTCTGCACTTCCGATGAATCTCTAATGAAGGTCCAGACAAGCTAGAATGTCACATGCATACACAGGGTTAGGATCACGGTGTTAACGAGAGTTTAATAAGCATAAGTTTGGGTGAATGGGTTACCTAAGTGGCCGTGAAACCCA